>JAVJAQ010005687.1:0-493103 GCA_032362365.1 Zygogramma bicolorata | reverse complement strand
ACCATTTTACGTTGTTGAAATATTAGTTGTGAACAAGTTAGTTTGTCGAAAAATTACAATTTGGGAAAACATATACCAGAGTGAATTTGTTCGTCATCACTTCGAACTTGATAGAATTCAATGATAGGAAAACCCAGGCATGTCTCTTCTCAAAGAAAGCCGATCTATAATCATCTAGTATTCAGATGTCAAGAATAACTATTCCTACAAAGTCAAGTATCTCAATGCTACGAATTACGATCAGTAATGATGTCTCATGGGAAAACCATGTGAGATCGATCGCAAAAAGTCCTTCCCAGAAACTTGGATTTCTATTTCGTGCGAAAAAATACTTCACTTCTCGTCAGGTTCTAATGATCTACAGGGCTCAGATACGACCTGTCTTGGAATACAGACCTCTTGTATGGAGTTTGGCACCAAAACTTCCATTGAAGCTTCTCGATTCTGCTCAGAGAAAGGCAATCCGTCTTGTTGGTGATTTTTCGCTCAGAGTCGCTCACTTCATTGGAGTATCGTAAAAGGGTCGGAGAATTATCTCGATTCTATAGATATTTACATGGCTAGTGCCCTTTTGAATTGTCAAAAGTCGTTCCACCTCTAGCAATATCTACAAGAATGAGTACAGAATTCCCACCCCTTTGTTGTGAACTTGGAGACCTATCTAACCTCTCTTGCTCAGGTTTTTTTTTCAATACAATAGCCCTTGCAAAAAAAAAAAAAAATTCTGAGGCTTACAACCTTCAAAAATTCAATGTGAATATTAATTCGTATCTCCTGTCCCTTGATTCACGCCGTGTTCTTTACAGGGCTTCCCTTTCGGTGAATCTGCATATAAAAACAAAAATATGTATTGTATTAGAATACTGTAAGTACCTATACCCCATTTGGGTGTATAGTTCAATATTTTTAGAGAGATTATACGGAATTGAATGCGAATAAGCCATGACTTTTGATTCGAGCATAACTTCTCCTAGTGACAATTGTGGCATTCCTTGAAATGGAGGTCTAATTCGTTGTAGAATGTTACATGAATATTTTGCTGCCCTGCATGTTGTAAGAAAATGGGAAAATATGGATTTTTCGGTTGAACAGCTGACGCCTCTTTAGGAACGTAAACCATCGAAAGTCAAAACTGGTTCGATGAATGGATTAACCGGGCCTCACCTCTCAACGTGTGAAGCCAGTTTCACAAATCCCTGATGGTTTGGAAGCACCTTAACCTACATCCTTCTGGTTAACCATTTTATTGCGCTGAATGCTTGACCAGCTATTGTGAAAAACGTGTTGATCTCTAGACCCATGCCTAAAATCTAACCTTCATGTGACCAAATATCGGGAAACCGGACCCGAATGTTCTAATATGGTAATCAAATATGTACTGAAGTATTCAAAGTTTTATAGTGAAACTAGGGAAAAATTCCCAATAGTTGCACACCCAATGGAATCATACGTATAAAAGTAGAATTTTCAGTAGTAATACCACAAGTGATTGAATTTTCGCGATAAGTCTGTCGATTCATTTTTGAACGAAACTGAATTGTTTCGAGAAAACACCACTCGTCCTGCGGACTCGTTTACTGATCGTATTGATCCCTAGAGGCATATTTTTGTACCAAGGAGTGCAATGATCACCAGGCTTCCAATGTTCATTCACGGTGAGAAACAACCTATTAGATCTTACATTATTACCTCGTTTTGAAATCATCTTTTTATAAAGTCTCACGGGGCACATTGATGCATTTTGCAGATTTTCAATCAACCATTTGCTGTTCGCACATCGCTGACCACCTCCTTGGCAAGTTTTTGAAAAAACTGTGTTATATTCGATTCTGCCGGTAGGCGCCCCCTTATTATCTAATTCTTCTTTAAAATAATCTAACAAACAATATGCAGCTTCACCTCTTCTCCAAGCAAGTTCTACTGCTGCGATATGGAAAAATTTCTTTTGGAGTCCTGTGGGTGTATCTTCATCCCATTGTGTACATATTGCTTGATGTTCTTCATGGGTCAACGGTGCCGAACTGATCTTTAGTTTCTGTACGTCACCTTGAAGCAACTTGCGTTTTGTATCTCGCACATTTCTAGCCGATTGAAAAATAATATTTTTGAATGGGTCGAAACTTCGTCCATATTCATTATAGAATTTTTCTTGCAATAATCTAGCACTCGTATTCCAAATCGTCTTCACAACACATTCCTTGTAATTAGAACCATCGATTCTCCTCATGTTGAAGCCCCAGTCCTTCAAAATAATAGCTAGTCTCTCGACAGGCGTTGCTTCATCTAATAGGTATTTTCGTTCATCATCGCAAAATCTGGTAAATTGCTTCCAAATGTACTCCTTCAATTTCCTCGTATTTTTCGGTACATTTTTATCGATTTTTTCGTTGATTGATTCGATAGAATTCATCCCAAATCTACTCATTTTCGAATGCGTGCACAGCGTAATCACTTAAATTTGACG
Organism: Zygogramma bicolorata; assembly: GCA_032362365.1. Taxonomy (NCBI): domain Eukaryota; kingdom Metazoa; phylum Arthropoda; class Insecta; order Coleoptera; family Chrysomelidae; genus Zygogramma; species Zygogramma bicolorata. The sequence goes on along the minus strand of JAVJAQ010005687.1, from coordinate 490,639 downwards.
TTTAACTGTCACATGCACTGTAAACAAATCTGAAAACACCGAACTTGATAGGCCAATCAGAGTCAAGAGTCAAGTTTGGTATTATCGGTAAGCCGAACTTGACTAGAGCTTCTGATTGGTTCATTTTGTAGGTGAGAGAAATAGTCAGAGTCATTCAAAACTTGAACTCACACTGAAAGTTGACATTTTTCATCTGAAACGTTCTCTCCTACACGATCCACTCAATCTTACAGAAACAATCTAGTCCACCCTCAACAAAAAAAATTCCCAGACATTTTATCCTCATATATGCACTCACCGAATAAAACACAAACACGTATATGCAGTGGTACTGATAAGATTTATTTTACTTAAATTACTACCGGCCTAGGTTAATTTAGATGAAAGATTGCGAATGTCTACAACTCCAGAATATCATGAAAAAAGCGTGCTCGATTCCTAAGATAAAACAAAGAAGAAAGTTATATAACGACGAGAACGCGCACACGTTCAGCGATTTCGTGACGAAATAACAATTTCGAGTTTCTTGCGTGCTCACTCGAGGGCAAACGAAATATGAAAGGAAATATTCTCGTTTCGGTAACTCTTACTTTATCCGCATTGGGTAATTTGACAGAAATCATTCGGTTCATGTCATTATTTTCTATCTCGATTTTTCGATATGATAGGAGTCCATATAATTGAAAATCAATTCCTTCATTTGTATCGTCAAAAGCAAATGCAGGATTTTCTTATGTGAAGAAACCTGCACTGGCACCGATCGGATATAATTCAAAGCCCTTCATGGTATTAGCCAGGGGAGTAGTTGTTTTCTGACATATGCCAGCCGAAACCTACTGTGTAGGTAAATTTGAGACTGGCCTGAAAGATTTATTCGAAAGATGATTTGATTTAACGCCAGTCTTCAAGTATGCCTACTGACTATGTCGAATATTTTTACGAAAGTTTCAGATAAGAGTTGAAAATGGAGAAGTATTCTCGTCGAACGTTTTCGTTGATTTGCAACCATGTCTGTAACATGGAAATAAGGGTAAGAACAAAAGAAAGATAATTTTGTAATTGTACTCTTTCAAAAAAAGCAAAACTTCTGCTAACTACTGAAGTGTTGAAAACTAGTAGTTAATAAAGTATACCACACACTAAACAATATCAAATACCGGTACCTACTAACAGAAAAATTAAGATCCAATAAACCAGATCAATGTGTACCTAATAGGCGTAACCCGAATGATAATCAAGTATTCAGCTGGGTAACTGTGAAGTAAGTCCCTTCCTGGGGTTCTAAAAATGCGATTAGTATTATTTCTTGAACAATTGAGGTTCCGTTTCAAGTTCGAGGTTGCAAAGTTTCATATCCACTGAGACCAATTGTGTGTTCATTTGCAACCACGTATAAAAACTTTTGTAATTATATCAATACTTGTGTGTACTGGACATGGCGGCGTTGAGGGAACAAGTTTAATGAATACATATTTCGTTTTTCAGAAATGGTTGCAAATGTAAATAACTATGTTGAACCTTTTTTTCATTCACTTATGAATTTTGCAGAACTTTTATAATTTTTTTAAACAAATTGCAATGGAAAAGTACAACAAATGAGACAAACATATGGTTCCGTACCTGTAACAAGGTTGCAAACTTAATACATGTTGTGAAACAACATAACTAGCGGTATTCCTAGTTTGCAGAACTTTTGCAATTTTCTGTGCGAAATCAAAACATTAAAACATTTTTTCCATTTAAACAATGTTCCGTTTATCGCAGGCTCATTCACGCACTAACATACCGGTAAAGTTTGAAATTATTGTGAATTGATTGTCTATACCTATGTACTGCCCTATATAGTCTATTTAGAAATATGGAAGGAAATATTCTCGTTTTGGTAACTCTTACTTTATCCGCATTGGGTAATTCGATAGAAATCATTCGGTTCATGTCATTATTTTCTATCTTGATTTTTCGGTAGGATAGGAGTGAGAGAACAATACTTCAGGTTTCATTCAAATACTACTTTATATGGTGCCTTTCACACGTGGTTAACTTCCATATATATTTCAATACTCAAACATTCGTAAATTCACATCCCACACTTTCCAAGTAACTATAGTCTATTCAAGTTAAAGATAGAGTGCGCGTAAACAATGCATCTAGCGTGACAGTGGACAGTTAGTCCTCGCGTTTCGATTGGCTGGCTGTGATATCGAGGAACGCAAAGGGCAAGAGAAATATGAAAAGAAATATTCTCGTATTGGTAACTCTTACTTTATCCGCATTGTGTAATTCGATAGGAATCATACGGTTCATGTCATCATTTTCTATCTTGATTTTTCAATAGGATAGAAGTGAGAGAACGTTACTTCAGGTTCCATTCTACAACTACTTCATAGTGCCTTTCACAAGTGATAAACTTTCATATATATTTCAATACTCGAACATTTGTAAATCCACATCCCACACTTTCCAAGTAACTATAGTCTATTCACGTTAAAGATAGAAGGCGCGTAAATAATGCATCTAGCGTGACAGTGGACAGTTAGTCCTCGCGTTTCGATTGGCTGTCTGTGATATCGAGGAACGCAAAGGGCAATAGAAATATGAAAGGAAATATTCCCGTTTTGGTAACTCTAACTTTATCCGAATTGGGTATTTCGATAGAAATCGTTCGGTTCATGTCATTATTTTCTATCTTGATTTGTCAATAGGATACGAGTGAGAGAACGTTACTTCAGGTTCCATCTTATACTTTTTTATAGTGCCTATCAGAAGTGGTTGGACGACAAAAAAAATCTGTTACACCTGGTCAATCATTCACAAAAAACTTCAATGCAATGATGAATACACAGTGACAAAGTGACTTCTATGCTGTGATTGATTTCAGTGAAGAATAGACTCACTGGCTTCCATTCTGCAAAGCTCATAGGAGAATAGGGCAAGATATGTGAGAGGCCATGTCAGCCGTCATTTGACTCATTTTTTCATTGAACGGTACGAAAGGGGTTAACAAAATAAAAAATTAACTGAATATCGTACACAGTTTGTTTTGGTAAGTTAAGTTTGTTCGATCCACAGAACTGAGAAAACTCACAGTGTTCTATGTTTTGATATCCGATTCAATCATCGCCGCCTGATGGGGGCAAAATTGACATCGCTGCTGCCATTATCTATTTATCCATGTGTCATACATTCTGATTGCATAAATGTTTTCATATTTCGTTATTCCTCATTACATTTTGCCTTTCAATAAACCGGATTTTTTTTTCATTGTACTTGCATTGAATAGGTTTGAACTCTTTTGATGAAGATAGGCATACATTTTACAGTTTTCATGCAATTCAAGTGTTACGGAAGTCGTTCAATTAATTTCCTTGCAAATCGGGCGAAATAGAAACGGCTCTAATTTCCAAGCAAGACTCTTACAATTCTAATGTTTTTATAGCTGTAACAGAAAACAACCCAAACCAAGAAATCACCATTACTGCATTATCGTACCACTTTTTTTAATCCCTCTTCATCATCATGGAATGGAATTGACATTATGAGTAACGAAAATAAATTCGGAATAATCAACAATCCAAGACTAGTTTTAGTTCGAGTTGGATGTACTGAAACAGATGCATCTTGCATAGAAAAATCATAATGTATGAACGATGGCAAGAGACATGCAAGTGCTATGACAGAAATTTTTTGCATAGCGTCAAACTTGCATTGCATAGAAAACGCATAGTGTATGCCTGTCTCAATTTTTTTGTGAGGGAATGGAAAAGTTTTCATTTCAATATATTCATGCTGTTCCTAACTGATGTATTACTGTTTTGTATTATTATATATTCTGATTATGTTTATATTTAGATTCCTGGTTATTGATTATTCTGCTCATGGTGAGCACCGGAACTTTTTCGTACTTTCTATTCACATTTCAATATATTTACAAAGTGAACTTCCATAATTTCAGTGAAGAATTGACCCAATTGCATGTTCTGTTTCAACTGATATGCTATACTCTACCCGTGTACCCTTGCATTGAACCTTTTCATTATGTGAATATGTTTAAACTACTTTGGATTTTTTGGAATGAAATGAACGGAAATCATTCATTAGAAAGTTTTTCTACACCGTCAGTTGGAAAAGACAAGTCGAAATCAAAATAAATTATTGATAAAAAAATCAGTTCAGAAGTAATAACTGCTGCTCCTTTTCAATAATGCAATATTCAACTCGAGCTTCCTCAAAAAGTTTTTGGGATTTTTTAAAAAAGGGGTTCTTTCATGGATAGCTGGATAACATAATATAAACGTTGGATCGAAGAAATTGTTATAAACTGCTCGTCACTGATGATGTAACTACAGTATTATTGCCCAACTCCTATATTTCCGTTTTCATAGAAACAAAAACTTTGGATTGCTCTAGGTATCACATAATTGAATATGTTCCTTTCGATTGAGGCTCTGAAGGAATAATATTCGATACACACTATATGAACTGAATCTCATATAATTTGTTTTTGTTATATTTTCTTGGACGCCAGAGAAATAGTGGAGAATGCAAGATGAGCATAGAAAATAGTATTTATATTGTGAGCTGAATAGATAAATACTCGTATCAAATGGATTTTCCTTTTTTACCGAGTGTTGCATGTTGCATATCAATTGTAACAAGGGTATACATACCCACTAATCATTCCTAATCGTTAATTGACCCGTTAAGGTAAACGGATTCGTGAACATTTCTGAATATTCCACGTAATGTAGATCTCGATGCCCTGATTGAGTGTCTATCGCTACAGACTACAAAAATGGACACTTTTTAAGATATGTCCCTATCAATATCCGATTTTCTTCATTTGCTGAATTGTAGCCCATAATCGCTCAACTCTTACACTCAACAAAATCGAAATTGGCAGAAATTGACTGAAAAATAATTGTTTCTTCATTTCAGATACATCCATTCGGATGAATTATCATACACTGCTCAACACTGACGATGTAGCTGGGTTATTATTTTCACCTTCTGTATTTCCGTGTTCGTAGGAACAAACACATTTGAATCGTTCTGATTATTATGATTATTCATATAGATGATAATTATTCTCGACCGTCTATTCGTACCTACACAAAGTTATTTTTTTTATCAGGGCTTCGGTCTATACAAAAATATTACTTTTTTCAACGAAAGCTCGGGTAGCTAAAAAGAGTAATATTTTGTATAGACCGAAGCCCTGATAGAAAAACATTATTCATATATCTAACAAAATTCGATTTTGGCATTTGAAAAAATAATATTCGATACACACTATATTTACCAAATGTGATTTATACTTTTTCAATATTTTCACCGTTTTTCTGACTACCAGGAAAATAAAAAATCTATATGAGTTCATATAGTGTGTATCGAATACTATTCATTCAGTTCCCAATTCACAGAAAATCATTTTCCATAAGAAACGTGCAAGGTCCTTTAGCTGAGATGGTTGATTTTAGCGATTGTAATTATGAAGGAGTTCTGTTTCTTTGTTATAAAATCAACTCTCCACAATTATTTCTGAAAACAAGGTGCTTGACATCCATAATAATTTTTTTTGGATACTTTCATCCAGAAGCAATCATACTTGAGTCAAGTCTACACTGTTTCTTCTTTGAAAGGAGAAATAAACAAATTGTTGAGACTTGATGTTTTTGGGGTCCTATTTCTGACTCTACAGAGGCCTGACCAGATGTCGATGAAAAACGTTAACCATGCACAAGTGTCGTCGACGGAGACGACTCTCCAAATGGGACATTCATAAACTTCTAGAAATAGCTCGAGTTATATGCATCTTTATTGTCTTCCTTTGGTAGATTCCTAATAAGTTTCGTGACTTCGGTGTTTATTACGCCTCTACTGCGAAATACACCCGCGCCATTAGGATTTTATAGTGGCTAATGTCGGCATATTAAAATAGTATCTACGATTCGGGGTATTTACTTGAAAAGATCGTTCGTTATTTATCGTGAAATCGTGTGTTGTTTTCAGATGCGGTTGATTTCTCAGTTCAGATGTAATAAAGTTTTACGAGAATATAAATGAACCATATTCCTAACATATATATCAGAAAACTTAGGGATCGTAAAATAGTTTACATTCTATTCAATATTCAGAGTCGAATATGTATTTTATTATCAATAAATAATCCAATAACAAACAAGCACATAGTTCAATTGCGGGTATGTTCCACAAAACGCACACAAATAGAAAATCAATTCTTGATTTTTTTTTCCATTTATAATTGAAACAAAATTATAGAGGCCAACTTTGAATAACTATTATTTCGTCATCAATTTTGATAGATCAGAAATGCATTCAGCAGCAATAAATTTATGTTCTCTACTTTCTACGTCATGCAGGAACCAAAATTTATTGAGATGTTTTCAGTTGAAAAACTGATTTTCATTGCACTAGTACAGTGAAATGGTCATGACAATATTTATTCAATAGAGATTTCATTCACAATGTGCTTCTAACTTCAGGTTAGAATAATGTTGCAGCATTTCCTTGGGTTCGTTGATCAAAACTCCAAACAACACTAAACTACTTTTATTACAACTCTTTATCACAATACAATACAGTCACTCAAATTGCTCAGCTAAACTATCCAATGATCTGTACTAAAACTCTTTCTACCAGAAACCCTGAATAAATATCCCATGAACCCCCTCCGCGATGAAGTGTTTCCCTTTTATACTTGCGTACGCCTATGAAGAATCTTCCAGAGAGGTCTCGATGATGTGCATCGAATCGAGAGTTCCTGGAAAAATGACGTTCTCTCTTCGACCCCTCATATTATTTTGCGTTTACGATTGACAGGGCCGGCGCTAGGAAATTTCGTAAAAATAGATTCAAGTGACCAATAATTCTATCAGAATGAGACGAGGGTAGGAAATAGATTTCCTGACCTCTTTCGAAACTTTCCGGCATCTTCGTCTTCCATACAAAACGTCATTTTACTCATCGGATTTCAAGAAGTGGTTAGATCTCCGCCAACGTGTAGACCCAAACACAGCTTCTCAAAATAAGCTAACACTAACACAATGTTATAGCTACCACACATTTCAATACCGAAAGTAAATGAAAGACAAAAGTATTTACTGTCCATATCAAAAACCCAAACATCTTCAACAGCTAAAGCCTCACTCAATTTTACAAAATAAAAAGGAACTGTTTCTTATTAACGCAACAACGTTATGCCCTTCTTCGTGCTTGATATATTTCTTTGGTCGCATGTTAACTGAACGCTGTGATGTTTCGAATTCAATTCAATTCAAAGTGCTTTTTCGAACAGTACGGCACTGCATTCGGCCTCTGTCCGACAACATGTCGGAAATAAAACCCTTGTTTGAGCTTTGGAAAATTAGTTACAATGTATATGTGACATGTGACTATTTGGAATATAGTGTGTATTCGGGAGATTTGCTGATAAGTAACCCTTGCTTATATAATAGATCGAATCATCTTTCGAACAATTCTTTCAGGACAGTTTCGAATCTACCTACACAGTAGGTTTTGGCTGACACCTGTCAGAGAACAACTACTCCCCTGGCTAATACCATCGACTTTATGTTGATGATGGCACTGCCTTGTACCGACGAGTGGCCAAATAGCCCGAAACCGGTCTGCAAGTGTGCCCGTCCCTATAATTGATAATCAATTCTTCCATTTGTATCGCCAAAAGCAAATGCAGGATTTTCTCCTGTGAAGAAACCTGCACTGGCACCGGTCGGATAGAATTCAATGCCCTTCGTGGTATCAGCCAGCGGGGTAGTTGTTTTCTGACAGGTGCCAGCCAAAACTTACTATGTAGGTAGTTTGAGGCTGCCCTGAACGAAATGTTCAAAAAAAGATTCGATTTAACGCCAGTCTTCAAGTATGCCCATCGACTATGTCGCATGTTTTTAGAATAGATTAATGTTAAACTTTGCAACAGACTCAGATCAATAGAAAACATCTAGAAAGTGAAATATTTTCTGGACTGTGAGGTCTGTGGGAATTAAGTGAATATAGTATTATTTCTCATACAGATTCTCACAAAAATAAAGCTCTGTAATATTCAAAAAACACCGCTGGAATCGAAGAACAGGAGATACAAATTAATATTCACTTTGAACTTTTGAAGTTTGTTAGTCTCAGGATAAACCTCTATCGGCAAGAAATACCAAAGTTCATCTGTTCTATTGGAAAAATATCCCTGAGCTAGAGAGGTTCCTGTAACTTGTAGTTCATCAGGAGCTGACGAGAAGTCAAGTATTTCTTCGCACGAAATAGAAATTCTAGCTACTGGGAAGCACCCTTAGCGATCGATCTCACATGATTTTTCCATGATCGTGATTCCTAGCATCGAGATACTTCACTTTTAAGTAACAGTTACTCCTGACATCTAAATATCAGATATGAGACACAAATCAATATGAAAAACAGAAAAATTGTAAAACCCAAAAAAAATCCAGGTAATGGAATAGAAGGAAATTAGATACCTGATGTTACAAAACAAAAAAATATAAAGAAAAATCAAAATAGAAATTAAATTGATGAATGAAAATAGTTTACCAAAACTAAGAAGTGTTTTGAAATAAATTTCCAGACGAGTTCATTCATGACATTTTGATCTCTTGCATCACCAAATGTATTTATATGGGTCCAACCTTTTAGGAAGGGTGGGTGACATAAATAGTTCACTATCTCGCAACAAAGAACATTGTCATCCAGATTCGAATAAATAATTATTGAAAACACCCTTGTAAATTTTTGGCATCGCCAGAAACATGTAAACCACCTTCCCCAGAAATCACTCCACCGCCGATATCCACCCGTCTCCGTAATGAGTCTAAGGCCCGCTTTCCCTCCAACAACTTTGATCTGGGTTTTCTTGCTAAGTGGGAAATTTGAAGACGATAACGTTGTGAATCCGTTTCACCAGAAGAGTTAGCTCGATTTGGTCGACTGATCAGGATTCCATGATTATTCCCCTATTATACGAGCGATTAAGCAGTTGATCGGGATAGCAGCTCTGTCAAACGTATTCCGTAACATCTGTCAGTGAAAAATATCACGTATTTTCAAAGTAAAAGTCTGTGGTATTTTTCAGGAGTTATTTAATAAGGTTCATCTGATGTCCTCAGAAACAGATAATACAATTTTCGGAATTACCGTTCGACGATCAATATATCTTGCATTTCAGGAAGATAGTGAAGAAGAAAAAGAATTTGTATTTCAACGGTCTCGTTTGATTCGAAAAAAAGACAAACATTTAGGTCATTTGAATACAGACACTTCCAACAGATGAAATTTAGATTGTCAGATACTTTTGCTCTCTGATTGGCTTTTAGGATATATTGAAAGAGATCTCAAATTTCCAACCCTCAGGTAGGTGAACATGTTTTCATTATATTCTTATATATATTTTGATTAGTTATGTTTGTGTTGTCAGAAATAACTCTGTGTCTCCCATAAACTAGCTGTTAGGCGCTTTATGATATTATGTTAATGGATCTTACCAAAAAAACGTAGCTTACATTAGTTGGATCAGTAAACCTATGATATAAAGAATTATTCCTCGGCCAGTACAGCTATTTTCAGGCTTGGCCCCTTGCATGTTGCTTTTCCATAAACAGCGGAAGACAAAATGAGTTCTCAGCAATCCACCAACAGACATTTTCACTTGCTGAAGAATGAGGATCACGCTTGTGTTTCATTATATCAACCATTTCAAAAATTGATATGAAAATCAAGGCGTACTGTTCTCAGAATATTGACCGTTTTTATTACAGAACACAGAACTCATTACGAGAAAATGAGTTCTGTGGTCTCGACTTCACCTGTACACAATGTTGCCAGATGGTCGTTTCTCTTTAACTTGATTTCTTATCACAGGATGATAATCGAGCTTTTTCGACGGTGAAACTCAAGGAAACGCCTATCGATATCAAAGTAGCGCTTAGAAAGAATTGCATCTTGAAAAAATCACGATTGAAGTAACGTTGGTGAATTCGGGCCTAAGACGCATTACGACTCCTGCTGAATGGTCCTTATAAATATATACGCAGTGGTTTGCAGCAGATGTGACAAACTGCCACGTCATGCCTCTGCCATTACTCCTGCCAGTTTTTATTGGCCGAAGGGTCGACTTCCACAGTCGCTTCGCGATGTTGAATCTGTTGTTGGCTCCACTCCATGCATTAGTGTTTTGTTATGATGACGTTGGAGCGGTTCGAGAATATATTAGACTTTGGGAGAGAAATTTAGAGGTAGTTGCGATTTCCTGAAGTAATAGTATTGATACGCTAACTCACCATCAAACAATAATAGTATATTATGCAACGATCGTGTAATGATGGTTATTAATACATGAGCATAAACCGGGATACGAAACGAGCCGAAGGTGAGTTTCGTATGGTTTATGCGAGTGTATTAATAACCATTACATGAGAGTTGCATACGCTATTTTATCTACACCCAATAAATAATGAATAACTAAAAATATTATATTATTAGTTATTTATATTGAACACAATAATTGTAGGTAATCAATCGTATTTCTTTGAAAAATTCTACAAAATTATAATTAACGGTATAATCACGGAAAATACAAGAATGAGAAATGAAAAGAAGAAAAAAATGAAAAAAAAATTCTGCCGGGGTCGGGATTTGAACCTGGACGTAATTTTCCACTGGCGGCGCCTTTGACCACTTGGACATGATAGCCCATATAGTTTGGTTGGAAATAAAAACATATGTGTTCCATTTGTCAAATGAAAACTATGATCCTTTCGATTGAATTTTTTTCTTGTCTAAGACATCTGTGGAGGGTCGCTGATAATTCTTCTATATCACTGCTATAAGACATTTTCATACGATTATCGAAAATTGACTAAATTCTTCAAAAATTCAATACCTACTGATTTTGACTTGACAAACGTCAAAATGCAAAGCTTGCACATCATGCTTGATTGAAAAATAATGGGTTTCTATCGGTTGAAAATCTGTATCGTAATGAAAATCTGTATCGTAATGGATTTCATTATAAAACGGGTTGTGGGCATATAAGCGTATTATTAGAGTACGGGTGTAGATAATAGTATATTGTACAACAAGTGAGAAATATGTCATTTTCTCAAACATTGTACACTGTACTTTTTCTACGGTTGTGTTGTTTCCAAGTATTGAAAATTAAAATACATATATAATAATACTTCATCAACTCATTTTTCTATTTTATATAAAATAGTAATGTTTGAACAATTTTGTGAAGTAATTTCTGGTAGGTTGTTTTGTTTCAACATGTTACGGTAATTGAAATATTAGCTGCGGTCGAAGCTGAAGTTGATGAGAAAACGTACTGAGCTTCCACAGCAGTTGTGTTCAGGTTCTAATGGCGCTGGAGGCTGAATGGATTTTACTAAACTTTTTGAAATTTTCATTTTGTTAGCTATGTAGTTGTCGATCTAAGATTCAGCAACATTGCTGGATTCTCAACCCCCATAGCGTTTTGAGGTTAAAAGATCTGCCCCTGCACCAAATAAAATAGTCGCAGATGATCTTCGGAAACAGTGGCCAGTATATAATTTACTGTTCGGTAATTGCGAAAATTTCGTTATTTCTCTCGCCATGGTACCAAATTTATTTATCCCTTCAGGCTGTTTCGTACATTTGCAATTTGAAAAAAAAACGTGTTCCATTTGTGCATGGCCGAAGCTTCACATATTTTTTGTGAATTTGGTAGAACTTCCCTGTGACAATGAAATTTCTAGGAACCTTGGTCTTCGTAACGGCCATGTCATAAATTTTTTATTTTCGAAGTTCATCACAACGGCATGCCCCTGAAATTAAATCCAAATAACAATTCAAAAATTTTCATTTCTCAAATTCTTTTCATCGAGTGCATCTTTTAAAAATCGTTAAATTTCTTCAGAAGGTATTGTTTTTGACTGTTTTGGAGCATATTTTTCAGATTTGCGTTTCAAAAATTCACGTAGTTTTACTTGATATATCAACACAGCATCGAGTACTGAGACCATAATGTTAATGATTTCAATCTTTTAGACAACTCTCCAAAATAAACTAACAAGGTATTTTTGAAACAAGAATTTACCATAACTTTTATTTTCCAGTCCATAAATTTTCTGCAAGCGATTTCATATTTTTCTCTTGATGTGCTTGGTAGCAAATTAGTGCATACATCTATTGCTTTCTGAACAATTTCTGGGTGTGTATTTTCCAACTCTAAATCTTCGTATTTCATTATATTCAATATTTAATAAATCTGAACTGTTTATACTATAACAATCAACAATAAATCTATTTTCGTTGGGTAAGTGCTTCGGTTTTGTTGTTATGGAAACGCCAACAATAAGCTACTTGGATATTGCACGCGAATCGTCGGCGTAGCGTTGTCAACATGGAGAACGTGTCATATCAATCTGACATGTAACAATTCATGATTGACTTGGGTTATTGTGATAACGGTGAGAAATTATTTCTCACTGTAATGGCGAATATTTCTCACTGCGTGAGAAAGAAGTCTTTCTTTTTGTACGTATGAAAGCGATGAGAGAAGTGGCACATTGTATAGCATCCGTAGAAAAATACGTTTTGCTATGCAACAAACCATGCTTAAAGTTCATCAGAGGCGGTGCAGTTGGTTTAAGTGTCCTTCTCTGCTGCAAGGCTTTGATTGGATATGGGTCAATGAATATGGAATTATCAGTTGAAGCACTTTTAAGATGTTCAAAAACCTGGTGTTGAAATTGATGGGTCCCACTTCCAGGTAATTATGAGTTCACATTGTTCATCGTAGTTATGAGTTGATTAGCTATTTATAGTTTTCTTCGTTTTGCATTCAGTAGTGCTTATGATTGTTGATTCGAAATAGGTGAGATAGTAACACGTGTAATATTCCCTCTTTTTTTACTCACCAGAAGTCTAAATAAGCCAAAGATACGACATGCGATGTGCAGTTCCGAAGATTCGTTGAATCTGCTAAAAACGGAATTTCGTCTTAGAACCATCTGGAAGCCAGGAACTGTAGCCCGTCATGTTTTCAGAATACTTTTTCGATAAAAAATGAACCTGATATGTGTTGGTGTTCGAGTTTCGATTCCCATGCTGAAGTAATCATCAAGAACATCCAATTTGGTTGATTTGTGTTCATTTTTAATACTTGTCCTTCCAACCCGTAATTCCTGTTTCACGATCCTTTTCAGTTCGTTGAACTTTTCAGCCCTAAATTGTTCATTTTGCCTTTTCTCTAACTGAAATAGTTTAACGTCTTAACGAGACGATATTCACTAGATTCTAATTAGTTGAAGAATATAATGATATGAAGACACCTAGAAGTTTCGAGTGAAGTGTAGCACAGCATAAAAATATATCGACAAAGATAAAATTGATATTGAACCAATATACATTAAAAAAACAATGATTCAATATGATAATTGGTTCAATAATGTCCCAAAAAATTCTATATTGTTGCTTGCAATATTGAAACAATATCAGTTTGATAGCCTGTCACCAATATTATGATTATATATAAGTGGTTGTATTCAATAATATCAGTTCAACAACTTTGAAATTGTTGTCCACGTTGACATTCCAATATAAGTCTCAAGTTGTTTGGAAAGTAAATAATAATATTGAAATATCTTTCCGGTAGCACATTGGCATGATAATAAAATATTGATATAAAAATTTCAGTATTATCAGATGTCACTATTCCTACAAAATCAAGTATCTCGATGCTAGGGATTACGTTCAGTAATAATCTCTCATGAAAAAACCATCTGAGATCGATCGCTAAAAATGCTTCCCAAAAACTTGGATATCTATTTCGTGTGAAGAAATACTTCACTTCTCGTCATCTTCTGATGATCTACAAGGATCAGATAGACCTGTCTTTAAATATATTTCTCATGTATGGAGCTTGGCACCAAAACATTCATTGAAGCTTCTTGATTCTATTCTTCGCTCACAGATTCGCTCACTTCATTGTCTTTCTTCTTTAGATATTTTCACGGTCGGAGCTCTTCTGAATTGTTATCAATCGTTTCACCCTTGGCAATATCTACACGGCGGGTAGAGAGTTGTGAGCTTTGTTGTGAGGTTGGAGACCTGTCGAACCTGTCTTCCTCAGGAATCATTTAGAACAGCTGAACTTTGGAACTCCTTGCCGAAAGAGGTTTTTCCTGAGGCTTACCAACTCGAAAAATTCAAAGTGAATGTTAATTCGTATCTCCTGTCCCTTGATTCACACGGTGTCCATTGAACATCACAGTACTTCCCTTTCGTGTGAATCTGCATGTAAAAAAAACAAGACCATGTAGGAAGAATAAAAAAACCTCTAACATTGAAATTCACACAACGGAAAATTGATTCAAACGTGTATGAAAGATTCACACATATGAAGAGAGAGTGTTTGCTAAATATTTATATAACGTCTTTTGTATCTTCTTTGCTTGGGGTCGGAGAAGGAAAAGCCAAAAATTACTTTCACAAAACTTCCCTTTTCCCACAAAAATATTTTTACTCCTCTGTTCTTTGGGTTCTTAACCAACAACAATCTGAAAATATTATAATTATTATTTGAATCTATACAAGTGTAGAAGGGCAAATTTTAATCTACCCTGTTGAGTTACTGCGTTAATTAAAAAATTATCCTTCTAAGTGGAACACGTTCTATCAGTCAACAACTTCTAATATATCTCAAAACCTATCAATAAAATACAAGCACTGATGATATTCATCAAAACTGATAGTCAAATTTGAGATATACGAGAAGTAGCAAGGTAATAAAACTTTTTTCATTCAGGAGGTACAGTTATCAAATAAGTTCATTTTTATAGTATACCACTCTTTACGAATTGCCTGCATATCGTAATCATTCAAGTTTCATGAATACAAGGACACCATTCAAATAGGACTACAAAAAAATTGGTATCATATTATTGATATATGTATCAGTTTGATGATTGTTTGAAAATATTGAAAATTCACTGAGAAAATAACTGTATATTCCATCGAAACTCTATGACTACATTTTGCAAATCATGTTTTTTCGCACGTCTTGAAATTTGATGATACATTCAAACTTGGATATAAAAAAAGTGGTCTGAATTCAGATCAAACAAATGTTCTGTATCTCAAAAAATGTCGTATATCAAAGAAATTGGCGTTTTCTTCGAATATATGGACCGACAGAAGAATTTGGGAACAGAAAGATTCAATGAATCGTTTAAATGAAACCAATTATTTTTCATATTCTTATGGAATGCAGCATTTTGTTTTCCTTCCTTTCTGTGATTGAATTAAATAGGCTCTTAGTAACCTTGAAGCCAATATTGTTATTTCAATTCCGTTGGCATGAATTGAAATTGTATACAAAAATATGTTGGTAAAAAATGTTAAAATGGCTTTCCATAATAAACGCAGACACTCATCGGGGTACATTAAAAATCTGTCCTTTCCCACTTGTATAGATTCCAATATGAATTTTTATTTTTTCAGAAGGTAGTACGTTAATTGCCCAAAAAAACTATGAAGAATCCATCCACCACAAGAAAAAGACATTCAAACAGTATCATCACATTATTGAATATTGAACCAATATCACCGAATTTTCAAATGTTCGAAGCCATCATACCATTTAGAGTGATGACGTTTCCGTAATATTGAACCAATCATGTCTCGTTAATATACGTGTGCCACATGATGGTAACATTCGTTCCCGTGAATTTATCTATGAAATCCGGACCCGATCCCGGCCCTGGCAATACGAAAACGAAGAAGAAACACTGACAACAATGTGGATCTAACGAAATAAATAACGACGTACTGACAAATTCAACTCCGTTCGAGTTGAACTAGGTTAAGAACTAACACACTTACAAATGGCAAGACATTTGGCAATGTCATTGGTCTAGGCGACAGAAAGAAATTGAAATACTTACTTCGCAGTAACGTACAACTCATTTTTATCCATTCCCGGAGAAGATTCATTCCGTGTAGCCTGCCAGCGACTATCATTTGTATTTATTATTATGTTTATAGGAATCTGCCAAGTTCGAGAGTTGTTTTGTTTTCGGAAAGAGACTGTTCGAAGAGTTGGGAATCATCCGGAAATTCGCCAGTAACGATATGAATCATGAGCTCGACGTTTCGAATTATCTTCACAGCGGGGGACTCAGATAACTCATCAATCGTTGTTAGACTTCAATACATCATCAAATGAATTGCAGTTCAAATAGAGAATATAATTCATTCACAATCAACTAAAAATGTGGTTATTTCTGAACTACTTTCAGGTTGGAAAGTGAATTTGTTCACTCAGCAGGAAACGAGGTAGGCAAAACAATTTGCCAAGTTCTTGGAACATTTCCGACTTCGACTTTTTTTTTATTCGAAATGTCAATCTGCACACCGGAATTCATGAAGTGCTAGATCCCCGCTAACATATAAAAATCAGCACACCAATACAAAAAAAGAGCTACGTATTCCTGTCACGATATCACAGAAACTATACACAAGGCCTAACCCAGAAAAAGTTTACGGGGGGGGTGTGGCACTAGGCGGGGCCGAATTTTAAGCTTCATTAACAAAAGTTAGGACGACACTAAATAATAAATATATAAATAATAACAACAAAATAATTTTCCCTGTTGATTTGTTGTCTAGGAAAATAAATAGATTGACAATGCAAATAGACTACTCAACACTGTTTAGTATAATACAGTACAAAATTACGTCTGTAGACAATAACAGTTACATAACAAAACAAAATCCATTCTTCTGTTCTTTTTTCTTGCGTATTCATCGACTTTGTCTGTTGAAATTTCATGGCTTCTATGAACCGACATGAGATCCAGTCCGCTTAGTCTGTCTTGTCCACACGAATTTTCCAAGTACGTCTTCAATCGCTTGACAGTAGAGAAGGTTCTCTCAGCAGTTGCAGTGGTCACTAGCAAAGAAGCAAATATTTTCAGGAGGGTGAATATGTTAGGAAAAAGTTCCCTAGTACATTGGCCTAATGCCTCAATAGCACAAGGAGGCGTATTGTGTTCCATTTGCTTTTTCCAAAACAATTTCCACAGTGAGTACTCACTAGGTACTAGTTCTAGATCAACCATCTTCTCATAAAGTTTTAAACATTCAATGTCTATTTTCTCGTTCGTTTAGTTTCGGAGTAAGCCCCCAATACTGTACTGCCAACATATAAAAACGAAATTTTTTCCGAAAGTAGTCAGAGACTTGCGAAAGCGAATGGCGGTCTTTTTTTCGTGCTGCTACCTATCGTGATAGCGCCTAACTATATGCTTTACGGCAACTTACGTAATAAAACGCTTCGGTCTACGCCGCCAGCGGCCACGTAGGTGAATGGATTAGTAAAATTATAACAAATTTGACAAATTATTCACGTAAATTTTTAACTAGGAATTGGTTTGAACCCTTCCTTATTTACCTATGAAGAAGAAAAAGAACAATTATAACTTGAGTAATGCGTTTGAAGAATCTTTTTTTGGAAAATTTTGGGGGGGCGGGGGGATTTCAACCCCTCTGACCCCCCGGGGTACGGCCTTGATTATACATTATAACAATACCAAACGGACAGAAAAAATATAATGACTCAGTTCCTTCCTCAACAACCACAAACCTCTTCAATAATCAACACACTAGTTTCCAATAATTACAAGTTACCGTTTTATTACAACTTTCAGCGCTCTCGTCACTCTAGACTAGTCCATTTTTATTGTAGTTGATATTTCTGAAAATATTCCTAAAGTAGTTTTTTTTGGAGCAAAACATGACGGAAGTTTATGAAATATGATTGGTATGCCAATCGCACTTATTTAGCTGAATATTGTGAAACATTTCAACTTTCACTTAGGCAAATGACAACTACAAAGAACGACAATATTGACATTTATGGAAGCATCATGAAATTCTTTTATGTGCAATGCCTACTTGAAACACAAAATATGTTGAAATCAATCTCAAAGGAGCTACTTGTATAAAAAGGGAGAAAAATGCTACTTTTCCTCCCGAGGATGAAGTTAACTGCACCACGCGAAGCCTCGAAGTTATTTGGAAAAAAAAATTATGAACATTACAAAGAAAATTTAATAAAGAACTGAAACTGAGAAGTAGGTATACTGCATATTGATGTAGCTCTATTATAATATTTGACGTTTAACTTCAATGGTTTTTATTCTGTCAACTTCTTGAAAATATATTACCTTCTTTACTGATTTATACCATTTTGCAAAAAAAAGTGTTGAATAAATTAACGGTGAAATTTATTTTGTATAATGGAATATAGTTCTGGTCGCCAATGCCGTATGTTATTTCATTGATGACGTATCAAACGTCACTTTGACTTTTCCTCCCTAGGGAGAAAAAGTGCGACTTTGATACTTACAATGAGGCGAGAAAATGTATACTTTGGATAGAAGGAAGGGGAAAATTATTATTTCTTGTTTATTTTATGAAGTTACTTCGAATAATTTTGAATGAAATATACAAACCTCGACAAAAAATTACATTTCTCTTACGAAGAATTGTTCACCCACCTCGGCTTTCATTCTCTAAGAGCAATATATTCTTCTCAAGAGTAATGATCAACTTTTCGCCCCAGTATGTATATCTGTTCACCCTTTACCACTCTAGTGGAGTCCTGTTAGCCTCCGGATACTATGAATTTGCTGGTAGTTCAATTCTCTGTTGTCATGTTACATCATTTGTCAGGTTGAAAATTGTGTTATAAATTGTGGACAAAAAATTGCAGAATACACCATCAGAGTATTGAGGTAAGTTTTATCGTATCAAATATGTAGCTGAGTATACATTCAGTTACATCAAGTTTCAAAATTGAGGTTATGTACTTTTATTCTTCCTGATTATCTTCAACATCGAAAGCGTTAACAGATGATGAACTGAAACAAATAGTAGAAGATACAACATTTTTTGAATATGATAAGGAATGATGAGAAAAGTTCTGCAGAACTTGAAGATGTTATTATAAGCGACCTTAACACGGCATCAGAAGCTTCATTGGATTATAGAAATAATGATAAAAATGAAGAATTGAGAGATGTTATTGTAATACTTGGTGGTACAACTCTTCGAGCACAGTCTTCCGAAACTGAGCCAACCAGGAAAGAAAGATGTTTTCACTGTCCTCGCCAAAAAGACACAAAAGCGGATATCGTGTGTAATATTTTTCTAAGTACAGATTCACACGAAAGGAGAGCCCTGTAAAGGTCAAAAGACATCGCTTGAATCAAGCGACAGGAGATACGAATTAACATAAACTTCAAATTTTTAAATTTTATAAGTCTCGGGAAAAACCTCCCTAGGTAAGGAGTTCCAAAGTTCAGTTATTCTGGTGGAAAAAGATCCCTAACAAGTTCAATCATATTTTTCTCACGACCACATAGGAAAGTGGCACATATCGCACTGTCTACTCCCATGTAAAGTGACCTTTATTCCCGCACTAGTGGGAATGAAGGAAAGAAACTTTCCGCATGGCTGTCAATAAAGTGGGAGAATGGCACGAGGCGCCAGCCGAGTGTGAAATGGCACTTTCCACACAAGTAATGTACACTATTTTTCCTACGACCACAGATTAATGAATAATTGCAAAAAAATTAATATATTTTCATTTCATTTTGAGAATTCGAGAATTTTACAAAGAAAAGTAATAATTGAACAAGATTACTGCTTAGAATTGTAGAAATTAAAAGTAAAATTATTATTATTACAATTAGTAAATTGTAATGGACTTTGCAATGAGGACTTAGACAGATTTTTTTCTGTTATTTGTACACTATGTACAGTAGTAGATTCGATGTCAGTTTCTCGAAGAGGTGGAGTAACGGCTTTCGAAGTACTGTTGATGGCACCCATGATTTTTTTGGCAATATTCAACCTGTTTGTAGCAGAATCGTCAATATATTCTTTTGCGACTTTGGACGATTTCCAGCCCCCATGTCTTTTCAGATAAGTCAGATCTCCTCCTGCATCTACTAATATAGTAGCAGAAAAACTGTGAAATGAGTGTCCCGTGTATTTTTCAGGATCCATTAGATTTAAAAATTTTGCCAACACTCTAGGTATATTTTCAATTTTGTTAATGCCCACTACTTGTTTTGTGCATTTTTGGTCTCTATGATTAAGAAAAAAGCGTGTTTCGGTAGTTGGCGGTCTTAGATTGGCCTATTTTTTATATATGCTATAAAAGTTTCCAGTAATAGTGAACTTGCAACAGCATTTATTTTTTGTATCATTAATTTGAATGACAGCCGCAGTCCCCACATCTTCAATTTTATGGGTAAGTTCTTGCTTGCGACATGCACCAGATATACCCATAACTAACACAACCTGAAAAAAACATGAGTAAATAAATGTATAGACTTTGTTTCAATACCAATGACTTACCTTTGTAAGTAAATGAATCTCATCGGAAGCTTTATTTATAAATTCACAAATTTCTTGTTGCGTCAAAATTTTAGCTTTTTTCGGTTTATCTCCGTCACTTTTCCTTTTTGAAAATGCCTTAAGTTTACTATATTTGGAGATATCTACATTGTGGTGAATGGATAAAGTGGTACGCAACATAGAGTAATCAGTCCATTATGCATTGGATTCTATTGGAAAGTTCACCCATGTACGCAAGCAAAATGTTTTCAGAAAAGGAGCTTCTTATTTCCTCATTTCTTCGCCATGAAATAAATTGATCGTAAGCGTATTCGAACCTTCTTTTGGACTTTTCGGGCAGTAAATTTTGTGACGTCTTCAATTTCAGGTGGAGTACATTGATCATCACTATTAATCTCTGCATCCAATTTTTATGGAATTTTAGATAATATTTTCACGGTTTTGTAGATGATAAGAATGATGCATAGCAAAACTGACATTTTAAAGTTTATCTGACGTTTTTGCAATATTAATTGTATCAAAGCACACTTCAATTCCATTATGCAATACATATAACTATAGATACACATATCACACTAGAGTGATATTTTACTTTTCATCTCTAGGGAGCTATTTGTCATTTCCGCATGTGGTCGTAAAAAAGAGAAAGAATGTGTTGCCGCCGAAAATCAAACCCAAAACTTCGCGGTTATCTCACAGGATACTCTACTTGAATAAACGTTATCAAAGATATGCTCTTATATCTCGTAAGTCAATTTTTATGGTTCCAAATACTTCAATTTGTTTCCCAGCTGTATCTACTATGTTCTTAATTATTGTCATTTTTTTCAAATGAACGTTGATTATCGTTATTCCCCTATTTCACTATAAAAATAATTGTAAATTCATGTGCACTTCTTATAGGAACGATATTCAAACATAGACTGTCACAAATCAAAGATGAGATTATTCAGGCAACTCAATATGGTATTTACATGTTTAATAAAATAGGTGGTCATAGGACAAATAGTGTACTAACAGCAAATTGCACCGAGTTTTTCTCATGAGCAGCATTAACAAAGCGACTCTTGAGGATAGGTGAGGGTTCATTAACGGGTGTTTAATAATCCCTTAAACTATGGTACAATCGCTGCAATGCGTTAAATGACTTTTAATGGCCAATTAACTTAATGCTTCAATAAGTAAAAGTCAATCGGCTTCAGGTGATTTTTCACAAAGTAATAAATCTATGTCCAAATCACAGAGTTGCCGTTTGTAAAAATTGCTTACGACTATTTCTTTCATATGCTGCGAAAATGAAAATGTAACGGTTCGAAAATGAAATTTCAAAATTATCGTCCGTCAATGTTATTCCCGATTTTTTGTTGGGGTCATGGAGGACCCCACTAGAGAGCCAACGTTCTATTATTTCACGAGAGTATTTTGGGGTTTTAACAAAACTCAAGTAGATTTGAATTTTTTTTTCCCATTCTGTTCTGTCGTGAGGTTTTCTACAACTTCAATCCGAACGGACAATTGAGAAGCTTTACTGGGGAAATTCAATTCCTTGAAGAAATTTTACTCTGAGGTGTTGTGTTTTTATCACCTACAATGTAATTAGATGAAACACTCAAATGGATCTACGAGTATAACGGATCATCCTATGTTGCCCTTCAACATAATTTATAACAACGCAAATGCATTCATTTCTCATTTCATTCAGGATCATTTTTCACAAATATCATCGCAAGTGATAACATCAGACGAGGCAATCCAAGCATCCGTTCGAAAAAAAATTATCACATTACATACTGGTAATACCAATCTTCGAAACAGGCTTATAATTATGGTCCCCGGTGAAGATTCATTGCGCCTTCCAACCTCTCAGTTAGAAATAATTATATTTAATGATTATTCTCGATAATCTAGCAAAACCATCAGCTCATTCAACATGAGATTAAAACCGGTCATCAATGAGACTGAGATTCTTCAAATGAAAAAAGTAATATATTCAACAGTATTTTTATCGCCATTTGTCGGTTATCATTATAAGAATTCCATGGAAAACAAGTTTTATAATCGGATTATCATTAATTGACTGATATTTCTAAATAAGGATGTATACACCTGAAAACTACTTGTATCTAGTAGTTTTTTCAGTGGTCATCCGCCTATATAATGTTACAGTGTGTATATAGTGTGTTCATCTTGCAGATCTGACTTTCCTTGGATTTTGCTTCCACCTATTATTTTATAATTTCAACTTTCTTATACAAGTACATAGCCTATAACTCCATGAATATACACTCATCAGTGTATCATTATGGACTAGAGGACAAAGTGATGAAAGAAAATGTTCATTCGAAAATTCATTCAGAATGTATTAACCAATATTGAATGGTTTTTGAAATTATGAAAGATAAAAAACCTGTCGTATTTATACAAGGACGTACACCATTTTGATGAATGTGTTCTCAAGAAACAGTACGATTGTGTATAATTGGGAGAACGGATATCATTGAATCGAATATACATTCGTGTTGCTCTTGAAATACGTGAAATTGTTTTTTTTCTCCAGAAAAATATGTAAATGGCAACGTCTTCAACCTACCACTTTGATTACTGCCTGATTCCGTTTGCTTGCTATTTTACCATAAACTTGTCTGTATTGTATCATAACAAACTGTTTCATAATCTTTAATTTTATCAAGTTTGTTCCACTTTCAACTTCAAGCATGGTTCTAGATCGATTATAGTTCTGAGCAGAGCTGGATGCACAATGAAATAATCCGGAACTATTTCCCAGAACCGCTATCATTTCGGGAAAAAAAAATCGAACGACTCTTGGTGGTCTTGGTTTACTAACTGACAAATGTCACTTGTCACATTGAAACAAAAATTCTTCTTCATTGGGGTCCAAATAGTGATCGCAGCGCCACATTCGAGGGAACTCCAACTAAATAGCACCACTTTGACAACTAATGCTATTCAAAGCTAGGACTTTGACATTTTTGAAAACCTCAAAGCGTAGAATTTTATGAGCGACTCTTACAGTTCTTGGTGTTTTTTTCACTTTTAATGTGAATTGTTCTTGATAGGCAATAGTAATAATTTTATTCATATTCCAAAATTTTGAATTAATATCGTAACGCCACTTCGACCAAGACTTCAACTAATAAACACCACTTTGACATTGTTTGGAACTCTTTACCAGAGGGCATATCGCTTCTTATCTTGACATCTTGGTGTATGTTTGAAATTAGTGAACATGGATTGATAAAGATACATCACCAATCCAGTCGAATGACACATTTTCAATATTTCGAAATATGCTTTTCAAATCGATTCGATTGGAACTTGGAAAATTAAACAGAGGCAATTTGTCGCTACAATCTGCAATCCGGAACAGTTGCATGCAGTTTTTTCTGTTACATGACAAAAAAATCTCTTGGTGCATTGTCATTTCATAAACTGAAAATGAAAGATGCAGCAACTGAAAAATTGATGGGGCCCTCAGCATCCGGTTGCCACGAGAAGTTCCTGCAAAAGTTATTCAA
Source organism: Zygogramma bicolorata (assembly GCA_032362365.1). Lineage (NCBI taxonomy): Eukaryota > Metazoa > Arthropoda > Insecta > Coleoptera > Chrysomelidae > Zygogramma > Zygogramma bicolorata. The sequence goes on along the minus strand of JAVJAQ010005687.1, from coordinate 466,652 downwards.
ATGCATTCACAAGGAAATGGTAAATGGTTACTATGTTTGGGAGTGAGAGAGCTCCAATGCTTATAACTGAAGTCTTATAAGGTATCCACGAATAACGGCAGTGCATCATAGTTACTTATTGGTTGAAAATAATGAATGTGAAAATGTCACTAATTATCATCATTGATATATGAAATGATTTCACTCATAACACTTCAAGAATTTTCAGACAACATCAAAACTGCAAATAAAACATCATTAACAATGAATTCACTTTCAACCAAGGTCGAAGATAAATTTCCATAACGCATCAGTCCGATATAGTTTATTGTATCGGGTTGTAACAGTGAATATATTGGTCAAACAAACAGACTCCCCAGGGACAGAATTTGTTTTCATAAGGGCGACTTCAGATTGCACCCTGATAGATGTACTCTCAGTGAACATGTGCACAAGGAAATCCTTGCAAGAGAATCTAATGAATGAAAAATACTTTTTCGGGAGTGACCTTCATCCCTCAGTCGGTCTCATGTATGAACAAAAGATCTGATATCAAGCATCTCAATGAGATAGATTCATTTTTGCTTCAGTTGGGTAATGGTAATTAAAATTTTAGAGATCAGAGCTCCAAAATTTCTATTTGATAGAGAACAACAATTTCTTGTTGACCTAAATTTACATTTATTTGATAATTGCATGCTCAATATTCAATCAAATTTCAAATCATACCGCCTACAGCAACTTTTGATCAACAATGTCTATAATATGCACCCTACTCTCATATCCGCAAAACTTTGTACAGTTCCGGACATGCACGCAGGATGGAACTTTCAACCTCACGATTCTATTACTCCATGCCGCCGTTTCAATGAATTTTGAATCAATTCATCATTATATTTCAATCTGTGTTCATGTTGATTGTGCTAAATGTTTGATTTCAAGAAATAAATATTTCGATAATTATGTGACATGATATGCACCTATAACATGGCATTTTTAAACGTTCAACATCATGTTCACTGTAAGTAGTTTTTCCACACTTATGATTTTTCAAATTGACAAATTGTTCAAGATTGTAGCTTTCTCTGAAGATTACAATGAATATTGTAGGAATTTAAAATGCCATTTTTATACCACTCCTTGTTTCTGTTTTATCAAACAGAAATTGGTAACAGCAAAACTACACCCGAGACTACACCTTTTTCAATTGTGATTCAAAACATATAATATGTTATTCAGAAAATATCAATTGTAATTCAGAAAATATTAATTGTAATTCAGATCTTGACAATTGTAACTCAGAATCTGAATTATAATCCAGAAAGTCAGATTCAATCGAATGTGAGGAAGAAGTGTCACTGAGATGTGGTGTTAGTATGTACAGCTTATCCAATCCATCTTGGCACAAAACTAAATACGTATAGGCCCAGCAATCCCTGTGAAGTATACTTCATCCATACCCATATGTTTTTTTTCTCTCTTCATGGTCTATATTACCAGTGTGCAACTGAAAAATTATCCGAGATGGATTGGATAAGCTGTATTAAAGTGATTTGTGAATTCAACTCTAACGACTCTGGCATATACCCCGGGAGCTGCCGTCAAATTTTACCGGAGCATTTGAAAACGGTTCATTTTTTTTATATAGACATTAGGTTCAGCGAACATTACAAAAACCACTGTCAGCTGGTCTAACTGCGTGGAGTGCAAGTGTGGGAGGTTGCGAAAGTCGTTGAAAAAATTAACTTCTCGTATCATTTGAAAAGAGCTATACATTTGTGAAATGTTTGAATACAACATATACATTTTAAAAAAATATGTCAGCTGCATGTGATCAGTGGATAACATCGTCAGCTGGCCGTATCAAGATGTATAAAAAATACGTTAGCCGTATCATCATCGCGCCGCGCGCCTAAATGCTACTGTACACTTTGAAAGCTCAGCTAACACGTTTATCCACATTGTATCGCCAGCTGACATGAATTTGAACAATTTTCAGATATAAAACTAACACGTATTAAATTTTGTGCCATACTCAAATGATCCGATCTTCTGCATTTTTTATACATCTTGATACGGTCAGCTGACGATGTTATCAACTGATCACATGCAGCTGACATATTTTTTTTAAATGTATATGTTGTATTCAAAGATTTTACAAATGTATAGCTCTTTTCAAATGATACGAGAAGTTAATTTTTTCAACGACTTTCGCAACCTCCCACGCCTGCACTCAACGTAGTCGTGCCAGCTGACACCTACTGTAATCATTTGTTTTGAGAAAAAAACCTTCTGAAATCAAAATTAATCATACTCAAATCACCCATGAAAATTTGACGGTACCTCCCGGACTAATACATTCATCAATGAAAACCCCTAACCATCGGCAGAGAAATTGCAAAACCACGTTTGGTCTGGAATAATCATGAAATTCGATAGTTTCAGTAGTTTTTGCCAAATAAATCTACCCGAATGATAAAGGTCCTCTTGAACAATACTTGTCCATACGTCGTTTGTCTCTATCAACCATACAATTTGAATTATATTTAATATTATCTGAACAACAATTAACAAATTCTTAATAAAAATCGACAAGATCTGAATTACAATTGATAGTTTCTGATTTACAGTTCACTAATCTGAGTTACAATTGATAATTTCTGAATAACAATAATTGGAAAAGGTGAATTCATTCAACAGCGTTAACTCTTAATATCTTCCAACGCTCTCAATCTAACAATTATTTTTCTAGAAAATCCGATATGAAGACAATTATTGTTTTTCGCACTTATGAGATATCGCTCTAGAAATTTTGTTAATAACCCTTACTGTTTGATACTATAGAAACATAAACTGAAATAATCATAATCAATGAGAGCTCTACCTGGAATATATTCCAAGTTAATCACTGTACTTCAAACTACTTAACTATATTGCGAATAAAAGGCAACGTTAAAAACTTCGAAACCGTAAGCCAGCCTGTTGAAGAGCAGATACTCGGGAAGGAGTTAGTATTTTATGACAACCGAATAACATTTTGAGTAACGATAGTTTTTATGTCAGTACCAGATGAGGCGGATGAGTTCAATCTCGAGAGTTTTCAGGGTAAATTTTATCGAGCGAGTAGCAATGATCATAAAACTTCCGGAGGCCCAACAAAGTAGATTTCCAATGAGGGAAGTTGACTCGAGATGTACGAACCGAAGTTGAAGTCGATCGTAAAACTATTTACAAGCATATTCTTGGCTGTATCAGTTTATTTTCTATGCGAATCCGTGGAGATCTGGAGAATCTGAAAATGTATGTTCAGGCCAATTAGCATATATAATTATCATCTACTTATAACCAAATATTTTGTTACATCTATACTACTATAATTAAGAGGTGAAGTTACTGAAACTGGTATATTATATGGTAATGACAACGATTATTTCCTGAAACAATTACGAATTGCATGGAAGGGAAAAATGAAGAACCAAAAAACATACATTGAAGAAAATAAATGGTGATTATATCAGAATAATTCATTGAAAACTGAATAATGGTCTCTTTGAATGTCATCATTTTGTGGTGGATCAATATTTGTCCGTAGTTGCCTGAGATCTCAACCACACAATCTGAAAAAATAAGAATTATTATTGGAATCTATACAAGTGTAGAAGGGCAGATTTTCAATCTACCTAGAAAAGTTGCTGCGTCTATTGAAAAGATAGAACAAGTCCAATTAGTCAGCAACTTCTCGTATATCTCGAATTTTGACTAGCAAAAAATTGATAAGAACTAATGTATAATATATATATATATATATATATATATGAAAATGCTTATCGTTAACATAATATAAAAGTTTTCTCAAAGATCAAAAGGAGTACCTGCTTTTAGCAAAAACAACAAAAAAGAAGTTCATAATTCCAAATTCTTAAACTAAACGTAACACCTAAATTTTCTTACTGTACCTATATTTTCAGTCTTTTAATTTTCGTTATACAATTTAAACAAAAACACGAGTTTTCCTCCTTTTTCTAAGGCTAATCTGTTTCTAATATCCGAGTGTACAACTAGCGAAATGCGTGAATAAATTGTTGGGCAACGTCAATTTATAGGTTGAGAAGGAAAACAGGTCTCGACAGGATTATTCTTGCAAAAAGCACAACAAACGCGTTCGTGTTCGTGCCTCACTCGGCACTGTATAGCGAGTGTATAGGACAGAAGGAAAACAAATCGCGACAAGAATTTTCTTGCAAGAAGCGCGACGAATGCGTTGTCACAAGTTTTTGAGCCGCAAATTGTATTAAATTTTTTAGACTTATACATTAAAATAATCAACAATAATTTCAAAGAATCAAAATGTTCAAATTTTATATTCAAATTTAAAAAATTAAAGAAATCAAATAAATCGTGATTTAAAAAAAAATCAATGATTTTTAATTTTTTTAATAAAAATCAGATTTTGACCCACACTGATTCCAATGAACATGTTCATCAAAAAAAGATCCAGTCCAAACCAATCATCAACCACTCATAAAATTTCATCACGATGACGACTTGGATATCCGGTTAATCTCTTATTTCAGAAATGGGCCCTCAAAGTAATTATAGTAGTAATCCCGACTCCACCTTTAGTAAATATACCCCCAAATTCCTGTTTATTTCAGGTTCACACGAGTCGATAAATAACGAATTATCTACAAACATTGAGGAAAATGAGTATCACGAGAATATATCAACGCTTTCACAGGCCAGGAATGCAATGAAACGACAAGGTCTCACATGATCAGTATTCGAGCAGCGAAAAACCACATATGCTATTGCTCACACAAAAATAGAGAGAGTAAAGTGTCAAGTAGCCCGTAACTGAAGATGTGGCCCGATATTGTATTTTCATAAAGTTGCTAAATTGCTCTAGTGCCAAATTTGAAGGTTACATTTGGTTTACTTCTGCTCATATTGGGTAAGTGGCATGTTAGGTCAACCAAAAAATCATTCTCTGTTTAGGTAAAAAAAATTACACTTTAATTCGATCTAGGTAAACCCTGCGGGCAAAAAAAGTTAAAAACCTGCGTTGCCATGGTAAGGCGGAAAAAACTACGCATTTCATCGGTTGAAAACTGTTGGTGTAAAATTTTTGATAGGATTCCGAGGTCTTATGGCATTCCTTTCGATGTGAAAAACTAATGAAAAAGTTGGAGAGTTACAGCGATAATTCGCTTCCTCTAAGCAGTAATATTATTGACATTCCAAGGCACGATTGATTCGAACGATGAAATCTCATTGTTGAAAAGTACCAGCCTAGTCATGTTATATAACATAATTGCACTAATCATATCGACTTTGAATTCATCATTTTGAAGCAGTACTGGAAACAGTTTATCAATAAATATTTTGTGGAGTTGATATTCAAGATATTAAATAATAAGCAATACTTGAAAATAGTCGTGAGAGTAATAATTTGTAAATTTCTGTGATTGTACTTCTTTCATAGAAGTTGTAATTTTTATTTTTTGTATGGAAGAAGAAAAAACAATCACCAATTTTCATTCTCTCCACAAAAATACCGAAGTTCCTAATTATCATTATAACGATGGTTAGTTTTCGGTTGTCACAAAAATTTCAATTGAAATTGACGACAGACATGTAACGAATTGAATATTTCGGATTTGTTTGAAGATTTCAGTAACAGTTTTCAATAATTCAACCCCTTTCCAACTGAAGAGCTTAAGAGATAATTTTCTCTGAGCGAAACAAGATCTTGTATGGATTGAAATGAAATATTATCCTGTTGAGTGAGATTTGAATGACATACACGTACCTATCAACACAGAGGGTTTGTATTTTTCTGATTTTACTTCTTTTATAGAAATAGTAGTTTCTATTTTTCGATTCGGAGGAGAAGAAAAAGCAAAAAATAATTCATCAAGCTATTGTTTCTCTAGAAAATTCAAGTAGGCTAGTAGGAATAGAGATAGACATCAATGCAAAATGTGGTGAAAGGATACCTAAAGCCTTCTACTCGAGCTTCGAAAAGGGACTCAACAAAGGTATTGTGGTAGGAAAAGATCCTTCAATCACCAAAGTCATATCTGACTTCAATGTAAAAGACAGACTATCGAGAACGTCAAAGTTAGTTTGACTATTCTCTTTCATCTTCACTCTTACCGTGAATGAGATCACAGCAACGCCATAACGAATGCAAATGGTGATATTTGACTGAAGTTCAGGCAGATACATCCAAAGATGAAGCCAGAACTGAAATAGACATAAATGGAAAGTGTTGTGGAATGATACCTGAAGCCTTCTACTCGAGCTTCGAAGAGGAACTCAACAAAGATATTGTGGTAGGAAGAGATCTTATCATCCTTCAATCACCAAAGTCATATCTGCCTTCAATATAAGAGACAGACTATCGAAAACGCCAACGGTAGATTGACTTTTCTGTTTCATCTTTACTCTCATCGTAATTGAGATCACAGCAGAGCCATATCGAGTGCAAGTGATGACTTATGATGAAAGTTCAGGCAGATAGGTCTCAAGATAGAGCCAGAACCAAAATAGAGACAGACATTAATGGAAAGTGTTGTGAAAGGATTCCTGAAGCCTTCTAGTTGGGCTTCGGATTGGAAGTCAAAAATGGCATTGTGGTAAAAAGAGACCTTATTATCCTTCAACCATCAAATACATAACAGACACATATTTAAAAGAGAGATAATCGGAAACGACAAAGTTAGATTGATAGTTCTATTTCATCTTTACTTTTATCGTAAATGAGATCACAGCAACGCCATAACGAATGCAAATGGTGATATTTGACTATAGCTCAGGCAGATACGTGTAAAGATGAAGCCAGAACTGGAATAGATAAAAAGATACCTTGTGCCTTCTACTCGAGCTTCGGAAAGGAACTCAACAAAGTTATTGTGGTAGAAAGAGATCTCATTATCCATCAATCATCAAAGTCATATCTGACTTCATTATAAAAGACAGACTATCGAAAATGACAACAGTAGATTGATTATTCTGTTTCAACTTTTCTCTTATCGTAATCAATATCACAGCAAAGCCATATAGAATGCAAGTGATGACATATGATGATAGCTCGGGCAGAGAGGTCTTAAGCTGGAGCCAGAACCGAAATAGAGACAATCATGAATGGAAGGTGTTGTGAAATGATCCCTAAAGCCTTCTACTTGAGATTCGGAAACGAACTCAACAAAGGTATCGTGGTAGAAAGAGATCTTATTATTCTTCAGTCATATTTGACTTCAATATGAAAGACTACAATAATCATTATAATCTTCATGATGAAATTTTCCGCTATTCAGATAATGAGTTGTTTTAATTTGATATTTTGTTTTTATATCTTATAATCGTGTTATGAATACCATTCGAACTAGAAATTTTCGCAGAAAAATGTCAATTTTTGCAGACCCAAATTCTGTAATTTTTTAGCAATATCAATCGAGCAACTAGCAATAGATGAAACCGCTCATCCTACGGACTCGTGGTTTTATCATTAAGGTTGCTCTCGTGGTATTGCTGAATAAAATAGTTTTCATTACAAAATGAGAAATTTATCGATAAAATTTCGAGGTCTCGTGGTATTAATTTTGATAATTGATATAGGTAATAATTTCGATAGATATGACACAAAAAATAATGTAATAATCGCAGTCATATTCTCCGTTGGTACATATTTTCAGTCGCCCATATGTTGCTTTCTCAACAGTCTGCTGTTTCTTTTCTGCTTCTAATTAAACTTGTGTATATTGCATTAGGCGCACTGGCTGCAAGCCAAATACCGAGTGAATTATAGATTTCTTAATGTATTTCGCTTGTCTGCAAATGAAACAATAAGATTTGAGTTTCAGTTACCCATTAGCCGAGACATAACGCTGTATCGAGTTTAATTCCAGCAATACGTTCATGCTGTCTGCTCACATTCATTCAAGGCGAAATTCACGTTAACATGTCGGGGAGAGTTAGTTGTCTCAGAGTTTTACTATGGAACCCTTTAGAGATTTTCAGAAATGTTTTTTTCTGGGTAATATTTCAATGGCATTTTATGAAATGGATGAATTCTCTTATCGTACTGTTTAGGTTGAGCAGCTACTACAATGAGATGAAAAGTTTTTTCGGGAAGTCTCCCTTTGCGAAATGTTGAACTGTTCGACTTTTTCACACATATCAATTCCTGAAAGAACTATCTTCTATATTCCAGTGTCCCTGGAAACATTGATTCTAGCATCATGCCTGAACGGGCAGGAATAGCATTGAGGGAGCTGATCGAGCAATGCCGTTCGACCGATGGAATTGTCATGCATTTCATTAACAGTCGGATATAATTGTAACATAGAGAGAGAGAGGTTTGACTGATGATGCTTAAATTTTGCTGAAACTTACAGGGAATATTTCCCTCATATATAAAATGTCCCATAAGAGCAATGCAATTATCGAAAACTTACAGCGGTAATTGCATTGTATCAAGTCACCATAACAACACATTTGAAACCGTATCGTGATATCTTATACAAATTGCATTCGGTTAAATAAACTTTTTCAATTTTTAGATATCACGCTTTCTTGCAAAATTATCGGTAATTTTTATGCACTCGTGCAATTATAACCGATTATTTCCCTCAATGCGAATAAACGATGAAACAGTTGAAGGCTAGACTGCTTTTACAGAGTTTTACAGCGATTAAATGCACTAGACCTTTTAACCGATTGAAATGTTCGAAATAAACCAGGCGTTTGGATCACTTTTCAGGTACTATCTCTGGTACTATATTGTTCCTGTGTTCGATTTTGATGTTTCCTGAGTTTTCATGTTTTCTGGAAATAATCTAAACATATATCCCTCCTTCACCAAGTTCAATCGACCAAAATGAGTGCATTTCCATGATTTTCAAAATTTTGCTTTCAAGCATAATTCGTGTATAATAATTTAAAATAAATAAATAATTTTATCAAATTATCATACACTCAAGTCATTTGCTAAGCAAAATTTCGAGAATCATGGAAGTGCAGCACACATTTTAACCGATTAAACTTGGTGCACTCTGGATATAACCCCCGATAATTTCATTTCGCAAAATGAAATAGGTCGGATCATACGCTATGCGAATTTTTTATGAATGAACTCAAAGAGCCATTAAAAATATATATGGCAAATAATAAACACATGATTGTTATGTTTGCAAATGAATGCGATATAGCCAAAATGAAGTTTTTTCAATTTTTTCTGTATATCTCTTGAACCGAAAGGATTGTCTTTTTTCCATCGATCAATAGGATAATCGAATAGCCAACTCTAGACCAATACATCTTTTCCAAGATCCTGATACATAGAACTCTAATGGGGATCTTTGGAAGGGAAAATATGAGTGTCATCCCCGAAGTATGCGCCATATGGAACACTTTTTTGTTTAAGATTTTTCGATGAAAAAATATTCTTGATGAAAGTTTGAGCATTCACTGAATTTTATAGCAATTTTTTTGTATTTTCATCCTCAAATATGTAGAGTTGAGAAATGAGAGAGTAAGTAATACCCTACCTCCTAACAAGTTCTACCAAAATAATTCGCTATAAATATATGCATCACCAAATTATTGTAAAACATTATATACGGGGAGCCTTCAGAAATTTGATTGTCATACAGGACTTGAGTACATTATATTGAAAAATCTCGGGAAATGATATTAGAAAAAGTTGTTCAGCATTGAAAAAAACATTTGAATTTCCAGTCATGACCATCTATTTGGGGTATAATTTTCAACCCAATTTCGCAAATGAAGACTGAGGAAAATAGCCTGGTATCAAAAATATCTGCCACATCTATAACTAATATTATGAAGGGGGTTTTCTTCGGAAATACCGATTCTATTATGAAAACTCTTTCATTAACAGAAAGCTACACTACCCAGGAGTGATGAAGGCTATAATTCATCATGACTGAACAAAAAAATTCAGTGTGAAGGAAAGCGGGCGAAATATGATGTCTTAACGTTGTGCGCTGGCTAAACTGTTCGGTATAGATGACCATAATGCTCACCAAAATTGTTAGTTTCAATTAGTTCTACAAAAAAATTACTGATATTATATCACTAGTTCTCATATCTGAATCACCACAAAGTTTTTTTTTAATCTATACTATAATGCTTTGTGCTGAATAATTGACTGAGGGAATCATAGACCAACAGCATTGCTTCCTATCATTTCCGAAGTCATGGAAAAACCAATCAATAAGAAGTTTAAAAAATCTAGAGAAATCAGAAATAATTAATTATCGACAATAGAGATTTCGCCATCAAAGATGAATCATTGACTTATTGGCTCATGTTTCTCATATTGCATAATACGAAGTGGCAACGTCACGAAAAGTAATATTCTCAGTGACCTCTCAAGTAATTCCAAAAATACCAAGGTTTTTGTGAGAAAATAATTAGTAATCTGAACGTTGAGGTGATAATGGAGGCCTAATGAAACAACTGAGTGAGTTTACAAACCGAGTACTGCATATTTATATACGCTATTATGTAGATAACCCCGAATAAACAAACATAAAACGACCTTTGGACTCCCGGATTCACCATATATCCTATTGTAACGGGACCATACATTGTTGTCAGATCTGAAAAAAACCACCAGATCCTCGACAAAAGCAAACACTGAAAAGGAATGGATGAGGAAATCAAGAAAATGTTCAAAACGCTTTGCGAACAAAATAAAGAGATACGAGACGATATAAGAACATTCAAAGAAGAACTGCTTTCATCGAAAACTAAAATAAAGGATTTGGAAGAAAAAGTTCATAGACTAGAAGAAGACAACGATAACCTTAAGAAAAGTATAGAAAACGGTAGGAGGAAAATAAAAGAAAATAATCTTATTATACACGGCATCCAAGAGAACGAAGACACAGACTTGCTGGAAAACCTAATAAAAAATCTTTTTGAAGAAAAACTTGATGTTTCATTACATGAGCAGGAAGTGAGCAACGTATACCGGTTAGGAAAAGCGAAGACAGATAAAATACGGCCGATCCTCATACAATTAACGCGATATCTTAAAAAACAGGAAATACTGAGTAAATGCAACAAGTTGAAGGGGACTAACATATCCATTAACCACGACCTGACTCCACAAGAAAGAGAAGAAAAACAAGTACTATACAAACACTACAAGGAAGCAAAAGAAAAAAATTACCAAACGAAACTCTACAAGAACAAACTAGTGATTAATGGAGACTCATACTTCTACGATAACCTCAAAGACAAGGAAAATACCATACAGATAGAGGAAGAAATCGAGCAGAAAGGACAAGGGGAACACCTTTTGCAGGAAGAAACGCCTTATACAAGGGCTGCACAAAGAGTCCCCTCGGTACAAGGAATTTCAGGAACTTACGCCACCAGACAACAAGAAAAACACAAACAGAGGATCGGCGGAGGAGATATTCCTACTCCACCAGGCAAGAAAGTAAAAAAATAAAAAAATAAAAATCTTATTACTTAGTTTATTATTGGGTATTATTGGGTATTTCCTTCACCTTTAATAATTGTGCGGTATAGTAAATATATGAAGTAATTTTAATTTTTGTTCCTGGACTGAATTCGTTTCTTTCATAATGGACCCATATATAAAAGATTTTATCATTGAGAAACTTGAAACATATGACCTTAAGACATCTGAGGAAGTGAAACAAGTATTGGAAATTAATGAGATTAGCCCAAATTTTAAAATAGTAAATAGTAATATACGTAGTTTAGATTGCAATCTAGATGAGTTTTTGGTATTTGTTGAAAGCCTAGAGAGCGGTGTTGACTGCATAGTGTTAACAGAAACACGACAGATACCCGATATAAATGTATTTAATATTGATGGATACAGAACATTGTACAATTATGGCAGTAACAACCAAAATGACGGAGTGGTAATATTCATAAAATCTGAAATGTATGTCTCTCACCAATTAATAAAATTGAATAAGAGTAACCTTCTTAGGGTGAAATTGAACTATGAGAATAACGTCCTCATAATAAATTCATTTTACAGATCACCTGCTAGTGATGTGAACACGTTTATCGAAGAGTTAACTGACATATTAGAAAAAGATAAAGAAAAATGTGACTATAAGTTTTTTTTAGGGGATATCAATATTAATATATTAGAAGAAACAAAGGAAACAAAAAACTATCTTGATATCATGAGTGAACATGGCTACAGGTCAACAATTAATATTCCCACTAGGGTACAAAATAATTCACACACATGTCTCGACCATATATTTGTTCATACAAATAATTATGATACCCTACTACCTCTAACAATCCCCACATCTATAACTGACCATCATACTACATTATTACAACTCGTTCTCAATACCAAAATAAAAAGAAATAATACCAATCATAATATCAAATATATCGAACACATTGATAATAAACGACTATTGAAAAATATTCAATCCGCTCCTTTGAATGACATCCTTATGGAATCAGATCTTGATACCAAAACAAACAAATTAATAAACATAATACAGAAAGCAATGAAACAATCTACTATCTACTCAAGGATAAAACATAATCAAAAAAAACGAAAAGAATGGATTACTCCCTCACTAGTCAAGTCTATTAACAGAAAAAACAATTTGTATGCTGAATTTAAAAAAAATCCTGACAATAATTCAAAAAAGAAAGAATATTTGGAATGTAAAAATGAAACAGAAAAATTAATTAAGAAAGCCAAAAGGAATTATTACAATAAAAAGGTGGAAAAAGAAAAAAATTCATCATCAAAGTTATGGAAACTAGTCAATGAAGTTGTTTCTAAGATTGAAGAGAGTAAGATTCAAAATATCAAAAACAATGACCAAATTATCAGTGATGAAGTGCAAATGGCAAATATATTTAATAAATATTTTGTCGAAATAGGCGAAAGTTTAGCCAGTAAAATCAATCGACCCAATAACTATAGAGAAGATAGAACGGTGAGTTGCCACACGTTGTTTCTGTATCCAGCAACTGAGAGTGAGGTGAAAAAAATTATTAAATCAGACCTGAAACCCAAAAAGGCCCCGGGTTATGATAAGATAAGTGTTGACACCCTGAAAATAATAGTAGATTATATAAGCCTTCCCCTAACTGAGATAATCAACAATTCACTCGAAACAGGTCAATTTCCAATGGCATTCAAAAACAGTATAGTAATACCAATTTTCAAAGCTGGAGACAGGGATGATGTGGCGAATCACAGACCGATTTCACTTATAACAAGCCTGGCTAAAGTATTAGAAAAGATTGTAAAAGTTAGAGTTACCAAATTCCTGGAAAAACATCATTTACTTTCAAACTCTCAATTCGGTTTTAGAAACCACAAGTCAACGCAAGATGCAATACATTTATTAGCAAACAGTATTTATGCATGCATAGATGAAGGAGAACCAGTAATCGGTATATTTCTCGACTTGGCAAAGGCTTTCGACACCGTCAACCATTCCATTCTCTTGGAAACTTTAGAGGACATGGGAATAAGAGGTACAGCACATAGTTTTTTTGAGAGTTATTTGAAAAACCGAAAACAACAGGTCAAAATAAATGATAAAATCAGCGAAACAAAAGAAATAACATGTGGTGTGCCTCAAGGAACGGTGTTGGGTCCTTTGCTATTCACAATCTATATGAACAACATATTTCTATTGGAGAAAGAGGGTCAGATCATCAGTTTCGCCGATGATACTGTGGTAATCTATAAAGACAAAAACTGGTACAATTTGAAAATTGAAATAGAAAGGGATTTCGCCAAAATTAAAACCTGGTTAGACTACAGACTTTTGTCGGTAAATTTCAGAAAAACGGTTTACTTACCATTCGGTAGCATCGAGACTACTCTTCCGAACTATGATATAGTCATACAAAATACTTTCGCAATAAGACCAGCAAATGAAATTAAATACTTGGGAATAATGTTAGATCGTTCCTTCAGATGGAAGCCTCATGTGGACTACTTAATAAAAAAATTGAGGTGTATTTCGTATAGATTTAAAAAATTCACCGAATTCTTGAATAAAAAAGAGAGAGTAATGGTCTATCAGAGTTTGGTGGAGTCACATTTAAGCTATGGAATCATAGGATGGGGAGGTGTTTCAAGAGCACACTATAATGCAATACAGGTCTCGCAAAATCGAATTTTGAAATTACTACTTAACAAAAGCCATAGGTATCCCACAGATCAACTTTATATCGAAGCGAAGGTATTAGATATTCGACAGATATATTATATGCAAGTCAATATAAGACAATACTTGAATAGAGGTACATTACAGCGTCGTACACATGACTATGGAACCAGAAATAAACAAAAGTATGTTACACCAATTATGAACAAATACATCGGACAGAGAAGTTATTTGTACTTAGGGACTAAATTATACAACACCTTGCCAGAAAATGTAAAAAAAGAAAATACACTCAAAAGGTTCAAGACTGAAGTTAAAAGTTATTTAATGAGCAGACCAAGAAGGGATATACATGAATTAATTGACAATCCTTGATTGAAAATTAACTGATTCAATACATTGATTGTAATGCCATGGTTGGACAATGATCTTTCTTTTCTCATGTGATATCACCTTTTCTTTCTTTTTTTTTATTACCCTTGAATCATTATAATATCTACTGAAATCTGAAACCAATGGATTTTCGTTAAGTAAGTTTAGATATTTTAGATATAAGTATTGCTTAAGATTTTATATATTCAAACTATTTATTGTTTTTTATTCTTTAACTGTCACACCACGTACAAATTATCGCCCAGATAGTTTCTGTGGTTTTATATGTTTATTGAAGTGTTTTTTTTTTCCTTATATATTGAATTGTACCTTCATTATATTTATAACAATAAACATACATACATACATATTCGGCAGCATTCAATCGAAAAAATCGGAGAAACGATAGCTGTTGCACTTGATATTTCGGAAGCGTTTGATCGAGTTTGGCATCGGGTCTCCTTTCTAAACTGCTGTCTCATGATTTGCCTCCTCAGTTGTGTGCCTTTTTGAAGAGTTTTTTGTCTGATAGGTCTCTGTACGTGGTTGTTGAAGAAGTATCATCTGATATTCTCCCAATGAATGCAGGTGGCCCACAGGGTTCAGTTCTGGCGCCCACTTTGTTTTTGCTTCATATCA
This sequence comes from Zygogramma bicolorata, assembly GCA_032362365.1. Lineage (NCBI taxonomy): Eukaryota > Metazoa > Arthropoda > Insecta > Coleoptera > Chrysomelidae > Zygogramma > Zygogramma bicolorata. The sequence goes on along the minus strand of JAVJAQ010005687.1, from coordinate 451,488 downwards.
ATGATTTGCTATTTTCTTTTCCAGAGTTCCCATACCTGCTCAAGAAACAAAAATTCGAAGAAACATTCACGTCAATAAAATTAACGATGACTTGTTGAAAATAATAGAATGGGGTAACATGAACAATAAGCTCAATGAGTGGGAGAGAGAATTGGATTGACCCGCCAGTAAAGTTTCTCTCTCCTACTCGTTGCGCTTATGGATAATATAAATGGCGATATCTCCGCAGTCATTGGAGATAACATCATCAAACCTGGTATCGTTGGATTCCTCATGATCATCCCTAGCCGATCATGTAACAATATACAGGGTGTCCCATTCAAGAATCGAAAGTTGATGTAATTTCCGGAAAAATTGGAAGTTGTTTTTTTCTTTCAGATATGTCGAGAAATGCTGTTCAGTGAGCTTATTCGATGTTCCGAATCTCAAAAATATAGCTAGAAAAACAAAGGAGAAAACGGGGGTGTACCATGAGTCTGTGACACACGGTATATATGGAGTTCGGCACCAAAACATTCACTGGAGCTTCTTGATTTTATTAAAACTCATAATATGGAGGTAAAAAAAGATTCATAACATTTTCGACTTCTATCGAACACTATTTCGAGTGCACCCAGAAGACAGAGCTGCGATGAACCCGACAAAACTTAATACTAAGAACTACACATTATAATTGCATCACACAAATAATTAACGCCCAACGAGGAAGGAACGGGTGGGCTAGAAAAAAATATACCGAGTACTGCAGTAATCCTACATAATTCCCTGCAGAATCTTCTCGCCAGTTCTTTACTTCAATAAAGATCTTTATGTTTCCACATTATTCTTGTGTCTAGACCCAATAAGTCACACCGAAACTTAATCTCGCTGAAGAAACTCCAGGAAATTTCGTTAGGGTACACCGAGAATAAACAGTATGAGCTCGGTCCTACGATATGAGTATGGATTGTGTATCACACTTTTCACAAATGTTACTCTCTCACGCTCTCCCCGACACCCCAAATACCATTGGCGGTGCGGCTGGAGCAGAAAAAGGTTTCGGTGTTTCTCAATATATCCTCAGGGTTAACATACACAATGGATCAGGAAGAGTACTACGAACAACTATTTGAAATCATTATAATATATTGATGGAAGTAACCTTATTATGTGATGGTAGATCATCATAGAAAATTGAGGAATAAAACTTCCAATGTTTTATATACCCCTATGGGCCAGTTGTACGTACTCCAGTTAACTGTGGTCAAGTGGACCGAGGTCAGTTGCGAAGCATTAGCCAATAGGATCGTTTGTTGCTTGACAACTAAACCGGATTCACTTGACCCGCAGTTAACCTGTCGAGTTACAACTCGTTGTGACTAACATTACTGCAGTTCCGTCCTATACGGACATTATCAAAGGAATGATATGAGCTATACTATAAGTTTGTAGTATTTAGGGGTATTTTTGTGGGGAGAAAGAAGTTTGATAATCAACTTTTTGGCTTTTTCTCTTCAACAAATAAGAAAATTGAAATTACAACTTTCATGCCACAAGTAAGTTCAAGGGAATATCGGAAATACTCATTTTGATTTTACTTCATTTATGAAAGTTGAAAGATCACTTAGGAACCTAGCTGAAAATTTAAATTATATAATATTACATGAAGAATTAGCAAATTTTCAGATCATATATATCTCAATTTTCCTCATAATCCACTGTATTAATATATGTTGCAAAAATGAGAGAATTAGAACAGAAACAATAAAATACTAATAATGGAATTGAAATACAAAGTACATCAAATATACAGGGCACAGAGTCCTGCAACAGTGGCGAGTGGCGCGGTATTCCATATCTCTATTTAATAAAAAAGAGAGAAAAATAATTTTCTATAATATTACCTTATTGCTCGATCTCGACAAAATAAACATATTGGTGGTCACACAGGGTGCTTAATTTTTTCTGGGCAGATCCTAACTGTGTTTTCTGAATGGCAACCTATATTTTTCATCGCTTTTTCTGTTTCTACATAGATAATAAAAGAAACTTTATGTATATATTGAAGGTTTTCGAGTTATCTATGCCGATTCAAAAAACACAGTTGGGATCAGCTCAGAAAAAATTTAACACCCTGTGTGACCGCCATATTTTGTCGAATTCGAGCAATAAGGTAATATAATAGAAATTCATATTCCTATCTGTTTCCTAAATAGAGATATGGAACACTGCTCCACTGTTGCAGGTCCCTGTATACATGTCAAACTTTAAAATGAATGCATAGAAGTTATTTGAAAGGCAATGATAAAAATAAAAACATGTCAAGACGAAAAACTATTGGTTTAGGATTTTGGTCGAAGTCTAAAATTTAAAAAATTCGGAAATGTGAATAATCGAAAAATGATAGTGAGATGAATATAACATTATGAATGTAAAGATCAATCGAATCAATAATGAAGAAATATAAAAACATGCTGGATTCAAGTTCGAGTCGAAACGTCGTCGTGAGCGCATTCAAGTTGAATACTGATTTCAATGATTTTTCCACATTTTTTCAAATTCATTCATTTTTGAATCTCATTTAATTTCAGTTCTTAAACTCTAACACGATCTCTCTGATCTCTTAAAATTTTATTCTTCGATTCAGTTCAATTTTTTTTATTTTAGTGACATCATTTGTCCTTGTTCCACCTGTTTGATAAATTTTTATCCTCATCATTGAATCTCGTTGGTCCATCACGGGCCCATAGGCCAAACAGCATTGATCAATCAGGTCCACCGTCACTCTTGAACACATCCTACCCGTTCAGGTAAGATGTTGTTATGGATGTCGAATTGTAAGACGAGTAATTTATAAAACAGGTGAGACTTGTTGGTGCTGCATACACGTGACTGATAAATCAGGGAAAGTCGTATTTCGTGTAAATAAATTTATAATAATAGAATATTAATTTTGGATTGAGGTGGCCTTTACTTGATGGAAATCCATAGTTATTACGCTATAAGGTATAACACGATTGAATTTCCACAACATTTATTGTCTTCGCGACATGTTTCGATACACTGTATCTTTATCAAGCGAATGTATTTAAACACTTAGTGTTTGAATAGTGTTTGAATATTAAATATAGCGTAATAATATGAACTAATAATTCATTTACAAATTTACACGAAATACGACTTTCCCTGATTTATTTATAAAACATCCAAAACGCAGAACGGGCATTCGAAGACCATATTGTAATTTGGTTGGCCAAATCGTTAGTGCTTTGATTAATCGGAATGCCATGGAAATAGAATAGGAATATTTTCTATAGAAACAATTTTTTTCATTTATTGTGTCCGATGCCGATATTTGTTACTGTGACTAAGAGAGGGGGACGTGAGAACCTTTCTCTATCTTCTTGAGTCACTTGTTCCGAGGAAGTCGCTCAAGAGGATAAACATATATTTTGAGATAGCAACAAGTTCCGATACATGCAGTCTCCCATAAAATACCCATCAGAACGCCACTGCTTGGGATCAAGACATGTGTTGTTGATATTGAAAAGACTACAATCGAATAAGAAATAGTATACATAACGTGAGTTCGCGAGAACTTATGAATTCGGACGTTAAAAATGCATTGGTTCCCCTCGTATTTCAGTCTATATGGAGTTTTGATGTTTATTTGACGTTAAAGGATGCCGTATTCGAATTCCGTATGAACCGAAATATACAGTAATATCGAAAGTGTTCGAAGCAGAAATGGAATCTGAAGTTATGAATTCATGCACAGAAACAGATATGTCGAGTGAGTTGGCAAGCAATATTTCTGGAAGCACGGGAAACTTTGCGAAATATTGAAACGGAATTAGATATGAAGGTAGATGAGCAAACAGATGGGAGGAATTACTCCAGGAGACAGCTCGAAAGCTCGAATCAAAGCAAAAAATGAAGGGATCAAAAGTGTGATCGGATAAAAAATAATCCTAGTTGAATATTCAGAACTGGAAATATAAACGAGATATTGCATAAAAAATAACAAATATCATAACCCATTCAATTGAATGAACATATCATTCCTTCTTTCGCGCAATCACACATACACTTATATTATATAACATTATACTGAATTTTCAGATATTTTATTAAATGGCCAGTATTATTATATTTCATTAATAGTAACAATAATAATAGTTATCACCAAAGACCGATGGCAAATGCAAGAGATCGAAAAGTCTGGAATTCTGTTTCAAAACTTATGTTCGTTCCTTATATTTTATATATTCAATGGTATTGGTGGACTACTTTCGACCTTTTATCTCCTTATACTTTTTCATTTTTTATTCTTTCTGTTGATTTCGATCTTTCATTAATATTTTTCCAGTACTTTTTTCAGTTTTCATTCCATTTCATTACATATTCCACATCCACATGATTATTGTTCATGTATATTTGATTTTTCTCTTTCGGTAATCTACAGGGTGTAACTGAATAAGTGTAAGGAGGTGATTCCTCATCGAAAAAAGATAGGATCTTTCATATAAAGAAACTTCATTGGAGCATCCCTTGTTAAGATGCAGCCCCTGAAAGGGGGTACATAAACTTATTATAACAATTTTTTTCACAATCACTGAAAAAGTTACACTATTGAACTCAACCTGAGTTTTGAACTACCAAAAAGACACTTACCCAGTAATTTATTTGGTTTACTCCATGGTTGTAAGGGGTGAAAAAAGCAACCCCTGGAATTTAATTCTTTTCTCTTCTCTTTTTTCTTATTATTTATTTACCATTCAAAAATTTATTTCCGATAGCCTGTTTCGTTCTAAAAAAAATTTTCTTTTGGTTTTAAAATTTTAGGGGTTGCGTTTTCCACCCTTCTCAACATGCTCCAATGAAGTTTCTTTATATGAAATATCTTTTTTTCGATGAGGAATCACCTCCTTCAATGTTTTACACTTCAGTTTCAGTTACACCCTGTGTATTTCGAAAATTCTCATTGAATCCTTAATAATCAAATCAATTTATTAGCCATTTAGGTACAGTGTGTACATATGGTAAGTCATACAATACATAAATCACATGATACAATAAAACCTAATTGTGGATCATTGAGTATCAATAAAATAGATAACGATCTTATGTATAAATAAAATGAAAAAATATATGACGGCAGCACACATAAGAAACATAATTAAAAGTGAAACGATAAACAGTATAAATAAAATCATAACCTGAGTACAAATGAACCACTACAATATATTAATGAAAACATCGAATTGAAGTTTTATTACAAAGCACATAAGATGACAGCACACTACAAGTAACATATTAAAAGTAAAATAATTCACAATAATGGATCATCCAAATATTCTTGATAGGAATAGTAACTTTTCTCAGTCAGCAAACATTTTATTTTGTTAAAAAATATTCTGTCGCATTCATAATTTTTAATTGCCGTTGGCAGTTTGTTGTAGAAACTCAATGCCCTGTAGAGAGGAGAATTTTGGAATTTCGTGGTTTTGTGTTTTGTTACTTTCAGGTGACCACCATGTCGAGTGTTATAAGCATGCGAAGAAGCATTGGTATCGAAGGATTCCAAGTTGCATCTAATGTATTTCAAACATTTCAAAATATAGATGGATGGAGCAGTTAACAATTTCTCTCTAATAAATATCGGTTTGCAACTATCACGATAGTCCATATCAAATATTGATCTCACGATACGTTTCTGCGCTATAAACACTACCAAAATCTTTACCACATCCCCATGACATTATGTTGAAAGAAATGTGTGAGTATACCATTGCATAATAAATGTCCAATAAACTCTCCTTGGCTACACATGTTTTCATCTGCTTTATTGCATAGAATGCTGAATTTAGTTTCTTGCATACGTGACTGATGTGTGAATCCCAGTCTAACCTCTCATCTAGAAATGTTCCCAAGAATTTTACATCTTGCGACAAAACTATTTCATCAATAGCTTTTATTTCACCTGGGATATTATCCTTCCTATTATAGAATTTCATTGAAACTGACTTCGTTGTATTTGAAATGAGTTGATTTCTATCGCACCATGACGTGAACGAATCAATAATTCTACCGACATTTATTAATAATACATCTGAATCAGGACTAGCAACTGTAATTGTTGTGTCATCAGCAAACATCCCTAACAACACATGGATATACGGGGTACGTCCTTTTTATGTACCGCGGTACAAAGACGTGAACGGGACTTCCATGGGATATCCCATCCAGGATGACCCATGAGGTGTATTCATAATCCCTCCCGCACAGGATGCCCAATGGATTTCCCATTGAGTAAATCCATAAGCTGTCCCATTCATGTCCCAGTTATTTCTTTTATAAAAATCATGAATATCAATTAAAATGATTAGTTTTGTTCGAAAATTGCTATATCTATGGTACAACTTTTTCTCTAGATATTTTTATCATTGAATGACAAAATCTTGCATCTTATATTTGAGTTGCCTATATAATTGCATGCGTGTTTACTCTGATCCGCTTCAGTAATTTAACCAAAGTCGGAAGACGAAATAGTTGAAAAGGAGCCAACCGCGCCAATGAGGCATTTGTTCGCATGTCGACTCATAGATGGCAACAAAATTGATGAAAATAATGACAATTGATACTCAACATTTTGTTTTTGATTCATTGTATCTTTTCTTATTCGAAAAATGAGCTTATCGGAAATTGACAACGTATATAACATAGGGCATATGTCGCCTTGGGTGCGAGCAACTTCTTTGGAAAATCATACATTATTGTATTTCCTAAAACAAAAGCAGAAATGAGAAAAGTATTCCACAACCTATCAAATTGACGGGTTCTCCATTTATTATGGCAACAGTGTGATATTACTGAAGTGATATGTCAACATAGTGCTACCAATCGGGTTGTTCCGTATATCGTTTCGGTTGACCAGAACGTTCTCTCTCTTTCGTTCTCTCTCTTTATGACATTGGCCTGGTCCATTCAGGCAAGACAGGGGACAACCGCTCTGGGTAACCGAAATGACGGAACATATACATATCCTTAACCTCATTTTCCCAAATCTTCGCGTATTTCGCGAGGTGTTTTGTTCGATTCGGCGTTGTGTTGATTAAGCTGTGGTATATTGTAGCGTGGTTGAACATTTTGAATTTTATATAATAGTGAGAATTAGTAGTATTGTGAGTGATCTGCTAGAGTTATTCAGACAAGTAAGTGGTTATTGGAGATATTAAGTCCTCGCAAATGAATAATTATTAAACCTACCTAAAATACTACATATCCAATCATGGATAGAATGAGATAAGTAGGTATTCCCTAAAGGAAACAATATGATTAGTAAATATTATAAAAGGACGCGAAAACTTGATGGAAGAGAAAATGAAATATTAGATCATTCGTAGTAGTTAGTAGTGTGGATAGAAGTTGTACATCCCAGGTGGAAACCTCAGTGGAGAGTGATATCTGTCACATATCAATACCTTCTGCTCCAAGAAGCATCAGTAAAGATGACATTCACTCCACATTTCCTACAACGAGTACAATGTCCACGATAAATGCTGACATATCTGTTGATAATGAATGTATTTCAAGTTCCTAGGAGTTTTCTGATGTTTCTTCTATTGAAGAATTGAGTCCTATTTCTGCAGAGGACCTTATTCAAAATGAACCTTCCTTAAATAACAATAAAATAAGCCAGGAAGATATTATCATTTTGGATTCAGAGAATGTCTGATGAAATTGTTGAGCCGTCATGAAGGAATCTTCCTGATTTCAGAAATAGAAGTATTCATTAAATGTGGATTTGTTTGTACCTAGAGTGTGTATCTAAAATGTCTGTTTTATACATAGTTTTAATATTTTTACTCGGAAAAACTGATTTTTGAGCCCTGATGATGAATTTATTGAAATTCGAAACGTTGGCAAAGAAACAATAGTTTTTCTTTGATGAAATCGATCCCAATACCACCAATACCACCATTGAAGTATTCATTAACATTGATGGATTTCCATTATCAAAGAGTTCTGGTAGTCAGCTCATTTAGAAAAATATAAAATATTTTATGCACTCACTCGAACTCATTTTCAGTACTTAGTATACTATATATAACACCAAAAATATCTGTTACAGGATCTTCTGAAGCTTTTGGTAACAGGAAACAAATTGAAGAGGCCCTTCAGAAGTTTTTCAGAAGGGCAAAATAGAGGAGCCATTCTGAAATAGTTAGTGTTTGAATCAAGTTTTTTATTTTGTGTATTTTTTCATGCCCTATTTTTGTTTCATATATAGATCCTAGAGTAATGTGATGTATCCAGATCCTATTATTCTTGTTTTAAGAATATATTTTAGTTTCACGTCACTTGTAGATCAAAGTAATGTGAATATATAGACCAGAGTAATAGTATTTTAGTTTTTATATATTTGAGAGTTTATAAATTTTCATTGTATTCATTTATTTCATATAGTTTGAATATATTTTTCATTTTATGTTTATGTTTCATTAGTATTTGTTTCCTTCTGAAAGTGAATTTGAAGGATGTTTCTGGAACCAGAAGGATGTCCTTTTTCGTTGGATATCTGATGTCCCAGTTGCATCCCTAGTATTGCAGTCCTATATTGGATGTCCCAAGAATGCCCAGTGGATTCACTTTTAGTCATAATAGTACAGCCTAGGGACGGTTTCGGGACATACTTATGAGGATATGGTATTTCCCTAGGACCTACCAGAGGGATGGCCCTGGGATGTCCTTTTTGTCGGAAAGCAGATGTCCCAGGGACGTCCCTCGTATGTACCATGTTCCGGAAACAGCTGTACTAGGGACATCCCCAAAACAAATGACAGATGTCCCAGGGACGTCCATAGGGTGTACTTCTGTTGTTAGGGATGGTGATATGACAGTCAGTTACGTGCTCAGGCAAGTCGTTGACAAATAGCACGAATAGTAGGGGTCCTAATACCGACCCTTGCGGTACTCCTAATTTAACATCACGCTCACTTGAAGTAAACACGTTATTTCTCACAGTCATACTACGTCCATACATATATGATTTCAACCATGTCAATAGATTATTTGGAAAAGCGAGCATTTTCAACTTATTATACAGAAATTCGGATGACACCGTGTCAAATGCCTTTGACAAATCGAAAAACAGGCTAATTACGCAATTGTTAGAATCTATCTCAGAGTAAACAAAATTGAGGAACTGGAATGATGCCGTTTCCACAGAATGATTTTTTCTAAAACCATGCTGGTTACCACATATCAAGTTGTTCATTTCCAAATAATTCATTATCCTAGCAGTAACTACTTTCTCATACAACTTCGAGAGTGAGCAGAGTAGGGAAATTTGTCTATAGTTGTCTAACTCTGTCTTATCTCCTTTTTTGAATAAGGGAACAACTAGTGCCTTTCTGAACTCAGAGGGAAAATATCCTTGGATAAAGGATTGGTTCATCAGGTAAGTAAGGGGATATATTATCAAATCTATTATATTCTTGATAGTAATTATAGAAAGTTCATCAATCCCAGATGATTTTTTATTTTTTATCATATTTAGTGAGCCTATTATTTCTAATTCTGTAATAGGTCCATTCTGAAATGGGTGAATGACATCAACATACAAGCTAGTGGTACAGGGCAAAGTTAGGTTTTGACCGAAGTGACCAGCCAATGATGATTCAGCAGCCCTTGAAAAGTGATCTGCGAATAATTCCGCTACCTCATATGGATCTTCAACATTATTGAAGTTGTGCTTCAGAGTGATTGCATCCCCGACAAACGACGACTTCTTTTTCCCTAGCTCAGAGTGGATTATGTTCCACGTCTCTTTCGTTTTATTTTGAGCGTTTTTTATTTTATTGGAGAAGTATTCGGTCTTTGCTTTACTGATGACAGACTTGTGTTCCTTTAGCCTATTTTTATATATTTCTCTATGTTGTGGATTGACTTCCCCAGAAGTTGTCATCAACTTGAAAAATTCTCTAAGATAATTGCCCTCTTGGATGATTTCTTCTGAAACCCAACCATTTTTAGGCTTTTTAGAAATAACAGATTTCATTGGGCAGGATACGTCAAAACACCAATAAAGCCACTCTAGAAAATAAGTGAAGGCTTCGCTTATGCACATTTCGTATAAAGTCGGAAACCAATCGATATCACTTAATCTAGTTCTGAGTTCGTTAATATTACCCTGATTGACTTGTCGCTTTCTGACTATAACATTTTGTTTATTGTTGGGTCACCAGATAATCTACACAGGTTCGACTTGTATGACCATTCGCATTTGTGAAAATTCTAGTTGGGCCCTGCATATTGACATTCAATCGAAACGAACTGAAACAATCCATAAGAGATTTAGTGTTCAAATCATTTGACAAGTAGTCGATATTGAAGTTCCCACTCAAAATAATATTGTGGGACTTTGTCTCGGCAATACTGAGAGCCTGCAGTAAACAATCTAGAAATATATTGACATTTCCATTCGGAGGTCTATATGCGGTCATAATTACAATTTTAGTGGAATCTATTCTACAGCAAATCGCACACATTTCGATTTCACATTCTCTGGATAATTTATTTATTGCTATTATTTCAGTGACATCAGTGAAACTCTTGACAAGAATACCTGAACCACCACGAATATGCTTCTCTCTACAAAACATTGTTGCCACACGATAGTCATTGAAATAAACATCCCTCAAACAATCACTAGTTATCCAGTGTTCAGATAAGCATACAATATCAATATCATAATTTTTCAAGAACAACTCAACCAAATTCAAATTATTTAACAATCCCCTAACATTCACATGACAGACTTTAGTGATACATGACCGCCTTGTAGTTGTACTGTTGTTAACTGTTGTTAGAGATCTGGAGCTACTTGCGAGAGTCGGGGATATAAAAAAGTACCCTTTGGACTAGGTTTAGTATTTGCATTCTGTTCCGCATCCTGTAGTTCTGACATTAATGATACATCCATTGATGGATTTGGTTTTGTGTTCAATTTTGGCATGTTATCAGGTGCCAAAGTATGAACTGACTGAAAATAATTATGGATGTGCCTCACCAACGCCTTGGACATAAGCCATTTCGCTGTTCCTGTGAATCCGTATCCATCTCTTCTATAATGCCATCTTCTCAGAGTAGTATTACACTCAAATACATTGCTGCATCTCTTGGCTTCAAACATGTGTTTCTTCAATTCCAGGTTGTTATTATATACAAAATCATTATCTTTATTACTGCTATATTTAAATGGATTTGTTATGACAATGAGCTGAGGCTTTAACAATTTAGTCATCAGTTCTGTGGTAATATTTTCACAGCCTATTTAATATGATAGTCTTGATCATTCTGATTTCAGTCTCAATACTATAAATTTTGTTGTTTGAGCTTGTTTCTTGCAAATATACTTTTTTATTCACTTTTCCAATTTCCACCATAGTATTTTGATTAGCTGTTTCAAATTCTATTCTTCAGTCTTTTATTTGTTCATTATTTTGCCCTACTGCAATACCTATGTTCACTATTTCTCCATTTATTTTGTCATAAAATTGTATATTTTGTTGTTCGATTTTCTTTTCAAATTTTTTGCATTTTTCAATGATTTCTTTTTTATTTTCTTCCAACTTTCTAACCATGTACTCTTCCATTTTCTCTATTCTACCTTCCATACTTTCTTTCATACCTTCTATACTTTCTTTCATACCTTCTATGTTTTCCATCATGCCTTCCATAATTTCTTTTATATTTTCTTTTGTTTTCTCTTCCATTCTCTCCATGTTCCCTTTCATATTCTCCTTCGTTCTTTCTTCCATTCTTTCCATGTTCTCTGTCATACCTCCTATATTACTCCCTATAAATTCCATTAGCATTTTCAACTTTCCATCGAACTTTCCATCCATTCTCCATGATCACCATCTTCCCCACTTTCTTCCATACCTACTCTCTTACCATCTCTAAAATTCATATTTTCTGTTTCACTCAAAATCTTCCACACTCACTCCTGTTTTGCCCTTTCGTGCCAGTCGTGCTATATAGGAATGAGAGTAGCTTTTCCAGATGGACTTTTTCTTCCTATTTGTGAAAGGATAAAACCCCATCAGCAGGGAGTGTTAGTAAAATTTTACTTGATTTCACTTCTTTCTTCTATATTCGGAGAAGATAAAGACCAAAAATAGTTCCTCACACATCATAGAATTTTCGACGCATAGCACACAACCGATAACATTGGATGTGTCCAACAGCTTACAGCGCTTAAAGCCGCTGCATAAAATTTAACAATTTTCCATGGTGAAATGTCGAATTTTGTGAAGCGGCTTTGAGCGTTGTGAGATGTTAGATGCAGCCAATGTCATCCAGATTTCAACAAACAATCATCATCATAGAAGTTTACTTTTCGGCAAATTGACTTTCAGTTGGAATGAAACCATGTCCATCAGCGCTTTCGGTGGTTGTTGACCCTAGCTTTCAAATTCAACGCAGGAAAGCTGTTATATTTCTCAATTTATTTATGTATTCTGTGATAGAAATGAAGCACAACAAACCGAATAGCCTGACTTGCTTTATACATTCTTGGGAGGAAGAGAAAATCAGAAGGCTTTCAAGAACGAAAAAACAAAGATTAATGATGATGAGGTTTGAAAATCTGCATATTCTCACTGTATGTCATTGAATACCAAAATAAAAGCAAACCACAAAAAAAAGTCTGAGTGAAAAATGAATATTTTCTTCAGAACATTCGTTGAACTCGAAACTAGATACTTTGAGACCAGACTTGCATTAGGGTGAATGAAAATTAGCTCTAGCTCTCGCTATATATATATATATATATATATATATATATATATATATTTCCTTGATCACCTCAACGACCTCTACCCAAATATAAAGTTCACAATGGAAATCGAAAGCAATAACTCCCTTCCATTCTTAGATGTCCTCATCACAAAAACCAATGACTCCTTCACCCACACGGTCTACAGGAAACCAACACACAGAAACCGATACCTTAACGCAAACTCCCACCATCATCCAGCACAAACCAGTTCCGTTGTGAATTCCCTCATCCACAGATCTATCAACCTCACAGACCTCCATAACAAACCACAGGAACTAGCTCAACTCAAATCAGCCCTTCTTCAAAATGGATTCACAGACCATCAAATTGACAGATCCATCCGCCGCCATCAAACTTCTCCTTCCATTCCCAGAGACCCAACAGACAACAACGTTCCCCACAAAGCATCTCTTCCCTACATTGAAGGTAATACTGACAAAATCAGCCGAATTCTCAAAAAACAGGACATAAAAACGATATTTACAGCCAACAATAAAATCTCCACATTCGTCCGCTCCCCCAAGGACAAAAATGTCAACGAATCACAGGGTATATATGAAATACCATGTTCTGATTGCCATAGAACATATGTAGGCCAGACCAACAGACGTGTGACAAGTAGAGTATACGAACATCAACTTGCTGTCCGAAAATCAGACCCATCTTCAGCTCTGTCCAAACATCATCAAGAGACAGGACACAATATAGACTTTGAGAACACTAAGACCATCGCCACAGCGAAAACACTACAAGCTCGTATAATTCGCGAGGCCATCGAAATTGAGAAGCGACCTTCCTGCTTAAATAATCGTGACGACGGTCAGAGACTTCCAACTGCATGGAAACCCCTAATTTCCAGATGCCCACTCCCCACCAAGACATCCGACGGTCCTTTAGCAGCACCCGCTGCTTTAAATACTACCCAACATCTCTCGATACCTCAGTTCGATCTAAGGAGTAGGCAGATTGAGACCTTAGAAAGAACTCGTGACGAGACCTGGGGAGTAGGCAGAGTGAGGCCCCTGCGTCAAGTCACAAACCCTTGCCCCCTATGACAACACCTGAGGAGTAGGCAGATTGAGACCTACGCGTGAAGTCACATTTACCTCTTGAAAATGGCTCCAAAATCGGAGCCGAAACGTCGAGAACAATATATATATATATATATATATATATATATATATATATATATATATATATATATATATATATATATATATATATATATATATATATATATATATATATATATATATATATATATATATAAGTCAGTAAGATATTTCAAGTGTGAATTACATATATACCAATTACTGTTTAAATGTCATTTTTTGTGGTGGATAAACATTTTCTCCATAGTTTTCTGGGTTTCTAACCTACCACAATCTGAAAATATAAGAATTTATATTGGAAGTGTAGAAGGGCAGATTTTTAATCTACCCAGAAATGTTGCTGCGTCAATTGAAAAACAGTCCTTTCTGGATAGAACGAGTACAACGTTTCGGAAACTAAATCCGCTTCCGTTTTCAAAACTTATACGCAAATTCCCTTTCAAATGCAAATACCTTTTTGTTTTCGACAGTTTTCCTAAATTCTTATATTTTCAGATTGTAATAGGTTAGAAACCTAGCAAACTACGGAGAATATATTCCAAGCTTTTCATTGGAGTACATGAACTACATTGTATTCATCGTAAAATTCAAATGGCATTGCGTTATAATGACCAAGTTCTACCTCTCCATTCATTCCATATCGCGTTGATTGGATTATTCGGCATCAGTTACTTCTCCCGAAATAGCTTATTACTACCTGCAACTGACATACTAGCTATTCGAAGGATGAAGTGAATTCATACTGTATTGCCACGGGAACCCAATATTATAATTGCGTTTATTCCACTGCAACATTGAAGCGGTTTCACTATTGGAATTGATCATAATTATGCAAGTCAATATTGGAACTTCAATGAGCGCACCTACGTGTTCAATTTATTTGCCTTCCACATTGACTGGCTGGGATGATGTGTGGGTCATAGGGAATTGCTCTGGACTAGTCGATATCGACAACAGAACAAATTTTCACTTTTGATGGTTGTTTCTTAAATCTAGGAGCTAGGTTATGACTCGGATTAACGACTTTTAAGTGGCATCACTCAGATATATCATTTGGTACTTGATATCCTGCGGGAAATTGAAAAAGAATCATATATTGAAATGAATTGCATATTGAGGTGGTGTGAACATTTTCTGATGAGACTTGACTGAATGACCCGATTGTCTATTGCTCCGTAAAAGATATAACTTTGTTCAATATATATGTGTACCGTTTCAGAATCAACACTGGTCGTATTTATTTGTTTCTACAGCCACCCGTAGATATGCTCTTTTCTTCGTAGTTTACTGAACGGAAGTAGACGATTTCAGTCAACTGAATCGTAATTATTTCATATCCACCCAAGGTAGGATATGAATTCCACCGATCACAGAGAACGAAATATTTGGTTCTTAAGGACAACTTTGTTGAAACGTCACAATTCTAATATACCTACAAATACGAAATCCGAATTGGGTCATTTGAGTATAAATAAATTTACCTACTTATATCTGGAATATTCTCCAGTTCATTGAGTAAAGTTTGGATTGTCACAATTGATGTTTTTTTTTGTGGAATTGAAGGACTCACATACACTCTTCACACCAATAATCAACGAGAGTACAGTCCAAATTGCCTAGTCGGTTAAGGTGTACGCCCTCTGAGAAATTCCTCCTTATAGTCTTTTGTTCGAGTCGTACCAGATTAGTTTTTTGCCTTTTCTTCAATTTGACATTTTTTATTTCATTTGTATTGTTCAATATTGAATTTAACGAAGTTTCTATCCATAAAACAGTTCATAAATATCGAACAAATTACTCTATATCCCTCGGATATATCCTCGTGCGATATGGCTACCATATCCATTTTTTTGTACAAACTACTATTACTGTATGAAGCTAGCATCGTGTTCGAGAGAGAATTTCAGATCAGCTGTTTTGTTTTTTGTTATGTCGTTTTTCCAGCTCTTTCAGTTACACTCTGAGCCACCTGGCTGGCGGTAGCGGTCTCGTTCAGGTAAGAATCCTACATTTTAACGAAATTTCAAGAAGTGAAATTTTTAATTTTTGGCTTCGAATCGGTTTACTAGACATACTTTCTTTATTGACATTTTTATCACTGCTAACTATGTTCCATACGCGATTTCATTTCAATAATCTATTCAAAGTGTTTCAGTATGTTTGTTGTTTCAATATAAATGAACCTAAAATTAATTTGCCAAACATTAATTCGATTGTTCAACTTTGAATAAGCCCGAAAAAGTATATGTTGCTAGTAGTCAGAGGGACAGTTTAACGAGTTTGTTTTTTGTTTAAAATTTTTTTCCGTTAACCAGCTGACGAACGTCAACCCTCAGAAGTCGAAGCTTGTACGAGCAATGGATTAATTATGTCTTATTTTTATATGTATAAATCCCAGCGGAGTGGTTGGGAGGGAACCTGACCACGGTCTTCCGCTTGATATGCGAACGTGCTCACCCAACAGTACGGAGAATCATTAGTTATTGAATGAACCTGGAAGAGTAAATATGGAAAGATTCCAAAAATTGATTAGAATTAAATTAAAGTTTGGAATTGGGGTCTAAACAGCTCTTCCTCAAATTTTCAGCGACAAAGCATTATTGTTTAGGGACGTGATTATTTCTGTGGAGGGTAGAAAGTCTGGGGAAAAGATTTCTGGAAAAGAAAATACCAAAAATCACTGCCTCAGAATTATCATTGTGTTATTGAAGTGAACGGGCCGATACTTGTTATACATTCAAATACCTCACGATGAAATAATAATGTTCCACGTTAAAATATGGGAACTTTTTAGCTTCTAACAAAACACCTCTTATCAACTTAATAAAAGTTATATATTTTTTTGGTCAATTCGTTTTGCCTTTTACAAAAATTTACGCTAAATCATTCATCCCAATTCAAAGATTTGGAGATGTTTAATACACCTGCCACTTTCAACAGATCATCACTCAAGTACTCATCATCTTTTTCCGAATGCATTTTCAAGGTTTATTTCTGCATTGTCAAACTTCTTTCCCAAACGTGAGTTTGTAACAACAGATAATACATTTTTTCCAGATGTATTATATCAAATATTCTCATTCCCAGCAATACTATCTGATTCTCGAAAGTGTAGTGGTAAGCACATCCGCCTCTCAAGCGAAAGATAGGGGTTCGATTTTCCGCCGGGCCACCGTGCTAGGATTAACACGTTAAAAGGTGATGCCACGCAATTCATTGACGTTCGTCAGCTATTTAGCGGTAATACATATTTTGAACAAAAAACAAACATTTCAAACTGCGTCTCTCTCACTACTAGCCTCATATACTGTAATGATTTTCAAGACCTTTTCGGGATTATTCAAAGTTAAACAATTGAATTCATATCTTGCAAATTTATTTTAGGTTCATTTATCCTTAAATAACATAACATTCGAATTGAAGACATACTAAAGTACTTGAAAATAATAAAAAAGAAAAAATCGCGTATGGCAATGAAGAATGTATGTCTAGTAAATCTATTCTAAACCACAAAACTGAAAATTACGCTTCTTTAAATTCTTTCAACATGTAGGACTTCACCTGTACAGGTAAGATGCACGAAACCGCTATCGTCAGCCAGGTGGCTCAGACTTTAACTGAATAGAAAGAGCTAGAAGGACGACATAACAAAAAATCAGCGAACCTGAAATTCTTGTTTTCCAAAGGTTGCTAGCTCCTTTACTAAAGTAGGTAATCTGTTATCAAAGATTCGTTCGCATCAACAGAAACGGTATAGAAACAGTTATAAGCAGTCGGAAAATCATACTGTGACAAGTTAAACGCGATTGCAATTTCAGTAGACAGATGAATAACCGCTTTATAATTATTTGAAACCTCTGTTTTAAAATGCGAACAAACCTTTTCCATACAGCTACCGCTGGCTCCATTCACACTACTTGAGTTGATTCACTTCATACATGATTCATACCAACTTTCACTTCAACTTTCATTCCGGCAGATAGTACTTGGTTGTTCATCAAAGTTCAAAATTCAGGAAATACGATCAGATCCCCATCAATCGAAAAAAAAACAATAAACTTAGAAGAGAAATCAAAAAATTGTGTTTATTGTATCCCATGTGTATGTGGTTCTCTTTATACTGGTGAAACAACAGGGCCATCAAGAATAAGAACAACCGAATATTGAAAAACTTGGGAACATGAAAAATAAATATATCGAAATCAGCTACACATATATTATTAACTACTGTTACACATATAGTTGAGTGGAATAATATTGATTCATTCAAAACATAACAGAATAGAACGAAAAAAAATCAAAGAGGCCTAATGGATTTTGTCAAACGGGAATGAAGAGAATGCTACTTGAATATATTTCAATGTTAGATGCCTCTTCCTGAAAAGAAGTTGAACTGGGAAGATTCAGTTCGAAGTAGATTGTGTTAAAATCAACACTTGGTGAAACTACCGATGAATTATTCATACTATTTTCACAACAATGTACGAATGCCTTGAGGATAGTTTCATGAAGTCGAAACGTACATACGAATAATGGTTCACTTCACCTAATCCCAACTATTTCCTTCGATTGATAAACTAGTAAGATCACCAGATGATTATTGTTGTATTCAAATAGTAATTGTTTGCTCTGATTTTTCTTGTATATAAACCACTCGCAGAATGGGAAATGGTCTCAAATAACCAGGATATGAGCGTTAACCCTAATACTGCGGCATGTACAACGCTGACAAACATCCGACCCGAGCCAAATTCTATTATTTTCAGTTGGCTTTGACAGCCGGATTCATTAAGAATTGACCGTCATTCATTAGGGCACTCCTGCAGGACTTTTTGTGAAAGCGGCTGGTCTCAATTACGTTTGTTGACTCGTTCGTATTCCTTTCGCGTGTCCGAAAAATGCTTTAGAAATGAAGAGACATTTTCGAATCCGCTAATGAATTTGATTTCCGCTCAACGTTACTGGACGCGTTGTGAAAATTTCGAGGAAAACATACAAAGTACAGTATTATCCGTGATTATGGAGTTTCTGGCATTTATACAGCTTATAGCGAAATTACAGCATATCCAATCAAACTTGGCACGGTAATTCGTTCCACATCCGGTTGCGCACTAGACTGACGGTAGGTTTCGAATGGCTTCTTGTCCCGCACTGCCATCATTTCCGTGCCAAGAAGAAATGGACAAGCTGTAACAATAAAATTCAATATTCCGAAAATAAATAGCTCTCAAAAAAACCCTGGGTCAATTCGTGTTTCACATTCAATTTGTGGTATTAATGGGGATTACTCTGGGTCTCCGGAAAGCATCTCAGCCTCTAGGGCTCATTGCGCTTTGCTTCCCTATACATTATGACACCCATTCCAACAACCTTGCCCCCTGCACAAGTTTGCACAGGTTGATTGCTGGGTGTTTGTCATATTCTTCTCGATCCTAAATTGGTTTTCCAGAGTGTGTGTCGAGCTGTCTCTATGCCTTTGTTACATTGTCTGCAGCTGAGGTCTCCATTGTACAGCCCTATTTTATTCAGGTGTCCTTCGAGTGGACATTTTCCAGTCAACAGTCCTGATATAGCCGTCAGCTCATTCCTGTTACACTGCAGCGTGTCTTCAGTCTTCTTCCTCGACGGTCCTTTCATGAAAGTTCTCCCGTGAACGCTACTGGTAGATTTCCCCAGTAATCTGTATGTTTTGGTCTCACCTAATTCCTTATGTGACTCCGCACCGTTGTTTTGGGTAACCCCACTGCTGACTCGGGTCCAATGTATGGTGTTGATGATCCTTGTCCTGCAAGCTCATAAGCTTTTTCATTGCCTGCGATACCAGAATGACCTGGAGCAATAACTAGGATATTGTTAGGGAACCGCCTAGCGCCGGTCCTGTCGCTCGTAAACGCGAATTATCATGAGAGGTCAAAGGAAGATCAGCTGCGGAATCTTGTCACGAGTGGAATATTTGATCATCGATATTTGACTAGAAGATTCTCCATAGGTGTGAGCAATTATATATACGGAAGCGGTTCATCGCTACGAGCGTTGGATAGTTAGCGGAATATTTTGAGTGATTGTATTGTAGTGTGATAAAGAGTTGTTATAAATGTAGTGAAGTGTTGTTAGGAGTTTTTGATGAATGAACCCAAGGAAAGATCGCAACAATACCTTCAGTATAGAGGGTTATGCATATCGAAGTACTGACCCCAGTGACAGTTTTTTCAAAAGGCTCGCCCAGTATTCCATTAGATTTTTTGCATCCCCCATGAATTCTTGCATCAAACCCATAGAGGGTGATGAAAATGATCTAAATCGATCCAAATCTTACATTGGGATTCATCTAGAGATCAATTACCCTAACATCAAATTGACTGCACTGCACTCAACGTGCGATTACGTAACAAGGTTCAGGAGAAGAAAATTCAAACAGCGACGAAAAAGTTTTTTACAAATAATATTATTTCAGAAGGATCTGAGAGAAGTATGATAAATCAATTCAATGTTGGGTACGAACCTACGTTAAGTATGAGTGCAGTCACAAAGATATATTCCGAGGGGGAAACATGTTCTTTCAATCTTGTACACCTGAAAATTTTAAGTCATGCGTTCAAGTCTTTAAGTCATGCCTTCAAGTCTTTAAGTCATGCGTTTAAGTCTTTAAGTCTTTTAAAGATTTCAAATCTTGTACAGATTTAAGCTAGTTGTTTCCCCCTCGATATATTCTGAAATAATGATAACCTTGAAGAAGGGCGTTCTGACGGATACTGCACTATATAAAAAGGTTATAATGATAATAATAGTGAGAGGCTTGACTGCAACGTATTCAAAATTATATAGTTTTATATTTAGAGAGAAAGTGTGTGGCAGGCACTCTTCTTCACATTCAATATATTATAGAGAAATAAACAAAGGATAAAGTTACCTGACCAACTTAAAAACGAAGGCTATAGTTTGTTCAGAATCATCGTTATAATTCAAATACTGGAGGATTTGGGAATTTCACTAGGCAACTTGAAACTTTTCGTAGGGATATTATTAGCAACTTCAGGAGAAAAAAACTGATGAGCATTATTTAGGTGTTATAGGGTAATTGATCTCTACAAAAAAATCCAACTTCAACACCAAAGGTTCCAATCCCATCTTCTTATAACTATTGTGGTGCCGCAAACTGCATACATGTGGTGACACCATTGTGAATAATGATAATTTTGTATATTTCAATAATTTTTTGGAACTGAAGGAATTCAAAAAAGTAGTAATGTGATCATGGCAATTGAAAAAATTGAAAATAACCGATATCAGATATTAGTTGTGATATTTGCTTTCACTTTGAACGTATATTCTCTTCTGGGCTCCAGAGTCTAACTGCACTATTGGTTGAATTTGACAACTGTTATTTTTAAACCAAACTCTCTAATTGAATCACGTACTGTATGCTTTCTTCTCGATATTGATGACATTTGACGCCGCGGCAAGAAATTGAAACAACAAATTGCATCATGGCACTCAAGTGTAACTGAAATGGTTCATTCTCTGTTTCTCAACAGGCAACTTGTTGAAAAACTTTACTCCTGCATATTCGGGACTCTTCTCAAATTCACTCAAATTATGTGGAGGTACACTCAAAGCTTTGGCATTTCGTGTTGAAAAATTATGGTAAAACAAGTTTCTTGTGAAAGTTTCGAGGTTATTTTTAACATAGATGAATACTTTATAGGTGTGAATGCTATGAAAAGTTAATGAATTATTCAGCAGGAAGACAGGCTTATAACTCTCACCAAACTTCAAGTCAAACATAAGTCCCAAAATCTGTTTCTGACTCACAAAATTACTTCTAGAACTTACGGAGTGTCCCCACATAACAACAGTCTTTTTCAGTTTCAAAATAGCATAGTAACTCGAACTTATTTTTTCCAAGAATTTCATACATCCGTATTTCATTGGGAGATATGCAGTGGCAACTTTTCCTACATTTGTAATTGAGGTATACTGTCTTTTCTAAATCTGGTATCGAATTATTTGTGTTGCACCAGTTACTGAAGTTTGTAACCACTGTCATGATTTTTTGTAGTTCCTCAGAAGTCTGTGCCGATACCACCACCGAGGAGTCAGCAGCAAACATAGTGGTCTATCCATTTTCACATAGTCAAGTATATCGTTCACAAATAGTATGAAAATCCGTGGTCCCAACACAGATCCCTGAGGAACCCCGATATCAATGTTATATGGCTCAGAACATGAGTTATTTATTTGAACATATGCCTTCCGCTGGCTGAGGTACGATTTGATAAGTCCGAGGGGTTCTTCTCTTATTCCATTTGCATACATCTTATCAAGAGTGAAATTTATCTGCAGGCTGTCAAAGGCACATGACAGGTCAAAAAATACCCCCAACACATCATTCTGCATCCATGTTGTCAAAGACACATTGCATAAATTCACACGTGGCACTTTCAGTTGACTTCCCCGGACGAAAACCATGTTATCGCGGGGAATATGTCACTTCAACAATAAGATATATACCTACCCTTCTCAAATTAATATACAGGGTGTAACTGAATAAGTGTAAAACATTCAAAGAGGTGATTCCTCATCGAAAAAAAGATAGGATCTTCCATATAAAGAAACTTCATTGAGCATCCCTTGTTAAGATACAGCCCCTGAAAGGGGGTACATAAAATTTGTATAACAATTTTTTTCACAAGCACTGAAAAAGTTACAATATTGAAATTAACCTGACGTTTTGTACTACCAAAAAGACACTTAGCTAGTAAATTTTTTGGTTTAACCCATGGTTGTAAGAGGTGGAAATCGCAACCCCTAAAATTTATTTCCAATATAACTTTCTTCTTATCATTTGTTTACCATTTGAAAATTGATTTCCGATAGCCTGTTTCATTCTTAACAAAAAATGTCTTTTGACTACAGAGATACATCGTCATAAATGCGAAAATACGAAACTGATCAATCTAGTAGGTCGCTATTAGCGATAGTGACGATTAAATTGGTATGACGCTGTCAGTTTGTGAATTTTCGAGATTGAATAAATTAATGGTTTTGGTAGGTTTGGTGATCCAGAGTTAAATTCTTCAATGATGGTATTGGTGGGATTACTATCGGAACATTTTCAGGGGTTCAAAATGTTGATTGATGAAAAAAAAAATCTTAAAATACTTAAAATTAACTAATATATATGTATATATATATATATATATATATATATATAATATATATATATATATATATATATATATATATATATATATATATATATATATACCGTGTGTCTCAGACTAACATTGAATATGCTCACTGAGCAGCATTTCTCGACATATCTGAAAGAAAAAAACAACTTCCAATTTTTCCGGAAATGGCATCAACTTTCGATTCTTGAATGGGACACCCTATATATTGTTACATGATCGTTTAGCGATGATCATGAGGAATCCAACGATACCAGGTTTGATGATGTTATCTCCAATGACTGCGGAGATATCGCCATTTATTTCATTCATAAGCTGATATTCATGTCGAGATATGTCGAGAAATGCTGTTCAGTGAGCATATTCAATGTTCCGAATTTCAAAAATATATCTAGAAAAACAAAGGAGAAAACGGGGGTATACTATGAGTCTGTGACACATATATATATATATATATATATATATATATATATATATATATATATACATCCCTATATCTATAAGTCCTCTCTAAGTAGCGCAGCAATAAGTCTTCCACCAGAAGGAGCGCGTATATTATAGTTTTGGTCGCGTATATGGCATATTTCACTTCCCCTCATCACGAAAATGCCGTAAAATATAAATAAAAGAAATAAAATTACCATGCAAGTTGATATCTTTACGTCCTCCATCTAAACCACTATATTTGAGTCTTCCGGGTATATATTCGTAGACAAAATCACAGCTCTAAGTACTCCGCGTATATTCTGTTGATTATGAACTCCAGTGGATAGTTCTTCCGGCAATGTTGCCAGTCTGTACTTCTTCCGTTGCATTACAAGAGGATATTCTAAGTGAGTTTCAACGTTTTATGCATCAAGCAGAATAAGAGGGAGGCGATTAATTCATTTTCAATATCAGTATTATGTAAGGATTCCAATTCGAACATTTATTGCGCCATTAACTTTTTTGTGTATATAAATGACTTCATTTCAATTTTCATTACAATCAAAGTGTTCGTTTCGGATGTTATTATGGCTATCATTTCTTTCTCTGCTAATCAAAACACATATAATCTATTTTTGTTGTAAATATGTTTAAAATAATAATAAAAGGTTTTGCTATTCGAAGTTCATTGTAGAAAACGCTCAGGGCAATGGAAATGTTAAAAAAAATATGAATAGGTACCTGAAAATGAAAAGAAAATCTCGAAAAACTCTGTGGTACATAGGGAGACGTGAAAGTTGCTATTGTGTTTTTCTTCAACTCTGAAGACCAATTTTCAGGGCCGTCATTCAGAAGGAAATAACTAACCTAATTATTATAAAATATTACCGGAACATCTCGAAATATCAAATTAATTTTAATTTCTCAGTATAAAGTGAACGTCGAAGATCCAAAAGCAAAAACAAAAAATACAGGTCCGTATTTAAAAATTCAAACATGGGGGTGGCCCAATTTAGATGACACCCAAGTAGGAAATCCTAATATACAAAAAACTACAAAAAGATGTATATAACTTACAACATTATTGACCTATGTAAATATAACACATCACCTCATTGTCAGGTCAGATCACATCAAATAAAGAATAACAAAAATACCGATGAACATCATGATGTGTTGCCTCTAATATACTTCCTCAATGATGACTTGAATTGGTTCATTGATTCAGATTCTTTCACAAATTGTGGTAGTTTATTGAACTCATTTGGGCCTTCGTGAAACACATTATTCATTCCAAATTTTGTGTTAGTTTTATTGATGTAAAAATTGTTATTTCCTCTCGTATTGTAACCATAAACTTCATTATTCCTCAACAAAAACCTCTGAAAGTATTTGGGTAGCAATTCTTTATGCAGCTTAAATATAAAAGTCAAAGTCATAAATAATATACGTTCATCAACTGAAAGCCAGTTTAGACACTCTAGCATCAATTTAATTGCTGTATAACGGCTACATCCTAATATCAATCGCAAACCCCGATTTTGAAGCTTTTGCAATTGTTCTATTTTATTTTTACCAAATAGAAGAAGTAATGTTGAACAATGATCAAAATGACCCAAATAGCACAAGTACGTCCAGTGGACGTACTGCATATGTACGGTGAGGATGCATTGTACGTATTTAGGACGTACTTTTGTCTCCGACAGACGTACATAAGACCTCCCTGCGACTTACCGTTTCCGCATAGTCGGTAATCCCAGGTACGTACTTTTCTAGTCCACACAGGACCTGAAATGTACAGAAAGGGGAACTGTTTGAGACATTCCGAAAACGTACATTTTCCATTCTGTATGCGCTATCCCAAGTAGAACAAACATATTTGACCAATATTGGTTCAATATTACGGGAATATTAACCTTATATTGTAGATGATATCAATAGTGGCCACAAAAAAATGTGAACATTCGGCGATATTAGATCAATATTCGAAAACAACGTAATGTTATATCATATGATATCACTTAATGAATCTAAGTTTTCATATTCGGGATTATTCATTTCTTTTTTACCAAATAGTCAAGTTGGAAATTTTACTCATTCACGTGTACTAACCATCTAACCGAATACTTACCTGGAAAAAGACCTGGCTGCTGCGGGGCTTGAACTCTCGACCTTTCCTATGGAGATATTATTGTCGACCACTGTTACGCTCTACGGCACGGAGACACTTGTTTTTAAGAAGGAGTTGGGTGCTATAGATGTGATGACTTCAAGTTAGTTTTGTTCGAGATAATATTAAAATTTTGGAAAGTTCAGTAACAATGGAAATATATTCGAAAAAACACTGAAGGATCACTGTCTCATGTGATGGCGGTTTTGGAATGTCAAACTTGCTGTGCAAAAAATTCTGTATGTAATTTTCTGGTATTTAAATTCACCACATGTCGATGTTTCAATTTTTCCAATTTTTTTAGGAATAATTCATTATGAATATTGCATTACCAATATTGATATATGTTTGAATACACTAAGTGATCACTCTCAAAATCCCAATACCCCTTGAAGCGAAAGGGACCCAATATGTACGTACTTGGGAGGTCCAAACAGTATGTACATACTAACAGAAATGTAGAAAATGAAAGGAACCCAATCCGTACGTACTTGGGAGGTCCAAACAGTATGTACAAAAAAGTACGTCAACGAGACGTCCAGATAGTATGTACATACGATTTCCAAAAATGTACGTCATTACTATTATATTCCGCAAACGTTTCGAAATATACGTATCTGAAAGGGACTCGATATGTACGCACCTGGAAGGTCCAAATAGTACGAACATAGTTCTTCCAAACATGTACGTAAATGATACGTCTGAGCAGTACGTACATGGGATTCACAAAAAAACACGTCATTGGTATGTCCCTAATTCATTCCGAAAAGTACGTACCTGAAGAGGAGTTAATGTAAACGTATCAGGGACACTTAATAAAGTACGTACATAGTACTTCCAAGCATGTACGTTTTTATTACATTCCGATTGGAACGGGACCAAGTATGTACCTACATGGGACGTCTAACCAGTACATACATGGTACATCCGGTATTGTACGTTCTTCGAATGTCTCCTATCCGTCCCGGGACGTATCGACGTAACTGGGACATAAATGGTTCGTCTTCAGGACGTCGTGTGCTATTTGGGGAGGTTGTATTAGACTTTTGAAAAGAATCACCATAGTACATAGACACTTTTCTACATATACGAAAGACGATGTCAATATCATACTTTTTGTTTTAATGACATTGAGTTAAAGTTTATTATTAAATAAATATGTTTCAATGTTACTTAAAGACCCATTCATTTCAACAATTGCCTGTTCCAAATTTTCATGTATACAATAAACCAATGTATCATCTGCAAAAAGATTAATACAGTGTGATCCAGAAATGTGGTTAATATCATTTAGATAAATAATAAAAAGCAATGGACCTAACACACTACCCTGAGGTATGCCACTCTCAATTACAAGTTCACCTGACAATTCATTCCCAAATTTGGTTTTTTGTCTTCTGCTGAATAAGTAACTTTGAATCCAATTGAATGCAATCCCTGATATTCCATAATACCTAATTTTTTCAAGTAAAATTGTTCAATGTACTGATTTCTATCAATTATATTCTTCCATTCAGTTTTTAAAAATTGTAGGGATGTTTCACCTGAGTGCCTAGCTCTAAAACCAAATTGGTTGCCTAGAAATAGTTCATTGGTGTCAAAGTATTTAATTAATTGATTATATACAGACAATTCTAAAACTTTTTCAAGAGTAGGAAGTGTATTTAATGGCGTAAAATTTTCGGCTTTAATCGAGTTGATTTTCGGTACAGGAACAACAGTGGAAACCTTAAATTGATCAGGAAAAACGCCGGTTCTAAGTGAAGTATTCATTAAATTTAATATTGCATAACCAGCAACATCAAAACTTCTTCTCAAGAAGTTATTATTTAGAAATTCAGCTTTATTAGTTTTGTTCAGAGAGAATATAATATTTTTGAATTCATTTATTGTCAAAGGCACGAATTCAGAGAAAGTATTTAATATAACAGGGTAGTCATGGGTCCACTGTTGTACATTTTGAAAAACTGATGTTATTTCATTTACACTATCTATAAAATATGAATTAAAATTATTAGCAATATCTAGTTCCTTATGCAGAATTATATTTTGATGACCAATCTCGAATTGGATACGGCTAACAATATTTTGTTTTGGCTTAACAAGTTCTTCAAGACACCTCCACATTTCCTTACTATTATTTTTATTGTTATCAATTGTTTGTTTATAATATAATTTTCCTTTTTTTCTTAATAGAACAACACATTGATTCCTTATGATCTTATAGACATTCCAACGTTCTTCTTTTTGACCACCCTCGCAATGCCTGAACATGAAATATGCATTATTACGCTCTCGTCTTTTTTCCTTAAGTTCATTATCAGAGTAGGGTACATAATTGCTTTTGAGATATACTGTTTTTTCAGGGACAATTTCATTAACAATTTTTGACACATTATCAATTAATTCATGTAGAATTTTATCAACATTAACAGAATTATTGTTCCAATTACAAGAGATTAATTGCATATTTATATTATGATACCCTTGATCTGGAAATTTTGTAAAAGTAATTGATTTTTCAGGCAATCGAACATGTTCAGTAGATAACTCTATGAATATAATGCAATGCTCAGAAATGTAAGGGTCATTCACATTTGCAGTAACATTATCATAGTTGGTAACAACATAATCAATTAAGGTTTCAGAATCACCACAACATCTAGTATACTCCTGAACAACTTGATCCAATCCATACATCAAATAGTGTTATTATCTTCTGCTCATAATATTCAGTACTAAAAAAATTGAAATTGAAATCACCTGCCAATAAACATCTTTTAAAGTCAGCAAAATATTCTTCTATTACGTCTTCTAGAGCAGGGGTTCTCAACCGGTGGGTCGCGACCCCCAGGGGGGTCGCAGGACGGGTCTGGGGGGGGGGTCGCAAGATAGGTGATAAATGAAAAAAAACAGGCCATATATACCATATGAGCGGCGAATAATTGTTAAATAATTAGTACTCACTAACGTTTTTATATAGTTTTGAATAGTGTTTTTTTATGTTTTTTAAAACTAATTATTGCTGTCTTCTTGCATACAAAGGCATACTTTACGATGTTACAAGAAGGGGGTCGCCAAAATTCTCAACCTAAAAAGGGGGTCGCAGCGTTGAAAAGGTTGAGAACCCCTGTTCTAGAGCATCAATAAAAATAGCTTTACTGGAACTAGGAGACCTTTGAATACCCCCAACGTTAAATAGATCATTGCCAATTTTAATTTTCATAAGTAAACACCAATACACCATGTCGATTGTATAAGGTTTACTTGATTTAACTTCAACATCTTCTCTTACGAAAATTAAAACTCCACCCGTATATCGACTTGTGCTATTACATCTAAATATCTGGTACCTTTCAATATAAATTTCAGCATCGCCTATATCTTCAGTGATACATGTTTCACTCAGAACGATTACATAAGGTTTATAAGAAATAATGTTCAGAAGAATATCAGCCTTGTGGGCTAAGAAACTACTAACATTTGAATATACATCAAAACTAGGAGACCTCAACCATTTTCGAATATTAGGCTCTACTTGTTTTTTTAATTAACAATTTTAGGAACAGAGTTCACATATTTTATAGTTTTAGAAGTATCTCCATTCTCTACCATCTCTTTGAGTTTATTCTTAACTTGCTTATAATATTCACTTTGAATCTTTGTTTGATCAAAAAACACCTTAACACTCCCAGGCATTTTATTCCTATTGAAAAAAACTTTTTTTGCATCCTCTTCTGTATATGAGTTCATGGAAGGAAAGAATATCATATCTGATCTCATGCTACTAAACATATATAACCGATACGAGTTCGATTTATATCTGTTTATTGAGTAAAGTAACGGTGGATAGATGTATCCTGAATTATATTCATTTTGAATCTCCCCCTCAGTTCGCGTGATATTCTTTGAAACTTATATGGTGTTTCCTTCCATATGGAATTGATGAAGATAAAAACGAACTTTATTCCAAGAAAAGAATTTCGATATCAAAATTCAGCGTCGAAGTTTTTGAATCTTCAAATATCCTGTGACTTGAATTTTTGAAAATGTTTTTAATTACCTCTTTAACCTCTAAAATTATTATGTTATTATGAAAATGACACTTTTCACTCAGCTCATTCAACATTATTATATTCGAAATTCTGTATTTCTGATAGAATTTTCACAGAACGAAACTTGAAGCCACCAACCATCGTTCTATCATGATTCGAATATAGTATATTATTCAAGGAGCATATGATGATGGCTATTATTCACGAGGTGAAGTTCACTTAAATCCTCGAGAGAATATGAGCCATTATACGCGAGTAAAATACTATACTTTATCCACGACTAAAAAAATTGTTGAAGTTTTTTGTTGGAAAATTTTGTTAAATTACATCCACATTTTCAGAAATACTATTATTTAATTCTAACAAATATTTCATGCAATACTGTTGACAGATTTGAGGCAAATTTTTCGATATAACACGCACATTCATAGTCGCTGATAGCTCAGGGTAGATGCTCCTTGCCTTCTTTTTTATATCTAGGTAAAGAACTGAATTGGAAATATTTGGTGGTTTACACGATAGAATTTTAAAAACCGATTGTTTGTAGCAAAATGATATAATATTATAGCTAAATGAAGGAAGGATTTGGCGGCATTGAATAATGACTTATTATTCACTAGTGAATAATGGGTAGAATTGAGTCGAGCAAACAAACGTATAATGAGTAGTATATTATTCAATCGTCGGGGATGTATTGCATATGCGATCGAATATAGGGAAGCAACAAGAACAAGAGAATATAAGTCACTTCAAGTATTTTGATGTTTCTTTCAGAAATCAAGAATAATAATTCTTACTCTTTCAGATTGTGGTAGGTTAGAAACACAAAAACTACGAAGGACATATTTATCCGCCATTACTTCATTGCAATTTTCATTTCAATCGAAGTGTTCGTTTAGGATGTTATTATTGCTCTCATTTCTTTTTTCTGCCCATCAAAACACATATTATCTATTTTTGTTGTATATATGTTTCAAATAATAAAGGTTTTGCTATTCGAAGTTCATTGTAGAAAACGCTCAGGGCAATGGAAATGTTAAAAAACATGAATGGGTACCTGAAAATGAAAAAAAAATCGAAAAACTCTACAGTACATAGGGAGACGTGAAAGTTGCTATTGTGTTTTTATCCAACTCAGTCGACCAATTTCCAGGGCCGTAATTCAGAAGGGAATAATTAACCTAATTATTATGAAATATTACCAAAACTTCTCGAAATATCGAATTAATTTTAATTTTTCAGTATGAAGTGAAAGTCGACAATCCAAAAACAACAAAAAATACAGGTCCGTATTTGAAAATTCAAATATGGGGGTGGCCCAATTCAGATGACACCCCTTATAAAAGATTCATTGACATATTCTGATAGCCCACATCAAGTGCCAATACCAAAATGTGGACAGATTTTCAATATGTCTGCGAATAAAGATGATACAGGCAAAAACAAAATTTGTGATTTTTTAGTTTTGCCTGTTTATTTCCAGAACCAAAAGAGCTATAGTCGATTTTTTTTACATCATGGAATAGGTCTCTGAAATACGCAACTTTGCCACGATTCAACCGACACTCTATCTCTTATCGTTTACGAGATCCCCATGTACAGAAACGAATTTGAATAGCCCTGTATATTATGCATGCATCACGAACAAAAATGAATCGGAAGTTTCACATTTCATTGTTATGTTTTCTGCTTATGTTCACGACGTTTATCTTGAAAGATATATATTATTTTCACGTAGCATTCATCCACTATCAGACTTGTCTTATGTAACATGTTCGTTCATTTTTCTCATATTCTAATTGTGCTTCCTGGAACTCGAAGGTGCAAAATGATATATTTTGGACAGAGTGTCACACATAAATAATATTTTTATTGACTTAGCTACTTAAAATTAAAATAAAAGAACCTGCTACAACTTAATCCCAATCACTATCTCAGTTCAGCTAGGAAATATTTGTGTTTTTAGGCAATAATGGCTTAATCACTCATTTATACGGTGAAACCGGGGTAAAAAAAACAGTTATCAAAAACTTCCAATCGCACCTATAACTTAGCTGAATTGTTCGAATTCCTAACGGATCATATATTTCTAGTCCTAATGCTTTTTTTTGACATAAGTTCCAATTGAGTAAATTGAAGAATTCAATGAAATCTATCAATCTATCTATACTTACGCTGAAAATCAAAACCTATGGAAACACTGGAAACGTAGTGATGATCGATTATTTAATCGAATTTTCTTGGTTTTGACAGGTTTTCTTATGCGAAATTCACATGCACATATTCCATTTATTGTATATTATGCTTGATGAAAAAAGTTCTGCTCAGAAACTCATCTAGGACCATTCCATATTTGAATCATTGATAATGTCTGAAGTAACCCCAGTTCATTTGGCCCACTGTTCTGGGGGCCAATGTTCAACGAACATTCGTGCATATTCCTTGGAATGAACAAATTTGTACAATTGGAACCAACTAGTGCCAGTCGATATTCAAGTAGGTAGGTGATAGGTAGGTAGGTCTGATATAATATGCCAGAAAGAAATCAAATATTTTGAAGAAGTGATTTTTGGTTTCTTCTCCAGCATGTCGATGATGAAGAAAACAAAACTTTTCTGAAAGGGGTAACATCAAATATTTAGTAAAAGGCCTCTGTCGATATGTGTAAATGATTCATATAAATTAGAGTAATTCACTGAAAGGAAGGAATAGTCTTCGTGATTAATATAGACCCTTCCTTTTTATTATGTGAATGACTGAAACATCTATGATAAAAACTTTATTCTTCCCACGAAAAATATTGAGATTCGTATATCTTATATGTTCGTAAGTAGTATATGGCAGACATATCTGTTTCCACTGGAATCACCTGTACATTTAGTGCTTTTTAATTCTTATGTGATTCTGCAGGTATTCCAATGTGAATAATCGCTTTTCAATATTTCGCAATTCTCATAATTCTCAATAATAACTGTTCATCATGCTCATTCGAAAATAGAAATCACTCAAAATATTCTTTCATTTGAAATTTTTCTTCAGGGCATTCTGAGAACACTTTGTTATATCCTAAGAATTGAAACCAATGGATCGGCATGTATTTGTCTACAAATAATGCTTCAATAAACTGGAAGTTGAATTAATTTTCAGAAGGCTGCCATGAAAAATATATTAACGGTGTAAATGGAACCTTTGGTGTGAGAGTTGAAACTATTTGTAGAGATAAATTACCCTAACATCAAAGTCCGTATCTTCAGAAGAAGACAATTAAGTATCAATTTCATCTTATTTTCAAGACGTACCTGTACTTTTCATTGTTTCTCAACCCTCCGGGGCCATTTGGAATACCTGTCGAAATTTTCCGTTTCCATATCAATTCCTTCTTGAATTACAATAAGATTAGTCCCGAAATACAATTTCAAAATATCCAATATGTCCCGATGATGAATAATGCTATCGAAACAATTGAAAATTCATGTCATTAAATATTCTCTGAAAAGTTTCGAAGAATGAAAAGGATCCATTTCCAATTGAACCTGATACAAGAAAAAATATCTGAATGTAACAGGTTGAGAACAAACTTCTCAACGTCATTATGATGGGCCCCCATTTAAGGACCGCGTACCTTCACTCCAGTCGCATCACATCAATTCACGATCGGCACTGATTATTATTTATGAAATTCGATATTTTGAATTTGAAATCGTTATTTCCCATTTCCAAACTATATGAGATATTAAACATGTTCGGAACATTTCAAGTGGTGTAATAGTATGAATAAATCTTTCAGTTTTATGTATACGAAATTTGAAATCATTCACCCAATCGCGTTGAACCAATGTGACGAAAAAAACCTTAAATAAGCAATGATTCAGTTATTTGGATCTTCCGCCCAAACCGTCCCTGTAACTGTTACCGTTTTCCAGATACCCATGCATTGAGTCAACTTTACTAACTCGGTATGATTCTCGAAAACGTTTCCCGATACCTAAATGAATTCAATATTCCCTAAATGTACCCGAAGCAGTATTGCCAAATCGTTGGAGGCCCTATCTACAGTGAATTGTAAATGACTAATACAGCGGAGGACGGATCCACTGTAGGACAGGAAAAGCATATACGCGTGATAGTATACGCCCAACAGCGACATCCCCCTCAGATATGAAGAAAACGGCAACTAAAACTATACGGAATAGCGAAAAACACGTTTTAGGTCATCCTTCTGAAATTTGTTCTGGTAATGTTTTATGAAGTCATAGACCGTTTAACATGTGAAGTGATAGGTCTTCCGTATACGGAGGACTCATCGCACCCGGAGGACCTATTAAATGCAAATGTACTATTATCGGAGGACCTATCTACTGTGGGATATATATATATATATATATATATATATATATATATATATATATATATAAAAATCAGTTTTTCCGAGTAATATATATATATATATATATATATATATATATATATATATATATATATATATATATATATATATATATATATATATATATTTCAAATATAGTTTTAATATTTTTACTCGGAAAAACTGATATTTGGTAAGTATTCAAAAATTTTTTTTTTCATCAACAACATTTTGAACGCCTGAAAATGTTCCAATAGTTGGTTGGCATTCTTTATTTTCATTTATATCCTACCACCTCAACATGAAACTCATTGTTATAGAGCCCTGATGATAAATTTATTTAAATTCGAAACGTTGGCAAAGAAACAATAGTTTTTCTGTAATCAAATTGATCCCAATCCCACCAATACCATCATCGATGAATAATTAATACTAATTGTGTGTTGTTCTTCTGTTCTTAATTTGTTACTTCAAATTTCATGAGCCCCCTTTAAGGGGCTCCATCTTAACAAGGGATGCTCCAATGAAGTTTCCTTATATGAAAGATCTTTTTTTTTTTTTGGATGAGGAATCACCCCCTTGAATATTTTACATTCATTCAGTTACACCATGTATTCTTGATATTTTTGACAACTCACCAATGGAAAAGTTAATAAATTTATGACCTCAATTGAAATCTATTTCCCCCAATATAAAACCAAACTATCACTGGATTCCTTTCAATAACAGAATAAACAACTGCGTTCTAGTTTCTGAAAAATTTGAGAAGTTAACTCGATGTGCATTTCATCAAAATATTCATATCAAACTAGCATAATTGATCACAAAACTATCATTATGGCGGAACCTCCGCTCGAACTTTTTAATTAGATTCTAATTGTCAACTGAAGCGAATAAATCAAGTGAATATCAAACTTTCAGAAGCAGTGCAAAGCCACTCTTGCTGAAAATACGCATGGGTCGCGATACTTCTCATTTGCTGCATTATTCAAAAGTCTTCCGGAATTAATTTCACTCCAGAAATTCATGGTAGAGGTCTTGAAAAGAATTCCTCGCTCAACTAATCCTACTAAATATTTCACATGCTAAAAATTACTTCAGAGACCACTTTATTAGATCCCTTCTAAAAGGGTGTTATTTTCATCCGAAAGTTTATCGCATATTTCAGAGCGCTCATAGTTTTCCCACTTCCTCCTTTATCTACATCGTTTTTACGAGGCATTCGAGGCTTGTTTCCCCTTACACAGAAACATATTTTGCTTTGTTACTCCCGAAAGATATTAGAGGCGGTATTACGTTTCTCGTTATAGTTTTTTGCACCGAAAACCGTCTGTAAATGGACAGAAAAGTTCTCGGTTTATACGATGGAGTATCTTGTTACCTATTCATGAGTTTTACGGCAAAATAACGGATATCGGAAACCGTATCGCGTTCGTCTTTTATTTTTCATTTGGCACACAGACAACTTCTTCCTGAGACAGAGGTTTTTATTGGTGAATTCACATTCTTTCAAAGTATAGGTACAGTGTATTTTTTCAATGCCCCTTCTTTCATTTTTTGAACAGGTCAACTCAAAATATCGAAACTTGGGATAATGAAATTGATGCATGAATACTATATTTTGGAGTCAAATTGACACAAAAATTCCAACATGGCAACTGGGCACCATTTTGAAGCTCTTGGCGAATACTTTACAACCCTAAAATATGAAGTCGATATCTTTACCTACTACAAAATGGCGGAACAATTAATAATTGCCTGCACACATCGACGTTTGACTTCATAATTTGAGGAAATAAGCTGAATTCCGTTCAGAAGATGCTCGAAATGGTTGCCTTAAACGTCTTGAGATAAGAAAAGCCTATCTGATATTTCACGTCAAACATTTTCGAACACAGTATCGTCGATATTTCTACAAATATTTATTATTTTTTGCCGTACATTTCAATATTGATGTAGGTTCAGTTCCGCACAACTTCTGCTTCAAATAGCCCGATAAAAAAATCTAAAGGTGTCAAATCTGGCAAGCAGGCTGGCCATTCCGTAGTACATCGATGACCAATCCAACGACCCTGGAAAGTATTATCCAAATACTTTCTCATTTGCCTGGAGTAATGTGGTTGTGCTCCATCTTGTTGGAATAATAATATCCATATCGAACTCATTAGGATTCACTTCGATTCGGTGATTGGAGGATCTTAAGTAGTTTCCAGCATAATCAAATACAATTACCCTGTTGAATTTTTTTTCAATTGACCATTTTGGAGATAATTTACGTAGTAGTAGTAGTATCTCCTTATAAAATCGGAAACTGGATGAGAATATTTGAATTGAACAATGATGTTCGTTGTACTGACATTTTTTTTTTTCATGACCAAAAAAATAACCTGACAAATCATATCGGGTTGTTGGGATTGCCAAGTGACGGAGAAAAACGGATATTTCCAGAAATATCGATATTAATGTTAATTCAGGTTATTATTAAATGTTCCTTCATTTTGTACTGGGTGAAGATGTTTACTTCATATTCTAGGGTTGTAAAATATTCGTCGGGAGCTTCAAAATATTGTATCACAAGACCCTTCTTACCATTTTTTTTTTCAGGTGGCGCCCAGTCGCCATCTTGAAATTTTTATGTGTCAATTTAACTCCAAAATATAGTATTCATGCATCAATTTCATTATCCCAAATTTCAAGTTTTTGAGTTGACTCGTTCAAAAAAGAAAAGGGGGGGATAAAAAAATGCACTATACTTGACTGTCGTGAAACTGTGGTGGAACGGTTTTGCAAATATAGAACTAATTCAAATTTGTATTCGATTCTCTACTGGATCATCATTGATTTCATTTTGGGATTTCGTGTTTGATGTAATAATAAAAATGTCGATAAGCACTTGCCTCAAGGTATTTGCATGATAACCATACTGCCGTGGACAAAGTATAGTATTCTATTCGCAAATAATAACTATCATTCACAAGATTGAAGTATATAGAGAGTGTCATTCAAGTACTTGGCCCAACTCAAAGGGGTGATTCTTTGAGTAAGGGTGGATTTACAAAAACTTTCAACATTGAGCCTTCAACATTTATCACCTTAGGATTCACAGCAGGATGGTGAACTCAGTTATGAAAAGAACTAACATTTAAGAGATAAGTTGTCATCTGTCAATACTGACATCTGAACATCGACTAAAGCAATAAGAAGGCTATTTTGAAAGGTACATGCTTGAATTTCTTGCGCACATCCTATTTCATTTATCAAACAATTCTTAAGTTTCAAGTTGGCCATCTTCTTAAATGAAGAATATCGAGTCATGAGTGATTTTATAACAGTTTCTATGTTATTCCTATGTTCCATTTATCTGAGGTGATAAGTCTTGAATGATAAGTCATAAATCTTAGGTCTTTAGGTTTTTTATAAATCCACTCTAGTTGTTATATAAAACATTCATATAAACATAAGTCCGGTAATTCTTCATTTTCAAGATTATATGAAACAATTGCGTAAAATCAGTGACGCATATTTTTTTGGTCAAAAATCTTGGTTGAGGTACCTTCCGGGACGCCACTTTATGTTCAAAACTGACACGTATTGAACCAACTAACATAACACAAAACACAGAGAATTGTATTCATGAATTTCTCACTCGTGCGGTCGAAAATATATCAATGAAACATCAAGACCTATGTAAGTGCGTAGGAGCGAACACAAAATGTACATCAGGAGCAGACAGCTTGGGGGCTGAAAATTATCAGAACATACAAATACAAGTATATTTATTTCATCAGACTTGTGATAACAAGTATCAAAATTGTCGAAGTACATGACCATGGTAAAATTTCATAATATACAGGTCTAAAATTACATGGCTTGCTCAAGGACATTAAAAAAAAGACACCGATATGACATGATCATAAAACTTAGTAGGTACATAGTTGAAAAAGTTTCAAAATTGTAGATGAGAGAAGAAGGCAAGTCAATTGAAATGAGTCAGCAAAGTATTCAGCGAAGGAGTAATAGCTCTTTCCCCGAAAAAACTTCTTACATTGTTTCCGAAATACTTGTTTTTCCAATTCTATGATTTGGACAAGTAAGTGGTCATATATTTTGAGAGAAGTTAAGATTGGACCTTTTCTGATCATCGCAAGTGAAGCGGAAGGTTTATTGTTTATTGATACACACAAAATAGAGAGATACAGAAAATAAGAATAAAAATACTGATGAATAGACAGATCTAAAGACAGTAGTTCCTAGTATATAAAGTATTGATTGTGTACAAAAATAGCACCTAAGTGACTCAACACTTGTGTTGTGCTATAGGCTAATATTAGTAATATAGAATTTCAATTGTTTTCAGAGAGTATGGAAACAAATTAGCGGTAGTGTATCTATTGTTCTAATATTTTGATACATTCAAAATAATTTTCGAAAATAATTTTTTTTGATTCTCTCGAGAAGATTTTATAATTCTCAATACGTTTTATCTTCAGGGGTAGAATATTACAAATTTTAGGTAGTGTGTAATTCAAAAATCGATGACAAACATTTTTATTGAATTTTGGAGTGGGTAGCAATTCGTTTGTTGTACTTCTTGTAATATAAACTGTGGGAACATAATTATGAAATGTTTTGTTTTTGAATGCATATATGCATAAACTAATAAAGTATAATGTTCGAATATTACTGAGATCTTCTGAATATATAAGATTGGTGTGAAATGATCTTTTTCTCTTCAAGATTATTTCCAGAATATAATTCTGCACTACGTTCAGTTTTTGCAAAGAAGTCTTATACATTGCTCCCCACGCCAGAATACTATAACGAAAAAGTTATTCAGCTATGGATTTGTAAATTAATATAGTTTCGATAGTAGTGTAATTAATATAATTTCGAAAGAAACTTTCGTAGTTGGTAAAATTTATATATTAGCTTCCTCACTTTTTTTGTCAGATAATCTACATAATTGGTGTATAAAGCTTTATAGCGTTTCTTGTATTATAATTATTTATAATATAATATACAATTATATATTGAGTCTCGAATCTCTCAAAGTTATCGTGAACAAAGCAGGCTGCAGACAAGATATATTTATCGTATAGAGTTGGAATATCGTATGTTTTGAAATACGGTTGACAAGAGTCTGTTGGTCGTAGGCCAAATATACTTCTCACTCTACGTTTTTTATTAATAAAAACTTTTTGAGGCGCTGCGCTCTTTCCCCAGCACAATACGCTGTACATTAATGAAGAGTGTACACAGCTATAGTTATAGGATAATACAGCATCCCGATTAGATACTTTCCTGAGCTGAAAAATTGCATAATTCCTTGAAGACAATAATTTGATTAATTTGTTAGCGTGTGTTTCCCAAGTAAGATTGTTATCTACATATAAACCAAGAAACTTGAAAGAATCACATTGAGACACGAATTATTTTCATCACCTGACCTAACAGGCTTACATTGGATTTCTACGATAGGGGTTCGAATAAAATAAAATTAGTTTTCGATTTATTGAGGATAAGTCCATTGCTTAGTCTTATTGCTGATGGAAAGTACACAATAGAATTGAAGAGAATTGGAATAATAGATTTTGTCTTGTTGTCTTAATGTAAAGAGTTGAGTTGATCCACAGCCACTTGATCTTAATATATATAAATCTCGTGTCACAATGTTTGACCTCAATGGACTCCTAAACCACTTAACCGATTATAATAAAATTCGCACACCATGTGCAGTTCGATCCAACTTGAGAGATAGGATGGTTTAAATCTCAAATTATAGTCGCAATTTTAATTTATTGCTAATTATTTGTCTGTTATTATTTGACAGTCACAATTATCTGTTAACTCCAAATGATTCTAACAGATGTCGATACCTTCCGACTGGGTTGAGTAAGTAATCAATAGATGGCGCTGCTGAGCCCATCAGTTGGCAGAACAAATTGAATCAAGAAATCCAGCTCAAAGAATCAGGACAGCAGAAGGTCATGCACAACTAGAAATGGTTTAGATTTGGAAAATCCATGTTTTTCTCATGGGCAACTATATGTTGCGTGTTCACGTGTTGGGAAACCGTCGAATCTATT
Organism: Zygogramma bicolorata; assembly: GCA_032362365.1. Classification (NCBI taxonomy): domain Eukaryota; kingdom Metazoa; phylum Arthropoda; class Insecta; order Coleoptera; family Chrysomelidae; genus Zygogramma; species Zygogramma bicolorata. Next base: position 411,256 of record JAVJAQ010005687.1, on the reverse strand, counting down.
TGTGTTAGCTAAAGACAGGTTAACCAAAAACATTGTGCACCGATTGGTGTTAAATTAAATTGAAATTGATAGTATTTATAGTCTTTATAATTTGTATTAGCTAAAGACAGGTTAACCAAAAACATTGTGCACCGATTGGTGTTAAATTAAATTGAAATTGATAGTATTTATAATTCAAAAAAATATATATTGATTTACTGTATTATACTGTAATATACTTATATTTGTTATAAAACTAAATTGAAATAATAAATCTGATAAATTTTTATTTTGTACCTTTTCTATTGATTTCTGCTTAATATCAAGTGTAAGAACATTTTTATTAATTGTTTTCAACGTACTTCCCCTTCAAATCTCAATCCAGTGAATTTGTATACCAACATCAACATTTTCGTCTTTGTTGTACTAAAGGGTTATAGTAGTAGAAAGTCAAATAAGGAGATCACCATAATTTTTTAGCAAATACCATCTGTGTGAAAAAGCATAGTGGACTCCGTGACTGATGTTCTCTTATTGTTCCTCTTAGATTGTTTACTATAATGTAATATAACAAAAACTTTAGCCACAGGAACGCGTGGCCGGGTCAGCTAGTATAAATATAAAATTACACTCATTTGAAATACAATCCAAAAAGTGTTTTACATAATAAAATTTCATGACGCCAGGGTCCAGAATTGATGCATAATGATACAAATATTCCGAAAAGTCGAGTGACTTATTGAGGTACAGGGTGATTTAAAAGCATAGTACAGCTGGTGAGGTTGCAGAATATTATCAGAGCAAGGTCTCCTCAAAATTTCTTCTGAATCACAGTAGGCCTTGTCGCTCAATAATCTTTTTAGTCTTTTCCTGAATATGCTGCGAACGACGTTATATGAGCAGGAAGTTTGTTATATATCTTGACTCCACTATAGATTATTGAGCTCTTCACCAAATTGGACGATGGTATTTGGAAGCGTTACTAGGTCGACATGGCGAGAGACATATGTAGCTTTCAAAAATGTTATGTTACGTCCCACATCTTTTTCAGAAATATCATTGTAGAAAACAAGCAGTATTTCAGTTTTGGGAACGAAAGTTGATTTGGTTTCTGAAACATCAACAAACGTGACTAGTTTTCATGAATAGTACATATTTCTTTAATTTGTTGATAGGAGTATTCAAGTGATACGAGAAGTAACTAATTATTAGGACGTAGTTCTCATTCAAATGGAACTGTTTCAGATAACAGCAACTTTCTGGGTTAGGTTGGAATTATGCCCTGCTTGCTTGTCATTATTTCTTCATTTCTTCACATTGTGCAACAGCGAAAAAAAAAGTTATGATGAATTCATGGAAAAATTGGGTTGGAATAAAAAGCAGATTGAAATAATGCAAGAATTAAAATGAAAAAATATGTCTGTTCAAAAAAATGTCATGTAAATCCAAAAATAATTATCGACAATCGTATCATCGAATCCAAATGTGAATGAGGAATCACAAAGTGAAGTTAGGTTATCTCAATATCAATTTTTCAAATTTGAAAGTCATCGTGATGCCAACGTATAGACGCATGCGCAGAGAGATCCACAAAGTAAGGTAAAATTTGAATTTTATGGTTTTGTCAACTTTTGGCTCACTGCTCGTTCTTTGTTTCAGCTCATTCATTCTATAAATGCTTTTCCTATGATATGTTTGTTCAATTTTTTATTATGTTTGCAGGATTCTTCTTTTTTTTATGAACTCGCCATTATTCTATTAATTCCTAATAATATATTCGTTTCCTAGATTAGATCTTACCCTTTGCGATCTGAACAGAGAGAAGGATGCCAATTTCTTCCTCTGATGTGAAGCAGTCACACCAGGAAAGAGATCAGATCATTGAAAACTTTCATGAAATATGGAAATGTCGAAAATGACCAACTGCCGGGGACTTTCTGGCCGTCCAAATGCCTTTCATATGATATGTTTGCTAAATTTTTCATTGTGTTTCAGAATTCTTCTTTCTTTTTTTCATAAACTCACCATTAATCTATTATTTTCTGATCACTTATTCGTTTCGAAGATTAGATCTTACCCTTTGCAATCTGAACAAAGAGAAGGATGCTGATTTCTTCCTCTGATATGAAGCAGTCACACCAGGAAAGAGGTCAGATCGTTGGAAACTTTCATGAAATATGGAAATATCGAAAATGACCAACTGCCGGGGACTTTCCGGCCATCCAGCCTCGTTGCGCATTTCCCGGATAAATACGCAAAACCGTATAATGCCAGTTTTCCGGACAATAAAACTTCGTACAAACTACGCCATTGAACGGTTATGAGGTTATGGAAATGCGGATTTTTCGCATCATCCTCGGCGATGGTCGAATGATGAAAACGGTATACATACTGATGCGCGTTGTTTTTATAAACGAGTCCTTCCTCCCCTCGTAGAGGGTTTTCCGGGCATTTTATTGTATATTCAAATAAAAATAAGCCGCATGGGAAATACAGGAACATCGGAGTTCTACCCCAAAAACTTTTATTTGGTCGATTTGAGGAATGTGAATGTTTTCTTTACATCGTTTTCCGAATGTACATATCTAGATATAGTCCAGGTGAGTATGATAATGTATTTTATTCACAACCATATTAGACGGAGAGCCAGAGCCCAAAAAATTATCTGAATTTACTGAGGATGTTTTTTTATGGCTTATTGCAGTGGTTGTGTACACAAACATACTGCGGTCAGTCAGGCGAAACTGAGAACAGGTGTCTCAGGTACGCTATCGAACCTGCCGTACCTGCCGAGGTAATAAAACGAATTTGATAAAGCTGAAAATCGTTATACAGATTGTATATTGCATATACATAAAAGGTACGACAGTCAGTTAGCTGAATATGGGGACGGAGCTGGTCAGACGGTCGCAATCTATGTACAAAAAATAAATACGGTGTGCAATTAATTTACTACACTTCAAAATTTTTGTGAGGGTATTAAATGCTATATGAAACATAAAAAAAATGATCAGTTATCCATTTAGCGGGACAACGCCCGTCAGTCAGCAAAAATAGAAATGAAAATTTCGCGCGGGCTTGGCGTCGCAGGTGGCGGTTTGCTTCTTCTTTATTATTTAATAAACGAAATAAGTAAGTAGGCCATTTAGTAATAATAATATAACAATATATAACAGTTATTATACTTGTAGATAATATTTATTACAACTAATATTTGCTTAATTTACTCATCAAATTCTTGCTCCGAATCATGAAATTCATTCATTTCGCTCTCACGATCAGAATTTTCAAGCTCTGTCGTTTCCGATTGAGTTTCGAGTTGGGAATCTGAAAAATCAATATAATAACTGTTATTATAAACAATAAAAAAACTATTTTTTACATCAAATATGAAACATTGAACTTTGCCAACACTATTATTTTCATATCTGAATTTTCCTGAGGAGATTGAATGACGACATCTTTGTCGAATTGTGGTAATTGATCACTTTGGAACCAATTAAATTCATATTTATTGTTGTTTATTTTCCACCCGTGATCGATTGGAGTAGAGGACATGTATGTAAGAGGTCTCTTACATACGAGTATACCTGCGCTCAGTCCGATACTCTGATTTAAAATCGCTTCCAAGGCCGAGCGCGCGCGCGAAATTTTCATTTCTATTTTTGTTGACTGACGGGCGTTGTCCCGCAAAATCGATAACTGATCATTTTTTATGTTTCATATAGCATTTAATACCGTCACAAAAATTTTGAAGTGTAGTAAATTAATTGCACCGTATTTATTTTTTGTACATACATTGCGACCGACTGACCAGCTCCGTCCCCATATTCAGCTGACTGACTGTCGTACCTTTTATGTATATGCAATGTACAATCTGTATAACGATTTTCAGCTTTATCAAATTCGTTTTATTACCTCGGCAGGTACGGCAGGTTCGATAGCGTACCTGAGACACCTGTTCTCAGTTTCGCCTGACTGACCTGTACACAACCACTGCAATAAGCCATAAAAAAACAGGCTCAGTAAATTCAGAGAATTTTTTGGGCTCTGGCTGTTGGTCTATATATGTAATGCTGACATTACTAACGTCATTGAAGGTTGGGAAGTGTCACATTACACACCTCTACTTCCCGCCCTCATTTCATCTATTCTAGACTTTATCTGTTATTTTTTGACTTTATCTGACATTTATTCATATTGGTGACAATTGTATACCCCGTAGTCACTGTAAAAATATATCTACTTGATTATTCTGAGAAAGATTTGTTCAGAACGAAACAGAGATTCATTAATTTTTATTGAAATATGATGGTTGTGAATAAAATAGTAAACAAACATCGGTAGGAAGTTAAATTCCTGTTTCGAGATCATAGCTAACCTCGACGCTTTGCGTCTCGGTTAACTTACTGATCCCACGTCAGAAATGAATCACTTCCCACCTCGGTGTGTAATAAACTATTTTCTACAACTGTAATATGATAATAAACTTACATGCCCACCATTTCATGATGATATCCATTATGAAACTGGTTGAAAATCAGTATCGTAATGAAATATGTGTATCATAATGGGCTCATGATACCAATTCTTCATTACGATTCAGATTTTCAATCAATTGAAAATCCAATTCAGTGGATGGCTGTATTCAAAATAAGTTTCAGAATAAAATCAGCCTTCCCAATACGATATTGATCTCTATTGAGACTAGCGATGAAGTAATAAATGTTAATATTTCCTTCACTTCCAGATCAATTGGACGTACAATACGAAGATAAATGTAATATTTATAGTTCATCATTTATCGGGTGTAGAAAAAATAGCATATGCAACTCTCATAAACCATGAGAAACACAAGTTCGGTTCGTTTCGTATCCCGGTTAATGCTTTTGTACCAATAAAATCATAACAACATTCTTGTTGCATAATGGACTATTATTCTGTGGACTGAATATCTTGGTCTCTACCTTTTTTTCGTATCTTGCTGATATTTTTTTTAATGAAAATCTTAGGGTTTCACTAAAATGAATTAGATGTAAAAAACCAATATTATATATTTGAATGCATCACGAAGAATAAAATAAAATTTTTCTCTGAATATATCAGTATCAACATATTATAACCTCACTAAACGAATCATATGATATTATGATATAAGAGATGTAAGTAGGTACTCGTATTCACTTAGTTTGGAAATTCAAATTATGAAAATCGGTCTGATGATATTATATTATAATTTATTTATTCATCTACACAGATAAATATCGCGACAAGCTTTTATATCATGTAAATTGTGTGATGACGTTATATGTTGATAGTAAAAGTTTTGAAGAAAAAGTTATTTTTATTGCTCTTAGCGACTTTAAATTAAAGATTTTTTTTATTGGAATTGATTTTTTAGTTCTTAGTTATCGCTGGACATAATGAACCTATGAAGTATACAACGAATGGTCGACAGTACCGCAGAAATATTCTTTGATGACCTCATAGCTGCTGAGATCTTATATACAACAGGGTGTGCCCGGCATCCCTTAGGCAATACGTTCACGACTATGTTACACGCTGATACTACTCAGTCTTCAGCGATGCCTCACCTTCACTTCGATATTCGGAGGTTATGAACTATATGAACCACTTATTACAGCTTGAATCTCACCTTAGGAAAGACTTTTCCGAGTTTGATTTCGGAGTTATCCCATCTCCTAGAGAGTGTGCCAATCAGTGCTGTTGATGTCTATCTATATACGTGAAATGACATAATCTTTCTAAAAAAGAAATATTCAGAATTTGCCATTCACAAGTTTTGTCAGTCACCCTCTCTAGTTTACGACTCATGAGTGAGTATCTAGTTGAAGAGATGCCTTCAATAACAATTTTTAGTATTTCTAGGCTTTCCGTCCGATCTGAGATATCATATGCTATTTTTTTCCGGTACCATCATGTCATATTCTCTGGAAACTTCTGGGCGGCACCCTATATGAGCGAATATTCAGTTAAAGTGACACCTTCAATACCAATTTTCAATTTTTTAAGGTTTTCCGCCCGATTTGAAAATTCTGTTCCATTTTTTTATCGGAAATACCACGTCATTTTACGTATCTTGTGAGAATTTATAGGTGGCACCCTCTGTAATTTCCGACTCATGAGCGAATATCTAATCGAAGTGACACCATCAATAATGATTTTTAATTTTTCCAGGCTCTTCTTTCGATTTGAAAATTGTAAACTATCCTTTTTCAGAAATATCATGTCATTTTACGGATTTTGTGAGAATTTCTAGAGCAGCCTCTCTGATTTCCGACTAATGAGCAAATATCTAAATGAAGTGGCACGATCAATAATGATTTTCAATTCAGAAATATCATGTCATTCAACGTATTTTGTGAAAATTTCTAGACGGCACCCTCTCTCGTTTCCGACTAATGAGCGAATATCTAATCAAACCGGTGAAATCAATAATGATTTCCAATTTTTTTCACGGATATCATGAAAATTTTTAAGTGGTAGCCGTTTATGTTTGATGATCAATTGAACTGGTAGTGGTCAATTTTATAATTTAATCACTTAATCATCGAAAATGATATCTTCATTTCGTAATGTTTTCCGTACTATTCGAAAGTCTACTAGTGATATTTTCCGATTTCCGAAGTCCTTTCAGTCATCATTCATGCTAATAATCACAATTTATACTGAGAAAAACTTGGATTTTGATCAATACGTATATATTTCTCTGCATGAAATCCGTCCTATTGAGTTGTGGCTGGCAACGAATTTCACAGAAACGTTGCTTACTTCTCGTTGCTAACTTTACATACACAGAAATAAGCATATCCTTTAATGATTATAAATGAATTGATTTCAGTGCCGGCGACGGAGGAAGGAGAAAATTTTCATCTACAGTGATTAATATCAGTCACGAAACGTCATACATCTTTGACGTTTCGACACAGTATACCATAGCCATACACCAACTTCGGCAGTTTCACATCTTGAGGTGTTAATGAATCAATTCAATTTCATCGTTTTGTGTATTTATTAACAAATAACGTTTATTTTTTCATATTCATAGCTACTTGAAAAACTTCACATTCATTTCAAACGTTATTGTAAACAAAATATTCATTTCAACATGCAAAATGACATACTGAGTACTATTCAGTATCCCGTAAATGTAAATTTACCGCCACAACATGACATTATACACCCCTAGCACAGAATGAAGGTCACAGAAATTTGCCCCTTGAGAACAAAAGATTAACATTTAAGTGTATCTACTGTGGGGTTCAGCAATCATTCCCGATGTTGGCAAATCATGAGGGTTTAAAAATTTTTGAGCATTATCGTTCTTATTTCTTATTGAATCCTCTATATATCCTTCGGCAACCGTGCTTGATTTCCAGCCCCCATGTCGGTTGAGGCATTCTAGATTTCCTCCTCCATCAATTAAAAGTGTTGCTGAAGTTCGTCGTAAACAGTGACCCGTGTATGCGCTTGCATCGTTTGAATTAAAATAACTAGCTACTTTTTGGGCTACTGCGCTGATCGAATGTATTCCCATGACGCTTCGATAACACTTTACATTTTGGTACCTACTTTATAAAAAATTGGTTTTTTGTGAAATTTTCAGGCCGCAGTGATGCATACTTTTTATACAGTTTAATGTAGTTTTGACCAATTATCGTAAAAGATCTAATTTGTCGTGTTTAACTGTCTGGGATTTTGATAATTATTACATTTTCTTTATCCTCAATGTCCACAGTCTTCATTTTTACCAATTCATCGCATCAACGAAGCCGGTAACCCCAATTAACAAAACAATCTGAAATATTTTTATAATTTAGTAGAGTATACTACATGCTTTGCAATATATTTTTTTTTACATTTAATCCTAAATACAACTTATCTGGCGCTTCAAACAAAAATTTATCAAACTCGTCTTTAGTGAAAACTTTAGACTTCTTTGCGGTATATTCTTCGCTTGTCTTTTTCAGAAAGGCACATAACTTCAAAAATTTGCTTATATCCACATTTTTTCTAATTACTAACTCGGATTTTATTATAGAGTATCGTGACCACATTGCGGAAGATTTCCATTTATTTTCATTTTCCATTATATTAAAATATGCCAGTAAAACGTCTTCGGTAACTTGCCGTACTCCTCTTGTATAGCACCACTCTTGGAAGTGCTTGTACGCTAACCGATACTTTATTCCGGACTTGGAGGGCCCCAAACGTGCTACTGCATCATTTGCCGCGGACTCAATTTCGTTTAGGTTTTCCATTTTCGCACTAAATTTGCGCTTGCGGTTGCAACAACAATGAGCTGTCTTTAATAACATAAAATAACTGACAAACAACTGCAACCAGGGAGAAGCAAATCCCACCGACGACTTAATTATTTTAATTTCTAACATCTAGACGACTTTGATAGTTGTCACAGTTAATTTCGAGTAAATATAGCGTATGAATTGTACTATTTATGGTTGAAAATTGCTACGTTTGAAGAAAAAATAGTATACTTTATTCGGCAAAGAAGCGACTTTTCCGCCTCATAAAGTAATATACTATTATTTTTTCATACTCATAGCTACTTGAAAAACTTCACATTTATTTCAAACGTTATTGTAAACAAAATATTCATTTCAACATGCAAAATGACATACTGAGTACTATTCAGTATCCCGTAAATGTAAATTTACCGCCACAACATGACATTATTAATTCCGAGCACAGAATAAAGGTCACAGAGATTTGCCCCTTGGGAAAAAAAGATTGACATTTAAGTGTCTCTAGTATGGCGTTCAGAGAAATGGAATTTTGCTGTTTTCTTTCATTTCTTTATTGAAACAATAACAAATGAATCATATGATTTTTGAGCCAGAATAATCACTGGAAATGATGCTGTAGGTCTTTCCTGTGCCTTACTGTGCAACCGGAAAGATTAAGTGCAGCATCCTCGGCAGTAGAGCCCTTCCTAGTTCCACACTCCTCAACGATGGAATCAACTTCGGTCGCATCGTAGCCAGGTACAGTTTTGAGAACCTCCCTCAGTTTCTCTTTGTCGATGTCCCCGTTCGGTTTCTGTATTCCGAATTTGACCTGCAAGCAGAGGATGCTGGGTCCGATATTTTTGTGGTCGAACTCGTTCAAGAACGTGGCTGGATCGGCTTGACATTCAGCGAAGGCTTTTTTATATCGTTCGAAGTAGCTCTCGTCGGCGGAGACCTACAAATGGTATATTACATCACTAGTGCGGAAAGTGACATTTTTCACACAAGTGGGAAATATTGCAGAATGAGGCGTAGAAAGCCGAGTACGTCAATCCTACGAATGTGAAAAATCATTTTCGCACAAGTAATGTACACTACTTTTTCCTACGACACTACTACTATCAAACAATACGTAATTATCAAATCGTGTATGTGTAATATACGCTACAATATGAATTCACCTCAACAGCAACCTGACAGTTGATAGTCCCTAGAGGGGTACTTGCAATTTATTATTGATGAATATAGATTCAATGGCGTCGGCCAGAATCGTTGCTTCAATGTTCAATGTAATGATTTTTGTATTAAATACTTAAAATCCATAATAAAACTGTTGAATGGACATTATTGTCGTGTGAACTTTGAATACACAATAAGTATATTGAGTTACCTGACTAATCTCAAGTTTTTTTCGTGTCAGTCTATGTTTGAATATCGTTTCTAAAAAAAATGCACATAATTTGCAATACGCTAGTGAAATAGAATGGATAATTAACGTTTATTTGAAAATGTGACAATAACCCAAGTAGCACATCATATTGGCTGAACCCCGAGTTCAGATTGGTCCAATATAGATACATCGTAAGTGAAAAATTGATGTTGAACTAATATTAATCAATATTGAGAAAACGATATCTCATTATGAATATTGGCTCAATATTGAAAATGAATTTCAACTGCATTTTGTAAGGTTCAATATTGATAATATATGGGTTTGATAACTTATTACCAATATCTGAATTACCATATCAGGTGATAATGAATAATATCAGTTCAACAACATAGATATTTCAATATTGTCTGCATATTTTGTATATACTCGATTTTCAACATCGAAATCTAATGTATATTCGACATTGTTTGGGAGCGTAGATTGAAATATTGTATTATCACATTAGGTGGCATATCGGCATGATAATGCAATAAAGATATGCGAATTCTGATATTGCTTGAATATTGTTTTAACAGTAAAATGAAAATATTCAAATAGTCATTTTAGAATCACAGCCTGAAAAGGGGTATCGGGATTTTGAAAGTGATCACTTGATGTATTCAAACATATATCAATATTATTATTCCTAACAAAATTTGGAAAAATTGAAATATGGTCATTTGGTGGATTTCAATACCAGAAAATTACGTCCAGAACATTTGGCACAGCAAGTTTGATATTTCAAATCGCCATCACATAAGACAGTGATCCTTCAGTGTTTTTTCGAATATATTTCATTGTTACTTGAGTTTCTAAGATTTTAATGTTGTCTCGAACATAAATAACTTGAAGTCACCACATCTATACCACCCAACTCCTTCTTAAAAACAAGTCTCTCCGTGGCGTAGAGTGTATAGTGGTCGACAAAAATATTTCTCTTCTGAAGGTCGTGAGTTCAAGCCCCGCAGCAGCCAGAGTTTTTTTCCAGGTTAGTATTCGGTAAGTTGATGAAGATGAGTGAAATTTTCAAGTTGACCATTCGATAAAACAGATATGTATAATCTCGAATATTATAAAAAATAAATAATTAGTGACATCAATCGAATGTTTATTTTTCGTCGATATATCATTAACAATATTGTACCAATATAGTTGAAACGATATATCCTTACATTGCTTTCGAATGTTGATCTTATATCGCCGAATGTTCACATTTTTTTTGTGGCCAATATGATATCTACAATATAAGGTTAATATTCCCGTAATATTGAACCAATATTGGTCTAATATGTTTGTGCTACTTGGGAAGTGAGTACTTATATTACTATACTTCTTTTTGTTCCCTTTATTTTTTATAAATAAACATTTACCTATCACCCCAGCTTTTATATAAAAAAATAGCAATTGGGAGGAGAAATCAATAATTGCATCTGTGAATCTCATAGGATTTACGGGTTTGACGGCTTATTGACAGCCGTGCGGAAAGTACTTTCCACTCGAGCGAGAATAAAGGTCACTTTCCATGGCAGCAGATAGTGCGATATGTGTCACTGTCCTATGTGGTCGTAGAAAAAAAATATGTTCGTTACAGACATCTATCTTTTCTCACTGGGCTCAGGTGAACACAGTGAAATGTAAATCTTGATGAATTTGAATCTGGACACATTGTGAAGTAAGCCATCCCAACTAACATTTTAGGACAGTTATTCCACTTGCCGGGGAGAAATGTCTAAAAAAAGGATAATACTGCTAGTACAGGCCTTGAATATTTAACTTCAAAGTATAAATAATTTATAAGTAGCAACCTTGGTTAATTACAGGAAAGTAATCACCAGTAAATCACCTTCAAATTCCATAAGCCACTGTTTACTCCTCGTTCCTTCCTAGCTTAGTTATTTTTTTTTCTTTCTCTTAGGTTAAGCATTTAATTATTATATATTATGTAACTCTACTTTCAAACTCACTACTCGGTCATTCAACAGAAATATTTGAGATTCTCTACAAAATCATTCGTTCCTCACTTTTTGCTTCCGCTGTATATTATAATTCTGGCCAGCCGCGAGAGAGTTGGTCGATTCTCATCGAGAAGCTCGTGCTGGCAATAGCAATTTCCGAGTCGTATCGCAATTTGAGAAAAACCCGAGTAACGTGACACGTCAAAGTGCTCTTTTTTTCAATAATTACACACCCAGAATACAGTCCATTTGCATTACGTGTGAAAGAGCGGTGGAAACTACCGAAGCCAGAGAAGTCCAGGATTCCAGGTGAGTTGACTTCCTTTTTCTTCGGCTGGCAGAACCCAACTCTCTCAAACATCAACATTTTTTGGTTCTTCGAACCGGATCATTTGTTTGATCCTTCTAACTTGAATATTTACTGTTGAATGACTCAAATATATGCAATTGATAACATTACATTTCAGTGAACGTTATTTTTTGTCCAAGTCACAGTGTTTCTCGGTGTTTTTTTACTCCTCCTCTTTTTATATCTTGTTCTATCGCTGTTCCTCGATATTTGAAACTCATTCTTATTTACTGATAAGATATAGTTTTCATTTCAAACGTTCAATATTATTTAGAACATTTCTCAATTCTCCTCTATAAATAAATTTTTCATCATTTCGATTCAGATATTCAGTACACCGCAAAAAATCTCTTTAATTTTTTATCGTATTGAAGTATTGTTGTGTTCATACACTGCTAACACAAAATTAGGATACTTTCACGTATTGGAGATTTTGTATTTTTTCCTCGTTCCAGTTATCAAACAATTTTTCACTACAATACATTCTCTGAACTGCTCAGATTTATTTATTTTTCACCATGAGTAGTGCCGCAACTACGAAGTTGAAACAAATTCGTGCATTTCGAGATACCGCAATTGATAGAATATCTGTTCTTTATGATTTAGCGAAATTAGCAGAAACCGATGAACTTCAGCATTCATACTTTAGAGTTCGATACTTGGAAGGCAGTGATATTTACGAGGAATTCAATCGACATCATAATGAATTGATAAAAATTATTTCTACTCAAGAAGATAACGATCTAGAAAATGAAAAATTGCTCAGACAAGAAGTTGACAAAAAATTCTATCTAACCAAATCGATTCATTATGAGTTATTTGGAAAAATTCCCCAACAACCAATAGCAAGTTCAAGTAATGACAACACCAGACTTCCAAAGTTGAACATACCTACATTTACCGGTGATCTGAAAAATTGGTCAACATTCATTGGTTTATTCAATTCCTCAATTCATGGTAGGATAAATATGAGCAATATCGAGAAATTCCACTACTTAATATCCTCCTTATCTGGAGAACCATTGACATTATTGAAAAATCTCCCGATCACAGATGCTAATTACTCTATCGCTTATGCAAACCTTCAGAAACGCTACCAAAATGATAGACTTCTCGCTACCCACTATTGGGACGAAATAAATAATGCTCCTAGACTCACTTCAGAATCTTCGAAACACCTCAGACAGTTATTAGATATATTTTCCGATAATTTACAGGCACTGGAAAATTTATCGTTCAAAGTTAGAGACTGGGATTTCGTTCTTATGAACCTACTTATCAAAAAGTTGGATCCCGAAACTTCGAAACGTTTCGAACTTCATTTTGGTTCTTCAGGTATACCTAAATATGATGAGTTATTCAATTATCTAGAAAAACAATGTACCGCTTTCGATTCTGTTTCTAAAGCTAATAAAAGTGGCTACAATACATCATCATCCCAACATAAGTCGTCTATCTCCAAGAAAGCTGCCCTTCTAGTAAAATCTGATGTTAATCAAAACAAATGTTCTTTTTGTCAATCAGATCATAGTATTTATAAGTGTCCAGCTTTCTTAGCGAAATCTCCTCAAGATAAATTTAAAATAGTTAAAGAGCGTAAATGGTGTACAAACTGTCTTGGCTCTCATATATCAAAAAATTGTAGTTCATCATCCTGCTGCAGGGTATGCCAAAATAGACATCATACTTATCTTCATTTTCGTAGCGATTCGAGTTCCACCTCCTCGATAACCGCCAACAATCCCTCCAATTCCGCAGTAACTTCCAATGCTCAGAGTTCCTCTGATGTACTAGACACCTCTTACTCATTCATCTACTATCACATCCGCCCATTCTAGTGCAAACGATGCATCTTTCACAGTTTTATTATCCACAGCCCGAATACACGTAAGAGATAATCGGGGATGTTTTCAACCAATTCGAGTTCTTCTGGATAGTGCGAGTCAAGCAAACTTTATCACAGAGAAGTGTGCTCATAAGCTCGGACTCCCTCGAACTAAATCTGTCCTTTCCATCAGTGGTATAGGACATACTACCTCCAATGCATCTTCAATGATTACTTGTCATTTGAAACCTCACAATAAGCCTGAACCTCTTTTCACAGTAGATGTCGCTGTTCTTCCACATATTTGCGCAAACATGCCGAGTGTCACTGTCAATATTGATGAGTGGTCTCACTTATCTAACCTCAAACTTGCAGATCCTCAGTTCAACATCCCAGCTCCAATCGATATGCTTCTTGGTGCAGATCTATTTCCATATCTCCTACAAGGAGGTAAACAATTTGGTCCAAACTCCACTACCCCTGTAGCTCTTGATACTTCCTTTGGATGGATCATTATGGGGAAAGTCTCTTCCCCTACTTCAAAATCTGTCACCTCACATCTGTTGTTATGTGATACCCCGCTTGATCTCACTATGAAACGCTTTTGGGAGTTGGAAGAGGTCCCTAGGATGAGTACTCGTTCTCCTGATGATTTACTGTGTGACAAGATTTTCAAAGAAACACATTTCCGCCTTCCTTTGTTGTCTCTCTCCCTTTTCGTGAAGGAGAACCTTTTTTTGGGGATACTCGATCTATTACCCTCAAACGCTTTTACACACTCGAAAATCGTTTAAAGAAATATCCTTCTCTTTATCAACAATACTCCGATTTCATGAGAGATTATCTTTTATGTAACCACATGGAAATTGTTGACAAACCCTCCTCTTTCGACAATATGTATTACATTCCACATTTAGCTGTGTCTAATCCCAATAGTAGTACCACAAAACTTCGCGTCGTTTTCGATGCTTCATGTAAGTCACCCCAAGGTTTCTCTCTCAATCACACTCTGCTCACAGGGGAGAAACTTCAGAGAGATCTCACCAGTATTCTTCTCAACTTTCGACTTCACGAATATGTGTTCACCTCAGACGTGAAAATGATGTATAGACAAATTTTAATTAAAGAATCTCACCGCGATTACCAGAGAATACTGTGGAGATTCTCCCCTCAGGATGTAGTGCAAGATTTCAGACTTTCCACTGTTACATATGGATTATCATCAAGTCCATATCTTGCAATCAAGTGCTTGTTACAGCTGGCTGAAGATGAATCCGATTTTCCAGATGCGTCTCGTGTTATTCGCAGTGATGTTTATCTTGATGATATAGTCACAGGGAGTAACACGCTGGAGGGTGCAAAAAAGCTTCAATCTGATCTGATAGCTCTCCTTGAAAAAGGTGGCTTCTCTTTGAGAAAATGGTCATCAAATCACCCTGCTCTCCTTGAAAATTTTCCTCCTGACGATTGTCAGCAAGATGTATTTTCTTTTGATTCACAAGATTCCGTTGTAAAAATCCTGGGTCTAAAATGGTTGCCCTCTCAAGATTATTTCTCGTATTCCATATCAGCCACAAACAATGCATGCACAAAAAGAGGTATGCTCTCCGAAATTGCGAGAATATTCGATCCGATTGGATTTCTTTCTCCTATAACATTTACTGCAAAGCATCTCATCCAACATCTATGGTGTCTCGGTTTGGATTGGGACCAAGCTCCTCCTCCAGACGTTATTGACAAATGGAGTCGTTATAAATCCGAGTTAGCCTTACTATCTGATATCAAAATTCCTAGAATGATATCTCCCCCAGACTATTTATCATGCGAAATCCATGGTTTCGCAGATAGTTCTGAGAAAGGAATGGCAGCTGTAGTATATCTGCGATTTCGAACATCTCACAATACATTTCACACTACGCTGATTTCAAGTAAATCCAAAGTTACACCCTTAAAGAAAATTACTCTTCCAAAACTTGAACTGTGCGCAGCATCACTTCTCGCAAATTTGATGCAGTTTGTTATGCAATCTTACTCAAATTTGATTTTTTCCAAGGTATATGCCTGGTCAGACTCTATGATCACATTGGCTTGGATCAAGTCCCCCCCTTATCGATGGAAGACATTCGTAGGCAATAGGGTTAGTCTCATTCAAGAGAAAGTTCCTCCTAACTGCTGGTGTTATATAAATTCTAAGGATAACCCAGCTGACTGCGCTTCTAGAGGTTTGTTTCCCTCGCAGTTATTGAATTTTCCTCTTTGGTTTCATGGTCCCTCTTGGCTCAGAGAGAAAGAAGATAAATGGCCCACTAAAAGTCTCGTTTGTCCTCTAGAAGCGATCGAAGAGGAGCGTCACCTTTCCCTTGTGACTAATGTCACTATCAATATCTTCGAAAATCTGTTAAATAAATTCTCGTCTCTCGATAAAATTACAAGTATTACTGCATGGTGTTTTCGATTTATCGGTAACCTGCGAAATGAAACAAAATCATATTCTCCTTTGACTCAGATAGACACCCATCATGCCCTCATGATAATTGTTAAACAAGTTCAAGGTGTTTCGTTCGCTAAAGAAATTGACCGACTGAAGCATCAAAAGTCCTTATCAAAGTCTTTCTGTAAACTGAGCCCGTTCCTGGATGATGATGGGGTGCTTCGAGTAGGAGGTAGACTCCATTTCTCGGGTCTCGTATTCGAGCATAAACATCCAGCAATCCTTCCCAATTCACATCGTTTGACAGATTTAATCATCGAAAGTGTTCATAAAAAACACTTGCATCCGGGTTTGCGCACTCTTCAATACCTTTTATGTCAAAATTTTTGGATACTTTCTCCTCGACGTGCCATCCATCGCATTCTTAGTAAATGCATCACTTGTTTTAAATCTAAACCGACTCCTATCGCGCCGCCTATGGGCACTCTACCAACTTATCGAGTATCTCAGCTGAAACCGTTTCAGTGTGTAGGGGTTGACTATGGTGGTCCCTTCAAAATTGCTATGTCGAAGGGTCGTGGGTTGAAAACACAAAAGGCTTATATTTGCCTTTTTGTCTGTTTCTCAACAAAAGCTCTGCACCTCGAGCTGGCAAGTGATCTTTCTTCTGATTCGTTCATAGCTGCACTCAGACGATTTATTAGTCGACGAGGTCGTTGTACACGTTTACATAGCGATAACGGTACCAACTTTGTTGGTGCTTACCGCGTCCTCAACAACCTTATGAGAGATGCTGTTATTCGGGAGAAACTTGAATGGTCATTCAGCGCCCCAAGTTCTCCACATTTCAATGGTCTCATGGGGGCAGGTATCAAATCAGTAAAAACCCACCTCATGAGAACACTCGAACATCAAATCCTCACCTATGAGGAGTTTTATACCTTATTGGTGCAAATCGAAGCACTGCTCTATTCTAGACCCCTCTACGCCATGAGTAATGATCCAAACTACTTGAAAGTTTTGACCCCAGGTCATTTTTTAACCCTCGAACCTATGACAGTCCTCCCTGACCCTGATTTGACTCATATTAATATCAATCGCCTCGATCGCTGGCAACTGCTGCAAAGAGTCCATCGAGATATATGGAAACGGTGGCATAATGAGTATCTGCATACTCTGCAGCAGAGACACAAATGGTTATCCCCTTCAAAACCGCCTCAAGTGGGCGATCTGGTTCTTATAAAAGATGAGCAGACTCCCCCCCTACAGTGGCGTTTGGGGAGAATTGAGAAATTACATCCGGGGTCGGACGGAATAACGAGAGTCGTAACTTTACGCACCGCACATGGGGTTATGCAAAGACCTTGCGTAAAACTGTGTCCTTTACCCTCCAATGATCATACCTAAAATACTGCGTATTTGGGCGGGGAGAATGTTTACTCCTCGTTCCTTCCTAGCTTAGTTATTTTTTTTTCTTTCTCTTAGGTTAAGCATTTAATTATTATATATTATGTAACTCTACTTTCAAACTCACTACTCGGTCATTCAACAGAAATATTTGAGATTCTCTACAAAATCATTCGTTCCTCACTTTTTGCTTCCGCTGTATATTATAATTCTGGCCAGCCGCGAGAGAGTTGGTCGATTCTCATCGAGAAGCTCGTGCTGGCAATAGCAATTTCCGAGTCGTATCGCAATTCGAGAAAAACCCGAGTAACGTGACACGTCAAAGTGCTCTTTTTTTCAATAATTACACACCCAGAATACAGTCCATTTGCATTACGTGTGAAAGGGCGGTGGAAACTACCGAAGCCAGAGAAGTCCATGATTCCAGGTGAGTTGACTTCCTTTTTCTTCGGCTGGCAGAACCCTAACTCTCTCAAACATCAACAGCCACTTTAGAGCAAGAAACATGTGAGAAATTACCTATTTTCTCCTTCAAAAGTGACCCAACCGTCGCGTCGCAAGGATTGGGGCGGTTTGAATTCTGGTATTATTTAGGGTATAATTTACGAAGCAAATGTCATCATAACCCAATGAATGTTTTGGTATTCTCTCTTGGTGAATATTTACCTAAATGTGACTAGATATAAGCCGTTACGGTCAGGGAATCTAAAGGTTATTCAACAGGTCTAATGGTTCAATTATTAACTTGATTTCATACCGTAAGAAGAAGAATATTGACTTATAGGTACATTTCTGAAATTACGCCATATTCAATTAGAATATATGTTTTACCCATGAATAAATATCGATAATATATTGAATTTTAGTTTATTCTGACGATTTATTTCCAAATAATGGCTGCATATGACATTTTAAAACCATAACTTTGCTAAAAGAGTGGTTTTTGGAGAAGAAATTTAAACATGTGCAATCTAAATTATTTTTACATTAAATCGCTTATTTAAAGAAGCCCGTGAATTTTATGAAGGTAAGAACCACCATTTTACAGAAAATTTTGCGCCGCAAGGAGAATATTGTTGAGAAGAGAGCATGTAGCTACCGTATGACAATAATTTTTATATTCCCATACTTATTGTCAGCATTTTATGTAGACCATAGCTGATTCGTTGTGGCAACCAAATTATGAGAAGTTAAGATAGAGATAATATGTATATATGTATGCTATTCATATAAAGAAACCTCTCTTTGTTTACTCATTCGTCCAAGGGAATAATTGGTAACAGAAAGGTTGATTTAAACTTGATATTTACTTATTTCTGACCAATTTCATGTCGAAATTACTTATTTTACCCTCAACCTAGTAAACTAAATGTCCAAATATTCCAATTTTCGACGTCCATATTACTTCGAATTCTTTTCCCACATTGGTAATTACAAGGTAAAAATTACGTAATCTAGTCTTCTTTCAGAAAGGTCGCCGACCTGATCGAAGGTAAGATTAACGTGATTATAACTAAAAATGTTAGTTGGGACACCATTTCATCCAACATGTTTTCATTGGTGAATGAAAACGATAGGTTTAGGCAGACAAGATCACTTTGACAAAATCCGAAATAGAATGTCTGATATCAGCAGAAATCATCTGGTTGACTCAGTCATGGACATATAAGAAACCTTTGTTCACAAAAGAATCTATATTCAGGCCGTTCTGTTTTGAAGTAATCTTTGGCTTTTTATTCTCGATGTCAGTGCAAAAAGAAAGAAAAACTTCTATGAAAAAGTAATATATAATATCAAACTCTAAGCAGATACACCAAACATTGTCATAATCGATTTTGAGCTAATCTGCACCGAATGAATTGACATTTCGATGACACATACATTCACAAAACCATGTGGTTCTGTGCTGGTCGCGTCATGTAGACAGAGAAGTAGTTGTTTCAGATATATTCTTCCTTTCTCTTTGATGATGACTCAAACGTCTATGAATGATTAACACATCAACAGAGAATGTCGATTGATATTTGATGTTACTTCTTTCATAGATTTTTTTGTGATTTTTGCATTTAATAAGCAATAAGTCACTTCCTGAAAACTTCCTTGTCTCCACTAAAAAAAAAAAATATAGCCTGATGTATTTCTATTATAAAAAGTCTTCAGACTCACAGAAAAATTGGGAGATTATGCCCAATAGATCAGTTTTTATGAGAGTATTTCGGTCTATGTTAACCTACGCTTTTTAATCATCTCCTGATTCAAGTTTCCTGCTGATCCACAATGATTCAAAAAATGTTATCGATACTTTATTATTCTCAGAAATGTTTTCAATGTGTTTTTGAAACAGCTATAAGTAGGAAATTATAAAACATTATAGTCTTTATTAATATTCTGTTTTCTTGAAGGCGTCAAAAGTAATTTCGTATTGGACACTAGGAAAATATAATAGATATGTCATCTTCAAACACTAACAGATAGAAAGGTTGGAGCCATTTTACTTAAATAATTTTATTTTGTACTTATGAAACTGTTGAAGACATTACTTGTACTTCGAAGATTTATATTTTTACTGCGAATGAAATTTTATTGATATATACCATATTATTGGCAAAATTCAAGAGCGCCACTTAATCATTACTGTTTTTTGAAAAAAATAATAATTATAGAAAAATTCACTGTGTTGACTTATTAATTTTCTAGTCTCCAATTTGACACAATTTGTTTTAAATAATATCTATGTACTTTTTAGCTGTAAATATTACTATAGGTGCGGTATATCATATTTTCAATTCATCTAATGTCAGTATTCCGGATTGCTATCATTTTAAAATGGCGTCGTTCTAATAATAATTCGGAATTGATAACAAGCATTTCAACGTATTTGAGATATTATATTACCCCTATGAAGCTGAACACTACTATCTATCGGCATGTTTTGGCTAAGAAACTTCTTGAATCGATTATAAAGGATGAATTCCGTAAAAATTTTGAACTAGTGGTTTGAAGGTAGATACTTTCCTGTTTCTATCAAGAAAAAATGGAAGCACTAGGTCACGTGGGAGAGTTCGAAGTATTGCATTTTCTCCAATGACCGATTTACACGTCATAATTGGGTATATAGTTATTGAAACGCTAGTCAAATAAAACTGACAAATCATACTATTATACGACCTCTAAAAATCAATCACAGCTGGTTCCTCTGAAATGCTGCATTTAATTCTTGGAGACAGCAAATATATATTCGCGGAATCAATTTGATTTTATAAAAGTTATTTTATTGTTAAGGAATTGTAGTAAATATACCAAACCATAAAATAGTTGGGAAATTTTTATTAACGCGACAAATATGGTGATAAAAACAAAATTGTGTCTGAAAGCATTCCAATGAAATATTTTCATAAGACCTACGGAACGCAGTTTTAAAATACGCTTGATATAGATTTATATAGATAATAAAAAAACTCACACAAAAGTGCTATGAAACTGCGAAACAATTTACTTTTGAATGAAAATAACAACCATTCTGTGATTATTTCGTGACTATTTCATGAAGGTTTTTTATTTTATTCCATAAACGTTTCTATGACAAATTGATAAAACACTTCCATTGCCAACAACTCTATTGTGTTAACGGCAGGTCTAATATAATCAATTAGAATTTTCGAAGTAATAGAAAATTGGAAGTGTTCGAAGTTAAAACATATAATCTCCAAAACAAATTACGCTCTGCTGGTACTGGATGTCAAACCCAGAATTTGCCTTCGATGGAACACATCGTATACTTCCGAAGAGTATGCCACATTGACTTTCGTCATTTTCATGATGAAAATAGATCAACATGTAAAGGACACACTGCGAGAAATTGATTTTCATTATTACATTTCTTTGCATTACATGCGGACAAGTTGTAGAGGTCACCTTACGATTTGTTCTACCTTCAATTACTTCCTGTTTCGTATGCAGACTGTATAAAATTGATAAAAATCTGTCACCGCCGCGCCGTCCTGTCTATAATATTCTCCAAAATTTTAAAATTGTGAAATTGTATCAAAGAATACTCACCGAAGCCACAAAGACCACAACGAACAGAAAAACAACTTGGCACTTCATATTTGGACCTCAAATTCGAATGATTAGAAAATATATAATGCCAGATATTTATATTATTCCAAATGAGGTTATCCTCCAGGTCAACTCTATGACAAGGTTGATAAAAATATCTATTTGTACAATTTCTAATACATTAGGCAAATAATTATTTGGGATTATGAAACTTTCCAATCATCATCATTACCATTATCATTATCATGTTAACAATTATGATTCATACTGAGAAAAAATTGGATTTCGATCAATTTCATTGCGTGAAATTCGCCCTATGGAATTGTGGCTTGCAATGAATTTCACATAAACGTTGCCATCTTTTCGTTGCTAACTTCATATACATAGAAATAAGCATATTTTTTAATGATTATAAAAGAATTGATTTCAGTGCCGGCGACGGAGGAAGGAGAAAATTTTCATCTACAATGATTAATATCAGTCACGAAACGTCATACATCTCTGACGTTTCGACACAGTATACCATACTTCACACACATTTTTCCGCTGTACCATAGTGAATGTTATAGATGCTTACGGCTTGGCCAGCAAAGTATTGTTATGGTAATTATTGTTAGTAGTGTACGCAAACATGTAGTATTCAACAAATATTTGGTCGCACCTATTTTTATTTGGAATTCAAATTATTAGTTTCTTGAAAATAATTTTAATTCTACAGGAAAATACAATTTGACCTTCACTGTACATCTTTCTTTTTCAAAAACCAAGTGCATCTGTTGAACTAATCGTTTTTTAATGTCTAAGGACCGGTTTGTCAATACGAGATTAATCTCCTTGTTAGCTAATCCAGGTTCGCAAACCAATCCAAGATTACCATTAGGTTATTTTGTTCGATACGATTTTAATCTATTGTTTTATAAACCACAGTTATCTCGGGTTGGTAATGGAAAAATAAAGAAAAGAAGAAGATTATTGAATAGATGACATGAGAATGTAACTTCATGTCATTGATGTAACCTAATTTGTAATAGTTTGACAAGTCTTGTATATGGTTTGATTAGTATGTGTAACTATCGATTTGAAAATTTGAAATGGATTCGTCACATTCATTCAAAAAGAAAGGAAAGGAAAATTTCAAACATGACAAGGAAAGAATACTATTTTCGTTGGTGAAGAAATATAAATATATGAGTAGTGGAATCGAAGAAAACAGATGCTGTCACAAATTCCGAGAAATTGAAAACTTGGCAGACCATAGATGAAGAATACGTGACTATTTGTGGTGATATTGAACGTGTTAAGACCCTAAGAACAAAATTCAGCAATCTCAGTGGAAGTAATATTATATCCAAACAGATTCAAAATCCACTTTGAATTGACTGAGGGGCAGGTGCTAAATTTCTATGGCAATATATAAGGAAAAAACTTGGTATTTGAAATATTATAACCAGTGAAGAACTACTACAGAGTTCTTATTGACATACGTTATCATAATTCATACTTGAACTTCAAAAGGGATATATTCAAGGCTTCGCAGTCTTCCATTGTTATATATATAGCAAAAGGGCTTTCGGTGATGAGTCATCCCAACTAACATTTTTAGTTATAATTACGTTAATTTTACCTTCGATCAGGTCGGCGACCTTTCTGAAAGAAGACTAGATTACGTAATTTTTACCTTGTAATTACCAATGTGGAGAAAAAATAATTTGGACGTCGAAAATTGGAATATTTGGACATTTAGTTTACTAGGTTGAGGGTAAAAATAAGTAATTTTGACATGAAATTGGTCAGAAATAAGTAAATATCAAGTTTAAATCAACCTTTCTGTTACCAATTATTCCCTTGGACGAATGAGTCAACAAAGAGAGGTTTCTTTATATGAATAGCATACATATATACATATTATCTCTATCTCAACTTCTCATAATTTGGTTGCCACAACGAATCAGCTATGGTCTACATAAAATGCCGACAATAAGTATGGGAGTATAAAAATTATTGTCATACGGTAGCTACATGCTCTCTCCTCAACAATATTCTCCTTGCGGCGCGAAATTTTCTGTAAAATGATGGTTCTTACCTTCATAAAATTCACGGGCCTCTTTAAATATGAGATTTAATGCAAATATAATTTAGATTGATTGCACATGTTTAAATTTTTCCCCCAAAAAACACTCTTTTAGCAAAGTTATGGTTTTAAAATGTCATATGCAGCCATTATTTAGAAATAAATCGTCAGAATAAACTAAAATTCAATATTATTATCGATACTTATTGATGGGTAAAACAGATATTCTAACTGAATATGGCGTAATTTTTGAAATGTACCTATAAGTCAATATTCTTCTTCTTACGGTATGAAATCAAGGTAATAATTGAACTATAAGACCTGTTAAATAATCTTTATTTTTCCTGACCGTAACGGCTTATATCTAGTCAGGTGAATATTCTCCAAGAGAGAATACCAAAACATTCATTGGGTTATGATGACATTTGCTTCGTAAATTATACCCTGAATAATACCAGAATTCAAACCGCCCCAATCCTTGCGACGCGACGGTTGGGTCATTTTTGAAAGAGAAAATTCCTTATGGAATTTAAAGGGGATTTACTGGTGATTACTTTCCTGTAATTCACTAAGTTTGCTACTTATAAATTATTTATACATCGAAGTTAAATATTCAAGGCCTACGACATACGAATATACACTCTTCATAATCTGTCTAATGCATCAGATACTTCGTGGATTGTCCTGCATAAAGTTGATTCATCTACCCCCAAAAATATCCTTCTACTAGCATCATACTTCCAGTGCTATAAAACCAAAGCGTCATCAGAACCATCTTTTCTGGTATTAATGCATGGTTTCTATAAAAGTAAACAATTATATTTCTTTTGTACACAGAATCAGTAATGAAGTAGAAATTTTTCAGAAGGTTACTCACCGATTTGTGGAACTAGCAAGATCAGTGGCGGATCCACGGGGGGGGGTTTCGGGTCCGGACCCCCCCCCCCCATTGGGACAATGAGAGATTTTTTTTTCAATTTTTATCGGCTCCTAATTTCCAAATTTTGTTAGGAACGAAAAAATATCACATGTGCTAGACAAAAAAATAAAATGAAATGAATTTTTTGCTTTAAAATTAAAGAACTTCAATAATTATTATTACTTTCCATTGAAAACTAAAGAGCAGGCATTTAAACATTAGTAAATTTTCATTTTTCAACAACATCAATTTTTTCAATTCAATAATCCTCCAATTCCTAAAAAAAAATATCTTCAAGAATTAAGAATAGTACAAACAAGATCTGGATTGAATGTTACCCAAACAAAC
Source organism: Zygogramma bicolorata (assembly GCA_032362365.1). Classification (NCBI taxonomy): domain Eukaryota; kingdom Metazoa; phylum Arthropoda; class Insecta; order Coleoptera; family Chrysomelidae; genus Zygogramma; species Zygogramma bicolorata. Next base: position 386,211 of record JAVJAQ010005687.1, on the reverse strand, counting down.
AAATTTCGCTTAAAATTTTTGAACTCAACGATTGTTCTTTCCTTTTTTTTTCTGGTTCAGTCGGTTCAGACGCTGGATCAAGCCGAGTAAAATATGAAAATAGAGTCCTCTTCATGTTGTAGGTTCAAAATAAAATGCTTTTTTTTTAACTATCAAATTGCATTTTTTCTGGATGACACTTTAAAGAAAATTGACAGTTGTCAGGCTTATCGAGGAAAAGTTCGAGAAATTTCTGACAGTGCTGCCATTGGATCCTTTTTGGCGCAGTATTTGAAAAATTAGACTTGTTACATTTGTGATGAGTATTGTGTATGCCGGTAACAATTTTAATATACTATGTATGAGTAGAATATACTGTTGATTGCGTTAAATCAACTCGATTCGATTCAAAAAAATCAAAGTTTCGAAGTTTCGAACCTACTTTACCTCCTGGCTACACTCTCATATTTTGCTCATGTCAATCTCTTTCACCTTTTTTTTAGATCTTCACCAGTTTTTGGTATACGGTAGCTCACAATTTTCTGTCATATATATATATATATATATATATATATATATATATATATATATATATATTTATATATATATATATATATATATATATACATATATATAAATTTTGAGCTATAGACCCCCCCCATTGACCTGATCCTGGATCCGCCACTGAGCAAGATCATCGAAAATAAGGCTAAATATTCTCCGAAGAACTTGTTTTGGAATACAAAATCGATTAAACAACTCTGTATCTGTTCATTTTTCGAAATGATATTGGCGATTGCGGAAAACTGGCCTTTTCGTGCTTGGAGCAATAATATCAATCAACTCTAGAAAATCTTCATATATCTTTGTTAATTTTATGAAATAACAACAGTCTGCGAAAAACTTCGAGTTCACAACACAACAATTTGAGGTTAGAATCCTTAGATTATCGTCATTAAACCATCACATTGGCGAGATTAATGCAAACCACTGTTATTCCCTAGTTACACAAAAATCTCGCATTGACTAACGGAGCTAGTGTAGTTAACCATTAGTTGGGCATCATCTCTAGAATACCTCGCATTGAAAAATCGGCCCTAGATGTCCGTTGGATGTTTGGTACGTTTTAAATAACTACATAATAATCATTTTTTCTTGAATAATTAAAAAAATTCAGAAGAAATCGGATTTTGGAGTGAAAGTAATTTTCAATTGGTTTTCGAACGATATCCAACTGCTAAGTGATTTTTGAGTGGTGCGGACATAACTAGTATGTATCGCTGTAGATAAGTGCGATTCAGACATTGTACCCATTATCTCCTCTCGCCTTCATTAATCCCGTCACACAACCGGAAACAGAATTCCCGGTAATTACATTTCACGCCGCACTCTCCAAACGAGGGGGTTGAAACCCACCCCCGGCAGCCGATAAATCACCGCGGGGGGCGATACCTACAATAAATGCGACGACGTCATTAACAGCATTACAAACCGACATTCCCGAATTTCTAATTCCATAAAGGTGGCAATTTACGGTCCACCCTTGACCATATTGTTTGAGATTAATCTGCGTGTATGTAAGCGACGCAGCAAGCTGATACTTTGCAGGGGCTCTAATGGCCCTGTCTGTTTACTGTTGTTTAGTGGGGATCTCGGTTCGCCATGGCTTGTCCGAATGGGAGGACAGGGCGTGAGGAATCGCAGTGACGTCTTGGGAGCATTTCCAAGAGGTGCAGGACTGACGAAGTGTGACAAAACGGATGAGTATGAAAAACCTAACGATTCCAGAAGGGTAGCGTTTTTTATTGTATACAACAAAACTGTGAATATTCTTCCTAAAGAAACGTTTCGACATCATCAGGAAATGGGTGACACCAAGGAGCAAGTCTGATCATGAGTATCAAGATGTATATATTCAAATATCCTTGATTATTTCATATTCTTTTTTGGGGTTCTTAACCTACCACAATCTGAAACAATGAGAAAAATATTGGAATATATAAAAGTGTAGAAGGGCAATTTTAAATCTAGCCCAAAAAGTAGCTGCGTTAATCAAAGAACAGTCTCATATTAGTCAGCAAGTTTTCGTATATCTCAAATTTGACCATTCAAAAAAAAACTAATGATTACTTATTGAATACTTTTCGTTGTCAAACGTTTCGGAATTAAATCTGCTTCCATTTCCAAAACTTCTTCACACATTTTTTTTTACAGACTATTGCTGCAATTATTGCTGCAACTCCAGAAAATTGCATATATTCATGAAAGTTTTTCGAGTTGCATGAATCTTTATTGGTGTGATGAGTTGTAGCGACTTAGTGATCTCTGTGGTGAAGTTGTTACCAGGCCCAAAAACTGTACTACGTAACACGATTTTTTCCTGCAAACATATATTTTTTCAATATAGAATAACATACACTCCTCTCGTACATCATCGTTAAGAACTCTCAATCAAGGTTGATATTTTTTTGAACGATATGAATATGAAGCTTATCAAATATCTAGAGAAATCAGGAATAATTAATGATCGACAATACGGATTTTGCCATCAACGATCAATTAGCGACTTACTTATGTTTCTCATATTTGGCAGCACTCAATCAAAAAATTTGGAGAAACGATAGCTGTTGCACTCGATATTTCAGAAGCGTTTGATCAAGTTTGGCATCGGGGTCTCCTTTCTAAACTGCAGTCTTATGGCTTGCCTCCTCAGTTGTGTGCTTTGTTGAAGAGATTCTTGTCTGATAGGTCTCTGTATGTGATTGTTGTGGAGTATCATCTGATATTCTCCCAATGAATGCAGGTGTTCCACAGGGTTCAGTTCTGGCGCCCACTTTGCTTCTTCTTCATATCAATGATTTGCTCGAGAAAACATCTTGTTCAGTTCATAGTTTTGCGGACGACAGTACTCTTCATGCTAGTTTCTCTTCCAGAGTGCCCATACCAGCTCGAGATACAAAAATTCAAAGAAACATGCACTTAAATAAAATAACCGATAACTTGGTAAGAATAATAGAATGGGGTAACATGAACTCGGTGGATTTTAATGCTAGGAAAACCCAGGCATGTCTCTTCTTAAGGAAAGACAATCTATCATCATCTAGTATTCAGATGTCAGGAGTGACTATTCCTACAAAGTCAAGTATCTCGATGCAAGGAATAAAAATCAGTGATAATCTCTCATGGGAAAACCTTGTGAGATCGATCGCCAAAGATGCTTCCCAGAAACTTAGATTTCTACTTCGTGAGAAGATATACTTCACTTCTAGTCAGCTTTTGATGATCTACAAGTCTCAAATACGACCTGTCTTGGGATACAGCTCTCAGATGTGGAGTTCGGCATCAAAACATTCATTGAGGCTTCTCGATTCTATTCAGAAAAAAGCAATCCGTCTTGTTGGTGATTCTTCGCTCACAGACTCGCTCTCTTTATTGGAACATCCTAGATTCTGAATTGTTAGCAATCGATCCACGCTTGGCAACATCTACACTCTACACGGATGTCTGGAACTCCTTGCCGAAAGAGGTTTTTCCTATAATATATAATATATAAATATATAAATATATATATATATATATATATATATATATATATATATATATGTATATATATATATACAGGAAGTCGAGTTTGGAGGTCGAAACTCAATCATCACCTAGAAGATGGCACATGAGACTGTGCCGAAACGTTGTGACAATAATCCTTATATACATATATATATATATATATATATATATATATATATATATATATATATATATATATATATATATATTATATATATATATATATATATGTATATAAGGATTATTGTCACAATATATATATATATATATATATATTAAACTAGTGAATAGTGGGGAATGCAGCAATGTCACAAAAGAAAGACTCTTTTAAGTTGATCCAAGCTTTCGGAACTTTGTTTATTCCATCATCAGGAAACTACAATTAGATTACATTTATGTGAAAGATGTTACAATTAGTTGTAATTATACACTTAGGTGAGGTTATATGACACGATGTTCAAAAGTAATCATTGATGGAGTGCTCATGGAATAAAGTTGTATTATAAAACCGGGTTAGTAAATGATGTACACAGATGCACATTTACAAATTACACGTTAAAATTAATATTAAAACTCGTCTCTCTGTGTAGACCATGTGGTCAGTCTTACAATGTCAGGTTAATGTCTTCATGACAAGAATGAAATATGAAATGTGAAGTTGACAGCGACAGGGATAGTCATCTGTCCTGTCAATTGTTGAGCAGTGGTGCCACTTGTTGTGTGTAACCAACTGATGGTTTGGGAAACGTTCCGAAAGCTTGGATCAACTTAAAAGAGTCTTTCTTTTGTGACATTGCTGCATTCCCCACTATTCACTAGTTTAATCCCTAACTAGTCAGCAACGACTACCCTCTTCTATATATATCACACGTTAATCCTATACCATGAAGTGACAAAACCCCCACGCGCGCCCATGATCCTTTCCTCTCGCTGACGGCTGAGGATGGACGCGTAAGGGGGACGTGATTCATTCTCTTTTCTGGACACACTGCTTCCTTGTGCCGGTCCGTTGATTTCATTTCTGGAAGGCCGAGAGCATAAAAACCCTCGCAGAGAATGTCAAACCACGACCGTTCACGTTCAAAAATGAAGGAACCTTCTTTCGCTACCGAATTTTTTTATTCTCGAGCGAGTTCCGTGTATGAACGTGATTCCAAACACGGCAAGATTCGTCAAAGTGGATTAATAACGGGGTTGGACGAATTCAGTGCTTTCGTGAGTCGAATTGGCAAGTCACAGTTCAGGAAAAAAAAATATAGATCTAGGCAGTGGAGTCGATGGTTGATAACCTGGTACTGGCTTTGCATTGCTAAAGTAGCTAAATATCAATCATGCCAATGACTCATTGTCTGCTATAACGATGGTTTTTGTGAATACGATTATTTGTTGTTACACTAATTATGTGCTCTTTCAAAGGCAGACTTGATCCAAATAATCTATCACTGCCTCCTGCCCGATTAAAATTTTTATGTATCGACATATTGCTCTCTCTCTGACTGAATGGAATACCTACACGATTAACGGAATGAAATTAAAAAAGTTACGATCCTGCCAGGATTCGAACCTGGAATCTTCTGATCCGTAGTCAGACGCGTTATCCGTTGCGCCACAGGACCTATGATATCAAAATGTGATGATATTGTTGGTAACACATCAAATATAACTTTTTTTAAAGTTCTAAACATCTTATCTAGAGAAGGATTTGATACAGTCTGGACAGCAAATCAAATCAAACCCATGGACTATATAGATACATGAGAATTCCTGTGATTAGATTTATAGTAAATGAACTAAGTTGGGCGACTTACTTTTCTGTTTTGTAAGATCGTCGCCCTGAGGACATAAAGTACCCTCTTGGTACATAGAACAAATATTTTTTATGGTGTCATACCTAATAGGTATATAGGTATCTTTTGAATATTTGTTTCGATATAACCAAATTGAATACAACAAATATTATTATTATATATTAATGTACGATTCTCACTGATAATTTCAAAAATACGCCACAGGTGTTTCACCATTCAAAAAATTACTCAAGTCATTTTAGCAAACTGAACTATATTTCGTAAATCCAATTTTAGATGCCTTAATTTTCTTTTCGATTGAAAAATTAAAATTCAGAATGAATTAACTTTCTTGCAGAAATATAATTTTTAAATTTGATCACCACGGTTCTACTCTCGGTTTGACTTTTCCTCCATGAATTATTCTTCGAAATATTCTGAAGGAATCCTGTGGAAGGGGGTCGCAATTTCCATCACTGCTGTGAACTGTGAACTGTCTGCGAATCTTCGCTCGCTGTGGTACATAAAAAAGTATCTGGACTGATTCGGCGCATGCGAAACACAATAAATGTATTTTTATTTAGTGAAAAAAATTCGCCCAACGTGGGGCTCGAACCCACGACCCTGAGATTAAGAGTCTCATGCTCTACCGACTGAGCTAGCCGGGCTGATAAAAAAGCTTGGAAAATCGTATTAGAACATACAACGTATATTTGGATATGTTTGCCGCCTTCTGTACATAGGTATCCTCAACTTAAAACTTTTAACATTCTTCCAATTCCATGATTTTTTCGCTTGAAGAAGTTATCGTTAGTAAGCGAATGACCTTGTCGCGTGTTTGCAAATCTTATGGTGAAAATTCCATACCAGTACTTTTCAACCAATCAAAACTTGTTTTATTGACACTGTTACTGGCCGTGTTCCGTTTCCCTGTCGGGTTAACCAGAGTGGTTCTTTCTCTCTCTCTTGGATGGACCCGGTCAATATGATAAAGAGAGAGAGACACTCTGGTTCACCAGACATGGAAACGGAACACGGCTGTTGATAACGAACATAGTTTTCGGATTTTTTTTCCACTGGAATATATTACTGTTAAAGTACAGCTTGTCCAATCCATCTTGGCACAAAACTAATAACGTTTGTGCCCTGCAATTTCTGTGAAGAATACTAAGACAAAAAAAAAACACCTATTATATGTGTTCACTGTGTTAAAATTCATTCCTAGAAGGTGTTTTTTTCTTTCGTCATGGTCTACACTACCAGTGGGCAACTGGAAAAGTATCTGAGTTTCTGCCAAGATGGATTGGATAAGCTGTACGCCTTATAATGGTGATTTTTTGTATAATGCAGTTGGCTGCACTGCCTTGTAACTTTATAGAAAAGGGTTCTATGGTTTTGGTTGAAGAATGTAATGTCAAGGTATGAAGAGACAGGATAAAAATTTGAAATATTATACATTGTGTTTTTCTACAAATATACAAAGATAAATTGACTGCAATTAATGGAGCCTATGTTAAAAATTACACCCTGTTCCGACGATGCAAGTTGTCGTTGTAACTCGGATTGCATGAATCTTCAGAGTTGGAGCGACTCAGTGATTCCTATGGTGAATTTGCTACCTACTGCAAACTACAAATACCTATGTGATGGCACCATTGTGAATAATGGTACTTTTGAATAATTCAATTATTTCTTGCACTGAAGAATTGAGGTAGAATAATGAGTTGAATTTATCACAATTATTACAATTATTAGAAATGAATTGAATTATATATCAGTTGTGATAATGTAGGCGTCCATCTTGGTAACATTCAGTGCAATTTCATAATATTGACAATGCCAACTGACAGATAGATGACATCTCTCGTAGCTACAAATTGCTTCTTCGAAACAGGCTATAACCAGGGTGAAATAAAACTGGATTTTTTTTACGTCAAAGTCGATCGAAAGTAGGTGTTATCATTTGTTGGTATTTTGTCTAAAGGCTAAAAATCTGGACTGGGACTCGAACTAACATTTGTTACTTTCAGAACTTTCAAAAATCTGTCGACGCCAGACTTCGAACCAATACCTACAATGCCTTGAAACCTATCATGAACATTCTTGTCAATGACAGATTGAAGTCTGTCAATATGCCAATGACAGATTTTTATCTGGCATTGACATATATCAAAGTCTGTCAATGGAGATATTTTTTATTTTTACCGGGACCTTAATACGCCGTTGTACAATCTCAATGTGATATAAAAGAATATTCTTTATCCAGTATTAAAACGGTATTAACTACACGTGGTGAAAATCAAGAATATATGGGTTAGAATTCGCCGGAACGCATTCAATCTGAAGACATTTATGATTTCAAACAAAGCCGTCTATGCAAATAAAATTTAAAAATTATTCTTTTTAACTGCAATCTGGTACGAAATTTGCTTTGCGAATACCCTCTGCGGCTCGGGATACCTTTCAAAATATTCATGAACTTGAAAATATTTCCGGAAATGATTTAACCTCTCAAGAAAATTTCATGAAAAACTATAAGTTTTCTTCTTTTGGTTTTCCCAATCATTTTTTTGTTTTCAATGTATTATAAATCTCATTTTTTTTTCAATATTTCCCAATTTTATTCAATTCAATTTCTTTCAGTGCTTTCTTTTTGATTACCTACATATGGTTCATTCCATTTGTTTAGGTAATTGAGTTTTCCGAAAAGTTTGCATTCACATGTTTGCTTTTCATTTAATTTCTCTTCCTTTCGGTAAATTTTCCCAATGCTAACCTGGAAATGAAATCATTTGTTGATCGATAAAAACAAATATTTTATGAATGCCAATGAATAATATTCTCAAATTGGTACCTATTTTATCTTTGCGTTAAAAAATAATGGATGTAAATGAAATTTATGAGATACCCCTGAAGAATATTAGATATTAGGTGAATGTCTATATGAGCTATTTGGGAGTCACATATCTAAATTCTCTTTTTTTTTTCTTTACACCCTATTTCGACAATGCAATTTGTCGCTGCAATTTCTCGCGGCAACTTGTCGCTGCGAGAAATGTCATCTATATGTCAGTTTGTATTGCCAATGTTAAGAAATAGCACTAAATATTACCGAGATAAACGCCCGCATTATGACAACTGGTATATGATTTTAGTCATTTCTAATAATTGAGATTGTGATAAATTCACCTTATTACTCAACTTAATTCCTCGTGTTTCGAAAAATAATTGAACTTCAGAAGATTACCCTTCTGCACAACAAATTTACCAAAGAAATAACTAAGTCGCTGCAATTGATCGCTCCAAGAAAGATTCATGCAACTCGAAAAACTTGCATGAATATATGCAATTTCCTAGAGTTGCACCCACAAATCGCATCATCCAAACAGACTATTAGACAATCTGGGCACCTGGCCAAAGGACTCTTATTACCGCTATTTATTACGGAAAAACGAACAAATTAAATAAATACGAAACAAAAATTAAGGAAAATTTATATTAATCATATACCTGCGAATATAGGTACCTGTTGATTATTAAAATCAGCTTGATTTTCGAATCAGGTAACCACTTATAAAAGCTATTGTTTTTCGTACAAGCCTATAAAATAATCGTACTGACCATAACGAAATGAAAATACATTGATTATCTATTTAAAACCTTGCTCGTCTACTTTCAGGGTACCTAATGGTCCCAAGACGCTCTCAATAGAATACAGACGGCTCAGTATTAGATATACTGGAGGGTTTTTGTTTACTTTATATGGATCAGAACGTGATACACGATTAATCTTTTCTAGATATTCAATAGTAGGTGTAAATCCAATTTATGTATCAAAGTCAAAGTCAAAGTCAAAAATAGTTTATTCATCTTTTTGATAATACATTTCATTCCTTAACATGTCTGACAATACTTTTTTGTATAATTTATAACACATAGAGTATATATTACAACACATAGTATATAACAAAACATGTACACATTGAAAAGTTGTCACTTCCTCCCTTGAAGAACGGTTTCCCGACCAACAGGAGGAGGAAGGAGGGGGAAGTGGTAAGCGGTCCGTTCGCTCACCTAAGCAAACGCCCGGACCGCTCATTCCCACACGCACCCACACTGCCGCCTGACGCGACAGTGGGGAGCGCGAAGTGTAAAGGCATGCCTACACTCCACATTTTATCGATTAATCCTTCTATCCAGACCCTGTCGAACGCCTTTTCGACGTCCAACAGGACCATAACCGTGCTCTTGCCCCGATGAAAGGACTCCTTCACACCATGAGCAATTCTTACAACCTGTGAGGTTGTGTTTCGGCCTTTCCGAAATCCGAATTGCTCCTGTGGGATGAGTTTCATCCTCCCCTCGAGGCGGACCAACCTGGTTAGGATTATCTTGTCGACCACTTTGGCGACGACGCTAAGCAGTGAGATTGGCCGGTAGCTCTCCACTGCACCCTTCGGTTTACCGACCTTGTGGATCGGAATTATCTCAGCGATTTTTAAACAACAAGGATAGTACTGCCATCTAAGAATCGCGTTGATGATGTATACGAACTGAACTATCGTTTTTCGCGGGAGGTTCCTCAGCAGGAGCGCATTCACCTTGTCGACACCAGGTGCCTTGTTGTTAGGCAACCTTTTTATGGTCTCCAGGACCTCCTCATGGTCGGTGATCAATCGTTCGAGGGTATCCTCGTCGATTGGCTCCGGATCCATGTTTCGGAGGTCCTGTGCCCTGGCAGTCACTTCCCTTTGCCTGGCGTCAACGTCGGCATCAGTTCTGTTGACGCTCTGGTAATATTCCCCTAACAGCTCCGCTTTCTCGCGGTCCGTCATCGCCCGCACATTACCCCTCTCCAGTGTGGGGACGGTCTCGAATCGTTTATCGATCCTTCGCGCCATCCTCCACAGGGAGTTGTCCCGTGCGGTCAGGGAGGCAATTTTATCCGACCAACGTTTGTTGGTGAACTCCTTCATCCTTCTGTTTACGTCCCTTGCGAGACGCAACATCAGGTCTTTTTGGGCGAGGTCGCCGGTTTGCTGCCACCAATTTATGTATCAGAATACCCTGACATAGCTTTGATATCGCAAACAATAAAATTTCGCCCTGTCCACCTCCCAATGATTGACGGATGGAAAAAAAAAGAATGGAGGCGCCGGGCATCGATCCCGGTACCTCTCGCATGCTAAGCGAGCGCTCTACCATCTGAGCTACGCCCCCGTTGTAAAATATCGGTGAAATCATAGTAGAAGAATTAATAGCTATCAATATGCATTCATTATTATATATTGAAATTAGTTAATATTATTACATCGACATCAAAACTAATGGACTGGCTCAAAGAGAGAGAGAGAAAGGACTGCGGAGTGAGCAAGATAAAATACTTCCAGTATAATCTCTAAGCGAATTCAATGTGTCAGATTAGGATCACTCTGTAAAAATAAAAAATATCTCTATTGACGGATTTCATTCAGTCAATCACAAATTATAATCTTTCGATGGCTTATTGACACATTAATATCTGTCAATGGAGTATTGACAGATTAAAATCTGTCATTGACTCCAGAAAGTGCAGGAAGCCAGAATGGAACTGGAAGAGATCAGGACTCCGAGACCGGAGGACATCTTCCACCTCGAAGGATCTGGACACAGATCGATCCTGAGTTAATGGCCTTAGTTGCCAAGCTCAATAAACAAAAGAGAAGAAGAAGAAGATTCAAATCTGGCATTGACAAATTAAAACCTGTCAATGGAGATATTTTTTATTTTTATGGTCACCCTAAAACGCCGTCGTAGCAGATAAAGAGGGAGGAGGAGTAATTCAGTAATAGAATTATCATTCTCTCGTTCGCAAAATATCACTTCAATGTGCATATCCTTTCTCTCTCTATTGTATTTCGCATCGTGTAATATGGAAAACTGTCATGAAGGACAGTCCATTAGTTGTGACAGACCATGGTCTAGAAAAATGTATGAACCTACCAATACCCAAATAGCACAAGTACATCCAGTGGACGTACTGCATATGTACGGTGAGGATGCATTGTACGTATTTAGGACGTACTTTTGTCTCCGACAGACGTACATAAGACCTCCCTGCGACTTACCGTTTCCGCATAGTCGGTAATCCCAGGTTCGTACTTTTCTAGTCCACACAGGACCTGAAATGTACAGAAAGGGGAACTGTTTGGGACATTCCGAAAACGTACATTTTCCATTCTGTATGCGCTATCCCAAGTAGAACAAACATATTTGACCAATATTGCTTCAATATTACGGGAATATCAACCTTATATTGTAATTGATATCAATAGTGGCCACAAAAAAATGTAAACATTCGGCGATATTAGCTCAATATTCGAAAACAACGTAATGATATATCATATGATATCACTTAATGAATCTAAGTTTTCATATTCGGGATTATTCATTTCTTTTTTACCAAATAGTCAAGTTGGAAATTTTACTCATTCACGTGTACTAACCATCTAACCGAATACTTACCTGGAAAAAGACCTGGCTGCTGCGGGGCTTGAACTCTCGACCTTTTCTATGGAGATATTGTTACGCTCTACGGCACGGAGAGACTTGTTTTTAAGAAGGAGTTGGGTGCTATAGATGTGATGACTTCAAGTTAGTTTTGTTCGAGATAATATTAAAATTTCAGAAAGTTCAGTAACAATGAAAATATATTGGAAAAAACACTAAAGGATCACTGTCTCATGTGATGGCGGTTTTGGAATATCAAACTTGCTGTGCAAAAAATTCTGTATGTAATTTTCTGGTATTTGAATTCACCACATGTCGATGTTTCAATTTTTCCAAATTTTTTTAGGAATGAATTATGAATGAATATTCCATTACCAATATTGATATATGTATGAATACACTAAGTGATCACTCTCAAAATCCCAATACCCCTCGAACCGAAAGGGACCCAATACGTACGTACTTGGGAGGTCCAAACAGTATGTACATACTAACAGAAATGTAGAAAATGAAAGGAACCCAATCCGTACGTACTTGGGAGGTCCAAACAGTATGTACAAAAAAGTACGTCAACGAGACGTCCAGATAGTATGTACATACGATTTCCAAAAATGTACGTCATTACTATTATGTCCCGCAAACGTTTCGAAATATACGTATCTGAAAGGGACTCAATATGTTCGCACCTGGAAGGTCCAAATAGTACGAACATAGTTCTTCCAAACATGTACGTAAATGATACGTCTGAGCAGTACGTACATAGGATTCACAAAAAAACACGTCATTGGTATGTCCCTAATTCATTCCGAAAAGTACGTACCTGAAGAGGAGTTAATGTAAACGTATCAGGGACACTTAATGAAATACGTACATAGTACTTCCAAGCATGTACGTTTTTATTACATTCCGATTGGAACGAGACCAAGTATGTACCTACATGGGACGTCTAACCAGTACATACATGGTACATCCGGTAATGTACGTTCTTCGAATGTCACCTATCCGTCCCGGGACGTATCGACGTAACTGGGACATAAATGGTTCGTCTTCAGGACGTCGTGTGCTATTTGGGTATGAATAAAATCTCTGATGAGATCCACTCGATATTGTTTTGTCAAAAACTCTAGACACGATTTATTATGTCATTGTGGAGGGGTCCGAGAAAATTCGGTAGATGCCCAAATAACACAAGAACGTCCAATGGATAGATACGTACGTTATGAACTATACGATCATCCACTGGACGTCCATAAAAGATACATGAAACAATCCATTGGCGTTTGGATCTAAAATGGAACTGAAATGGATGTCCACTGGACATCCTGTGCTATGTGGATAATAAATTCCAGTGGTATAATCCGATGATTCTCGTTTACGATATAAATATTGATTTGAAGGCAAATACTATCGTTGCTAGGAAAACACTGTCATACTTGAAGCGTTGAACTCCAGTCGATTTAGGTTATGTGTCTTTACGGCCCGGACCAACCATAAAGCAACCTTCACGTCCGCACAGGCATAAACTTCACTATTAGATAGTTGAACCAAAGTAGTGGTACAGAATATGCTATGGAAATCCGTTAAATATACATAATACGTACGTATATCCATGGACATGAAATGGATATATCCATTTGACATCCACAAATGTTCTGAATGGACACATAATGGATATCCGTTGGACAGCCATAGGACATATTTCAGAAATGGACATTGATGGATATATTCATCTGCTGCTTTGCTGGGAACATTCGTAAATTTCACAAATTTCAGTAAAAAACGTGAAGTTGTTTGCAGATGACACTCGGGTAAATAGTTGTTTTTTCTTGATCACCTGAAGAATGTCAATGTGTTACTGACTATTTTGTGGAAGGCTAATCAAAATGTGACCAAAAAAATCTTTCGAAATATATGAAAAATGTAAGGATGTAAAATCGATAGTCATGGTGGGAATTGTAAATAGTGGATATTTCAGAGGTTGAAATGGAGCTGCTTTGCTGAGAACATTCTTCAATCCCAAATAGAGGTTTCCTCGCATAGGTAAATACAAACAATTTCACTACTTTCAGTACCTATGGTGGGGTTGTTTGATGTTCGATAAAATTTTTTTTCCTAATTAGCTGAAAAATTTCAATATGTATGAGAAGATATTGTTCTGCGGAAGACCAATGAAATTGTGATCTTGAAATGTGAACACATATCTGCTGATGGTGCTGATGAAATATGTGAAAGGTTACATCATTGATTTTTTGTTTAGTATTCTTATTCTTATTTCTTGTGTTTGTTTCAGAAGATATCTCAGAAGAGTGTAGTTCTTTCCGGGAAACAATCGTTAATCTCAACCTGATTCTTTCAAAGATTCTTCATATATGTAAATTCGCACAATTTTAGTACTCTCGCTACTTGATGAATACTATACAATGGCAGAACAAACTAATACCTTCTTGAAAATATTAAAAAAAAATTCAGGGAGTTCAAAAAGTACTCAATTATTCAAGAACCCTTTCACCTTATTACTATTATTACAATTTGAGTTTTTAGTAATCGTTGCTGAATGCAGTATTGAACGAAAATAAAAAGCAAAAAAGATTCTGTTGAGGAGAGTCAAAAATAAATGATATCTACCAGTAAGTATTCAGGAAGACACAGAATTTTCTTGACAAGTGATTTCTTCGTTATTGGTTGAGCCTCTGGAAAGACACTCCCAACCCTATTTTTCCAAATGGAACCCCCCCATTATTTTCGCAAATATCTTAGAATCATTACATTATTGTTTATCTGGCTACAATCCTTTTTTTGGAGATCCATAACTAGCTTGCTATTGTTTCGTGAAAAACTTTCCTCATCATTCCACTCACTTATCGTTTGCATAAAACAATTTTTGTCAGAAAATGTACCCCTTACCCTATTTCTCATGTCACGCCCATTATTCCCGAAAAAATTTGACCTCAATTGACTTTTCATCATTTCCCGCTTTAAAATAAAATTTTGGTACCATTAATTTTTTTTCTCAATTTTCACACTAATCACTTCCTCAAAACTCCCTTCTCTCCAGGAAAAAATTAATTTTCCTTTTATAACAACTACAATCATCTCAGTTTATTTTCTTATACTTAGTAAGAACTTTTGATTTGTAGGATATACTCCAATTCTATTGTGAGAATCATATCATAATTTTCTTGAAATATAATTGGCAATACAAAAAAATATAAGCTAAGAAAACAATATCATGTGATCAGCTGTTTTGTGATTTCTATATTTGAGTTCTTGGCTTGGTACACCAATGAAATGTGGAGGTTGAAAATTGTATTGCGAGTATGAAAAAAATTATAAATCTTGAGAAACTATTTTTGACTATTTTCTCCTCCAAATGAAAAAATAGATATAACCTGACTTTTATCAGAGTAAAATCGGAACAAATTTAAAAGCACTCTCTCTTTTTACTTCTTTCGTAAAAGTAAAAGAGAAAAGAAAATAAAACTTCATCCTCCACGAAAAAAACTAGTAACTGGATATCTTTGTAGAAACAAATGTCTTCTAGAAAAAAAATCCTTGAATTTTGCATTTCTTTATGATTGGTATATCTATGAGAGAGTTCCATGAAATATCCATATCTCCACTGATAAGCTCAAGGTATATTTTTCTTCGAGCAAATGTAGCTTTTCTGGGTATGAATATAAAATGTTATCTTGATAATTGCTTTTTTTTGGAAACTATACCATTTATGTACGAATATTCTGTGAGCGGTTTCTGTTTATAAAAAGTTCCGAGTGATTGGTATACAAATCGAGCAAGAAAGTGAAATCTCCGAGATTCACTGCCTGTCGCGTGATATTGGCAGGAGAGTAGCTGTTTCAGATAGAATATTCCTTCTTGTGAATGATTGAAACATCTATAAATGATGTACATTTGTCAACAGATAATGTTTGAAGTTAATTCTTTCATAGAAGTTTTTTTAGCATCGACCTGGGGGAGAAGGCAAAAATTACTCCATCAAACTTTTGAAATATATCTAAAAAGGAACTGGAAATGTTAATTCCAGTTTACGTCGATTGCTGTTAGCTGCAGTCTTCGACAAAAATTCGACTGTTTTGGCTAAGCACCTCGATTAGCTGTTGGCAACTGAGTTTCTCAAAATTACATCGAGAAACCTGACCTACCATGAAGGTTTGCACGTAACCAACCCCAACTTATCGTAGACACCCCCTGAAATAAACTCAACTCACAGAGTAAAAGATGCAACAAACAGAAATAACAATCCCCACATTCCCCTAAGTCCACGGGAGTACGGGGAGGTGGGAAAGACTCAGAATTTATTACCGAAAATTCCAAAGCGATGAAAAACATTACAGAAGTGTGGGTCAGATAAGAAAACTCCGGACTGACACCATAAATTATCGAATGAGACGAAATATCTGAGGGAATTCAGGGTGAAGGTATTTGTTCCTGGTAAATTCACATACAGTAGATTATAAAGGTGAACATCTGCTTGTTTTTCTGAAATTCCTATGTTCCACAAATACTTAGGAATCATTAATTAAGTGACTAAACGACACGGAATATTAACCTTGGAGCTGAATGTCCATGTGAGAATTATTTTCGGAGAAGAACCCGTCTAAATGAACGGCTGTATCCTTTCAATTATCCAGTAAGTACTGAAAATTTGAAAATATCAAATATTTCGAAACTTATATAAGTGCCTGAGTAATATTTATACCTATGATGAATAAAAGAATATATGAATGTTATTCCAATAATAAATATAATTAACGAGTATGATATTCGTGCACACGATGAGGGAAGAAGGGTTAAACTTATTTGCATTTGGAGTTGAAAGCATTATTTTCGAACATAGTTCTTGGCCCTTCAAAATGAGTACAGTCTTAGGCCACCTTTATTTGTGCATAATTAACCTTCCGAAATGCCAGGTCTATTCACTTTCCAATTCGATACTTTCTCCCGAAAATATCTCCTTTTTTTCGTACATTGTGTTTCTTTAATGTCCCCCCCCCCTTTCATTTTTTGAACTTTTCAACTCAAAAAATTTAAGCTTGGTATAATGAAATTGATGCATGAATACTATATTTTGGAGGGAAATTGCCACAAAAATTTCGAAATGGCGACTGGGCGCACGTGGAAAAAAAATTAATGGAAAGGGGAGTCTTGTGAATCATCATTTTGAAGCTCCTCAAGAATACTTTACAATCCTACAATATGGAGTCAATAGCTTTTCCTACTACAAAATGGTGAAACATTCAATAATTGCCTGCACACATCAACGTTTGAATTCATAATTTGAGAAAATAAGCTGAGTACAGTTCGGACGATGCTCGAAATGGTTGCCTTAAACGTCTTGACATAAGAACAGCCTATCCGATATTTCACGTCGAACATTTGCGAAAACAGCAACGTAGACATTTCTACAAATATTTGCCATTCTCTACCATACATTCAATATTGAAGCAGATTCAGTTTCGTACACCTTCTGCTTCAGATAGCCCCATAAAAAATGTCTAAATGTGTCAAATCTGGCAAACGGGCTGGCCATTCCTTAGTACCTCGATGGCCAATCCAACGAGCATGGAAATAATTTCTTACTTGTCTGGATTTATGTGGGGGTGCTCCATCTTGTTGGAATAATAATATCCATATCGAATTCATTAGGATTTACTTCGACGATTTCGGTGATTAGAGGATCAACAGAAGTTGCCAGCACATTCGAATACGATTTCCCTGTAGGATTTTGTTCAATTGACCATTTTGGAGATAGTTTACGTGGTACCTATAAACTTATAAAATCGAAAACTATATGAGAATATTTGAACCGAAAAATAATGTTAGTTGTACCGACATTTTTTCTTCTTTTATGAACAAAAAATTACCTATCAAACCTCATCGGGTTGTTGGGATTGCCATATAATAGAGAAAATCGAATATTTCTAGAAATATCGATATTAATGTGTTTGTTCTCAGGTAATTATTGAATGTTCCTCCATTTTGTAGTAGGTGAAGATAGTGACGTCATATTTTAGGGTTGTAAAGTATTCGTCAGGTGCTTCGAAATGATGTAAAACAAAATCCCCCTTTCCATTTATTTAAATTTTTCAGATGGCGCCCAGTCGCCATCTTGAAATTTTCATGGGTCGAATTTACTCCCAAATATAGTATTCATGCATCAATTTCATTATCCCAAGTTTGAATATTTTGAGTTGACCCGTTCAAAAAATAAAAGGGGCGGATAAATTGAAGAAATGCACTGTGTATACCTAATTTGAAATTCGGCGAAGTCTCAAGATTAGAAAATCAATTGTTCCATTCCTTGGAAATATTAGCAAAAAACGGGATTTGTCGAGCAAAAATGCGTTCGATCCGAGTTTCGATCCTAATATTGTCCAATGAAAAAGGTGAAATATTCCCCTTTTTCATAATCAACGATAAAAGAGCAGTGCGAGATTTCGATTCGTTAATATCTCGGTTAATATAGCAGCACAATACATGCAAACATTTTGTGTGAACGAATTCAACATTTGGAGTACTTACGGGCGATATCCAGTATATAGATACTTATCAGTAGGTAACTACATATGAATTGATTCCATAAAACAACAAAATATTCAGAATTTTATTCTAAACGAGTAGTTACCACTTCGTCCATTTTGGTTGAGATTTATAAACGGAACATATTCAATATTAATTCATTTAGGCCACTCATCGTCAACCTTCTACTCTCTTACAAATACAGACCGACAAATTGAAAATTATACACATTTCCAACACTTCACTGAATTTTGATTTCAACTAACAATTTCTTCAATTGACAGGTAATCCTAGTCTATGAGTAACAGAATGAAATATCGTTAGAAACAATAGCAAAATTCATAGTTCACCCCCTCACGTGTACCTAGACAGAAACTCTGCACAAGTTGTATACAGGTCTGTCTAACAAAAAATTCATTTCAACATTTCTAAATGACAATATGTTACATAAATATTTTGAGAGGTCTCATCCAGAAGAATATCTTTCGGTTCTTTCAGATCAATCAAATAGCCCAAACCACAATTGAGGAAATAGGTTTCTAACGAATTTACTCCCGAACATTAACGGCCGGATTTACCAATCACCTACCATCTCGAGTTTTTGCGGGTAAAAGGACGAGGTAACACGGTGGGAACGGCTTCGTTACTTCCTTCTTTCTTCAATAGCAGTTCCCATCGCAAGGAGTACACTCAACGCGAAAATTCTGTGAAGGCTCATGGTCATCTAGCGTTTAAATTCAGGCTAAAGGGTACTCGACTCTATCTTTTATTGGAACGCCGCACTCTCGTACAGTGGCGGCTGACAATTGAAAATTTTGCAATAGCTTTCGTTTTTTGATAATCGCCACCCTTTGATTTGATGCATGCAATACCAATATGATTTTTCGGCGAGCTGCCGTGAGTGACAAATATATGTCGTCTTAAAAACAAAATTTGTATCAATGCTACGGGGTCATGTTATAAATGGTAATAAAAGGGTGTACCGTATTTTACAAATGAATTAATTTGCTGTACAGAGTCGGTCCTTAGGAGAACATTTCAGCCCCTCGCGTTTGCATCGCACCGACAAATGAATTTTATGCGTAAATGCAATTTTATGAGTTTTTTTGATCTTTGCCGGCTAACTCCTAGTAGGAATAATTTTATTTCATGGAGGCATTCGGTTGATTTGTCTTTCGTCTACAATTGTGGTAGCGGGAATTTGGAACTTGTATGTGTTTTGAATTCAATTGTTTTGTTGTGAATACTTATATAATTGACAGAGTTATTTTACAAAAATGTGTAAGGTGTGTTTGATTGTTGTGGAGTAGACATTTATTTGTATCATTTCACCATGGGCAGACGAAATATTTGCAGACAAAAAGTGACGTAGGTATAAGAGAAAAAATCGATCGGGAAAAAAGAATCTTCTGAGAGTACCATAGAAGGAAGCGTCTTGGCTACATAAAAGGTGAGTGAGATAGGTATTCAGTTGAGTTACAAATGAAATTGTTCGAGGGTGGATATTCTTCTGACGAACTCTGTTGAGATTATTGCCATATAATCATCACTTAGAGATTATAATGATAGCCTGAGAGAGACGGCCATTGTTTTTTTTTCTACTGAGTAAGTATGAAACCACCGACTCGCCGAAAAGGAACTGTTTTTTTATAATATATAATTATTATTATGGAAGGTGGGTTTTTCTAATCAATTACTTGACAGGCTATAAAAAGTGTAATGTAGTAGGTACCTATGTGAATTCTGGAGAGAAGTTCCACTGTCGCCTTATGCTCGGCCTCATCAGGCCCATTGTGGTGTCTCCAATCTACTTTTGTTTGGTTATAACTCATTCGAATCATTTATCAATCAAATTATTAACTAGCTGATATGAAGGTGTTTCAACTGCAGAATGGTGTATTATTTAACGGGCGTGTAGTGAAGACTATTATTCAAGAGAGAATGAACTCTATTGAAACCTGTTGCTGAGAACTGAAGGATAAGAAATTATAGAAATAAAAATCGAATAAAATATTAAAATCCAAACAAAAATCGATGTGACAAAAATTGAAATATTGAATAAAATGGTAGAGTAAAATGTAAATAAAGAAATGAATGAAATAATATTATTTCATTTATGTCACATCATTTACTCAATCAATCAAACCTTCAATTTAATTTTGTGACCAAAAAACAAAAATCTATTTTAATTTTTGTTTGGATTTGAATACCTCATTCGATTTGTATTTCTATAACTTTTTATCCTTCAGTTCTCAGCAACAGGTTGCAATAGAGGTAATAAAATAGACAATGGAAGTCCTAAGCAGTACCACTCGGCTATTATTCTCTCTTGAATAATAGTCTTCATTACACGCCCGTTAAATGATACACCATTCTGCAGTTGAAACACCTTTATATCAGCTAGTTAATAATTTGATTGATAAATGATTTGAATGAGTCATAACCGAACAAAAGTGGATTGGAGACACCCCAATGGGCCTGATAAGGCCGAGCATAAGGCGACAGTGTAACTTCTCTCCAGAATTCACATAGGTAGGTACCTACTACATTACATTCTTAGTGGCGGATCCAGGATCAGGTCAAGGAGGGGGTCTATAACTCAAAATTTATATATATATATATATATATATATATATATATATTATAGCAACAACCAGTCAAGATCCAAAAAAAAAGTGAAAAATTTGAATTTGAAGGTGAAGCCAGGAGGTAAAGTAGGTTCGAAACTTTACTTTTGAATCGAATCGAGTTGATTTAACCTAGTCAACAGCATATTCTACTCATTCATAATATATTCAAATTGTTACCGGCATACACAATACTCATCACAAATGTAACAACTCTAATTTTTCAAATACTGCGCCAAAAAGGATCCAATGGCAGCATTGTCAGAAATTTCTCGAACTCTTCCTTGATAAGCCTGACAAGTGTCAATTTTCTTTAAAGTGTCATCGAGAAAAATTGCAATTTGATCTAAAAAAATTTGGAAATTAGGAGCCGATGAAAATTGAAAAAAAAATCTCTTCTTTTCCCAATGGGGGGGGGGGCGGACCCGAAACCCCCCCCTCGTGGATCCGCCACTGCTGCCAAGTAATTGATTAGAAAAACTCACCTTCCATAATAATAATTATATATTAACAAATATAACAGTTTCTTTTCGGCGAGTCGGTTGTTTTATACTCACTAAGTAGAAAAAAAAAAACA
The DNA here is from genome assembly GCA_032362365.1 of Zygogramma bicolorata. Classification (NCBI taxonomy): domain Eukaryota; kingdom Metazoa; phylum Arthropoda; class Insecta; order Coleoptera; family Chrysomelidae; genus Zygogramma; species Zygogramma bicolorata. The sequence goes on along the minus strand of JAVJAQ010005687.1, from coordinate 364,648 downwards.
AAACAATGGCCTTCTCTCAGGCTATCATTATAATCTCTAAGTGATGATTAAATGGCAATAATCTCAACTGAGTTCGTCAGAAGAAAATCCACCCTCGACCAATTTCATTTGTAACTCAACTGTATACCTATCTCACTCACCTTTTATGTGGCCAAGACGCTTTCTTCTATGGTACTCTAAGATTTTATTCCCCGATCGATTTTTTCTCTTATACGTCACTTTTTGTCTGCAAATATTTCGTCTACCCATGGTGAAATGATACAAATAAATGTCTACTCCACAAAAATCAAACACACTTTACACACTTTTGTAAAATAACTCTGTCAATCATATAAGTATTCACAACAAAACAATTGAATTCATAACAAATACAACTTCGAAATTCCCGCCTACCACAATTGTAGACGAAAGACAAATCAACCGAATGCCGAATGCCTACATGAAAGAATGAAATTATTCCCAGTCCCTAGCTAGTTAGCCGGCAAAGATCAAAAAAACTCATAAAATTGCATTTACGCATAAAATTCATTTGTCGGTGCGATGCAAACGCGAGGGGCTGACATTTTTCTCCGGACTGTATGAAGGCGGTGCTAGAATTATTCCGACTCAGGTAGCATCCGAACAGTTGAAAATTTCGCGAAGTATACATTAATGTGCTTACAAATTGCGGGTTATAACTGAGTTTCAAACGATTTTTTTTCGAATAGTTCATCAGTTAACATGTTGATCTACGATATGCGCATCAAGTTTTGCAATTACTATTTTAAACTTTGATCATTACTAATCAAGTAGAAGTATAATATTTTTGGTATCATTTCATTAAAGTATAGTATATTTTGGAGAAATTCCCATACGCATTCTGTAGTATCATCTTCTGTTAATAACCACCAAAAAAATCAGCTTTATGTCTTTTGCCGTTCATCTCCTAGAAGAAAGCACAAATTCATTGTTTCGTCATATATTTCTTCTGGTAAATCCGACCCTTAACAATCTCTCACACCAGCTACTACAACCTCGAAAACGAGCATATTGTAATGTTCATGATTATGCATGCTTTCAATACCTTTATCTGACATATCAAAGTGACAAATCATTTCCAGACCCAAATGAAAATTAAGGCGGCAATTTTCGCTTTAAATGCTGTGTCAGTAGGTTCGCAATTGAAGTATTCAATCTCCATACAGAAACACCCAAATTCTAGATGAATATTCCTTATAGGAGTTGTCAAATTATGACACATTGTGTATTACTTACAATTCGGATAAGTTGGAGTGTGGAAAGTTTCATTAAGGAAGCCCTGAATAAAACTTTTGCACAAGTTATGCCCAGGCACAAAATGATTTCCGCCCTCTCCTCGTCCTTGTGAGATTGAAACAAACCAATGATTGTATAGATGTGGAAAATATTTCTACTGCTATCAAAAATGTATACATCATTAATGTTATTTCAAAAAGTTAATGTGACACTTCACTCGAGGGGAAATCCGGTGTACAAAATTCAGTAGAAATATTGTCGAAATCCATGAAATCCATGTAATCCAGAAATCCCACCTGAAATCCACTAGACCTCCTTACCCACGGCTGGCATAAGGGGCATTGAAGGGTCATCAATACGATAATTTGAGTATGTTTTCAACGAACTCTTCATTCCAATTAAACTCTTTAGCCAAGGTGACTATCCTTCAGTCACATATGAGTTAAAAATATATATATCCACACCTAATATTTTTTTAGGAATGCATAAGGCACCCCAGTATATCAACAGTCGTAGAAAAGGTATAGTATACGACTCGCCCGGAGTAATCATATTCTGCTCGTCACACAATACACTGGAACGGTTCACGGCAATTTCGATGTTTCAGCCTGCGACTACCTGCTCCCTACGTTTAAATTGTTCGCGGTAAAAGTGCATGGTGGTTCAATTGTAACATTTTCGACTATTCATCGGATTGATTTTGCATGAACCGATAATGATTTTGATGAAACTTTTGTTACACTGAGCATCTCGACACCAGAAAAAAAATAAGTGTAACTTACGTAAATCGGTCTTTTCTAAAAAAAAATCCAAATGAAAATTTTGACATTCACGTCTATTTCCGGAGATACAGGGCCATTATTCTGCTCTAAGACTTCACCATTTTTAACATCAATTTTCTACGAGTTTCTAATATTAATAAAACAAAATTTGTTCTTTTTACCAAAATACCACACACGCCCTCATTAACTTGTTTTCAATATTTTCAAGCAGGAAGAGAGAATGTTGTTTCCAAAAATTCACCCTTCTTCAAAACGTTAACGTTAGTAGGTTCAGGTGTCGACAATAGAAAATAATAATAAATCAGTGTTGATCTACGACATTGAATTTCCTGAAACAAAAGTAGTTTTCTGTCCAAAAATGTTGAAATTGAGTTAATAAGGTCAAATTTTGTGTGTTTTCAATAACAGAAATTTGATGTGAAAAGTGGACGTATATTTCCGAAAATAGACGAACGCTAAAAGTATCATTCAGATTTTTTGAAGAGAAGTTCGAACTAGGTACGTTTGAGTTCCATTTTTTCACGAAATTCAGATGCTCAGGGTAACCAAAGTTTTACATTTTTTCCTCATCTGCATACCTACTACACAAAAATTTTCCAGTTTCTCTATCTCTTTTCACCAACAAATATTAGCATTACGGGTGACGTCACAGATGCAGACAAAAATTGTTCATTGTATGAGATGATAAACTGATGACAAAAAGGACATCATTAGAATGGTCGTTTCGTGCCTTTTCAAACCATGTAAAATCAAAATCAAATCAAAAATCTTTATTTCCGTCGACCTGTGTAAGGCATGGAAAATGTCACATACAATATACCGAGGGGTAAACCGGTTGGGCATTAGGTGTACAAAATTTGGGTATTATAGGTGTATTACAGGGAATTACAGGTGCATTACTGTATATTGAAGGTGCATTAGTGAGTATTACAGGTGTATTGCAGGGAATTACAGGTGCATTAGTGGTGTATTATAGTGTATTACTGGTGCATTACTGGTGCATTACAGGTGCATTAGTGGATAATTTCGCATGCGTAAATACCACGTGACTTAAAATAACCGTTATAACCTTAAAATCTCAACACTGTTAGCAGAGTGTGAATTACCCTGTGAAAGGGGGATTTTCGTGCAAAAATATGGAAAATTCAGGAGATAAATGAAAATCTTTAAAGAACTCTTGATATAATAAGGCATGAGTTAACAAAAATAATTAGAAGAGCTCAAAGGATCCTGTCTTTAGCTAATATTTACAGCATAATCAATTTGATATTTCTTGCCACTTTGTGTAAACCAGTGACTATAATCTGTCCATCCAAGCAAAGGAGTGCTTCAAAACATTATCATGCATTGTGCACGTGATTTCTCAGACACGGCTGCTCGAACAGAGTCGCACTAAAGAAGGACTGAAAGTTTATTTTTTAAGGTACAGTTTATTTGGTCTTTTTTGGGTAGACTGTAGGAATACATATTAGCAGTTCCTTCAGCCGTATCAGTACTTGACATTTCAAATGTTTCAACCTTCAAAATACCATATAATATGCACACACCACAAGCGTTAAAACGTAACTGGCTACTCCAGCAGAGTCCGGCACTGTAGCGCAAATTCCAATAGTCGATTGCATTTGATTTGACAGACCCTGTATCTCGGCCAATTTAATAGAAATCGAAAAACGGTTTTCATGTTCCTATCCTAATTTTTTTAGCACAATACAATGAAATAATTTATTATTATTTTTAAAATTTTTTATTAATTTAAAAATTTTGAATATTTTTTACAAAAAAAATTAAAAGTCAAGTACTTACACCATTGAATTGTGCTAAAAAAATTGAGACAGGGACACAGGGACATAAAAACCGTTTTTCAATATCTTTTAATTTGGCTGAGATACAAAGTCTCAAAGTTGAAAAATTTGACAAACCGACATTTTTTCATGCTTAAATACAATATGCCGAAACTCCTAGATAAAATTAAGAATAATGATAGTTCCTGAATAAAATAACATAAAACCTATTCTACAATCTTTTTTCTTTTTCAAAATGGCACACAGTCCCATATTAAAAAATCTGAAAACTGTCATTATATTGTAAAGATAGACTATAACACACTTTATAATCGTACAAATTTTCAGAACTCACTTTATTAGTTTTCCATGAACGCTCAACGAGTCGTGAATCACCCTGTATATATGTCTGATTTTTAACAACACAAAAAATAGTTAAAATTAACATAAAAAAACTCACGTATACTGTAATTGCGAATATCTCGACAGAACGTCTGTCTTCATCTGCGCTGCTGTAAACACACTCATACTGTGAATCTCACTAACTCTGGGCCATAGGAATTTACGTGCTGAAAACTTTGGGCCATGTTAACGGTTTTTCTAATTTGGCTATAAGTCCATTTTTGGCACACTTATTGAGATACATTTCAAAAGTAATTCATGTAAATCTTGTCTTCAAAATTGACCAAAATAAAAAAGAAAGAACATTCACAAATTTTGAAATTTACTTCAAAATCTTGCTTAAAATATTCGTAGGATTGGTCATTGTTATGTTTTAACATTCTCCGTAGAATAAACGATGAGTTTTGGAACCTTTGGTGTAAAAGTTGAAACTTCCTAGAGATCAATTACCCTAACACCAAACTGATATTTTTGCACTCGACGCGCGTTTCGCTAACAAGGTTAGCATCTTCAGAAGAAAATTCAATTTTCTTCTCCTGAAGATGCTAACCTTGTTAGCGAAACGCGCGTCGAGTGCAAAAATATCAGTTTGGTGTTAGGGTAATTGATCTCTAGGAAAAGTTTCAATTCTCCGTAGAAATTGTTATATGTCAAATTTGTGACTTGTCTTTCTTTTATATTTTGGCCACTTTTGACCATTGAATAAGAATGCATTGGTGAGTATTACATCAGGTATTACGGTGAATTAGAGTGAATTACTGGGTATTACCGTTCATTATTAGGTATTATGGTGCATTACAGTGTATTTTGGGTATTACTTTATTAGAGTTATATGGGCATTACTCGAATTGGGTGCATTATGGTGTACACATTTAGCAAACCGGTTTACCCCTCGCAATATACAATAGATGAACTCACTATTATAAAACTTGCTGAATAAATTTAACAGTTTGAATGAAATTAAAGAAATTAGGCATACATAACAAAGAATAAGATCAACAATGTGGCGAGACATACTTAACATTTACAATGAAGTCAAAAGTAAAAAAGTACAAAAAAATACTATAAATATTGGTAAACAAGACAATAAATATTTTGAAAATTAAAATCCCAAATCGGATTGAAAATATTCATCGAGAAAATAAGTAAGAGATTTGAGCCGGTTCTAAGCCTCCCCCCACCACTATGACGTCATTAATGACTAATTAATGACATCATAGTGGTGGGGGTTGACCTTGAACGGCTCAACTGGTGCATAGGACCTTGAAATTTTTTTTGAAAATGTAATTATGGGATTATTTGTGTGTGACGTCATTCGACCTTGAGATAGGCTGGTAATGCATCTTCATGTGTACTCTAGTCGGGGGGGGGGGGGGGTAATTAGAATTTGCATACGCGGTAAAGATATTCTTCATGTATGAAGAATAGATTGCATACACACGGATAAATGTGTTCTCTGTACTACATTGCATAGAAGTACACATGTCTACACATACACGCACAAACACCACCCAAAGTTCACCAACACGAGCCCTCACTAAACCTCACGTCTGCACTCCACGAAGTCACAGTCACGAATGAATACCCGAACTGACAAACACCACCCACCCAAACCAACACGAGCCCCCACTACACCTCACGTCTGCACTCCACGAAGTCACAGCCACGAATGAATACCCGAACTGACAAACACCACCCACCCAAACCAACACGAGCCCTCACTACACCGCACGTCTGCACTCCACGAAGTCACAGCCACGAATGAATGCCCGCACTGCTCTCTGAAAGCTCATCGGAGAGTGGAGGGGTAGCAACGTCAGACAGTCTGGTGGGGTACTAGCGATGTGTGCGCATCCGCTGCACAGATAGTGGTGGGAGGCGGCTCACTATCCATTATATAAGAAATGCGGATTTACATGTGGAATCATTATATCTGCAGCAGTTCGTGAGTTAGTTATTCAGTGCCATATCCGCAGCAATTGTGTGAGTGTGTTTTTCTGTTGAAAACTGTTTATATTTTCCATTCATCATGTCCGTTTCCAAAGTAGACTTGCAAAAAATCAATAATGTGATTATACAGGAGGTAGAAGTGTTAGAGCAAAGGGTCTTATCGTCATTACCAATAAATGAAACATATGTAATAAGGAATATGACTCCTTTTTCCACCCGGTTTGGTAAATCAATTTTATTAACTATGGAAGATGTTAGGAATAATAATAAATTATTTAAAACATGGCTTCCCAAACGGATCTCAATGCAATTCAGTGATGATGATATAACTTGCATCAATTCATCGAATGGTAAATATACACTAGTATATTTAGGTCAAAGTCCACAAAGTTTTGCTGGTATGAAAACAAGATCTCTTGTCGCATTCAATTGCATTGAATAGCATTACTAATAATCATTGGTATTAGGTTAATAGTGTTTTATTTGTATATAAGATTATTTGCATGTAAGTTTTGAGGAAACATATAAACATTTTCATACATTGTTGAACACACTCACTTTATAAATCGTAAGACGATACAGTTTTCTGTGAGTATTATTAATGATGACGATGAGTTTATGTTCTAATGTTCTGTTTTCATTTGTTTTCAGTTCAATCATTCAAAGATGTGGATGCAGTATGCTAGTGAACACTGGGTCAAGGCTGAGGATCTCGCTTCATCCATCCAAAGACTGTCTTCCGAACTGAAGGCGTTGAGTGAGAATGCTGAGCATGCAACAGTTTATGACCTGAGTGTGTGCTATGATGAAGAAAGAATCGAATTGTGCCTTCGTGATGCTGAGAACTACAACAGTGGTGCGGAAGTTTGCGACAAATTTCTGGCTGGGACATTGGATCTGAATCATCTTTGTGCTGCAATGATTGAATTGAACCTGAAGAGATTCCTGTACCGTCTTCAACTGCACCTACCAGAATGGATCATTCAAAAGTTCCAATTGATTGACGAAAATCGTGAAGAAATTGAAGACGGTCGAGAGAATGACGAATATGAGGAAGAAATAATTTTAGATTGTTTATATGTACCAAAAAGTTAAATAAAACACATAAGTATAATTTTCATGTTCATTTATTCAATTCCCTTTAATACAATATTGAGAAAATTATTATAAATTAAAATATAAATGAAGAGAAAAGAAAACGAGTACAAAGATATAATGAAAAAAATATATAATCAATTAAAAGTATCAATAAGTGTCAATATCTGCTGTGAACTGAACCATCCAATGCATTGTACGTTAGAAATGTATCATGCAAAATGAGTGCATATACTTTGGTGTTGTCTGGAAATTTGGCCTTCCTGGTTTCAAATTCAACCTTTATGTCGATAGTTGAGGATTTTGTGGCATTCGGTTGATGTGAACAATCGATTATGAAGAGTGGATTGCTTCGAAACTGTCCAATATCCATTAGAGGTTCACTCATATCTTTATCATAATAACTACGTTGAAAGTTCTCATAAGCATAGTATGCAGACGAATCTAGTTTTTTGTCAAAATCCAAATTCCAACGCTCATATGGATATACTTCAGAATTCAAGTATACCCGAATATTATTGATGTCAGCTGTTATGAATTTCGTGATGTCCTCTGCTCGGTTTTCAGATATTGCGGTATTTTGAAATCCGATTATAATGAAACGAGGTGTTTCCAAAGCATTGGTTGTTTTTATGGCCCATATGTCTGAAGATGTAGCTCGTAATGAAGGGAGTTCATACAAGTCCCACATACGATAGGCCAACTTAATTTTCGCATTCAGACCACTTTTGTTGATTCTATGCAAAAGTTTGAGTTTGTGCTTATCCTCTGGTACTATGTGTCGTATTCTCCATTCGATTTTATTTATTTCCAAATTAGCATCAACTTCACCTATATATGAGTTGTTGAAGGTACGAGCGATTATCAAAATTAGTTCTTGTTTGGCATTCAAGATACTTTTATTGTAATCTTCGGCAAAGCCCATCAGATATTTCAGCGGTAATTTGCCACTGAATACATGACTGGTTGTATCCAATATGTCCTGTTTGAATCTTGAAAGACCCCAGCCTGTAGTCAGTAAGGTGTTAGCGTGCGATTGTCCAAATGAAATCATGGTTTTCATTGTAGAGGTTATTCCAGGTTTTCTGATGACAGCCACTTGTTCTCCACCCATTTCATAACGAATTTCATCAAACAGAAAAGCCATTGCATTATTCGATAAATAGCATGGTTTTGTTGCATCTTCCGGTGTGAATTTTCCCTCTATGTAAATGAAACTTTCTGCAATATCAAGAATGACATCTTGATTATTGATTGCAATTCGAATTTCATCTGAATTCCTGAATAGGGGCGAGCCATATGGTTTATATGTGTGCTCATGTAAACTTATGAGGGAATGATCGAGCACCGGTTCATCGAATATATTCAACTTTTCACTATTTGTTTCATGCACCATTGTTACTTCCTTACTTTCAATCCTATCGATTTCAAGAATTTGAGGTCTCTTACAGATAGGTGGTGACGTGTTGACTGTTTAGCGAACACTTTTGGAATGACCTTTTTTGCGGTTGAGCATTCCTTTTTGGTTTCGATTTGCTCAAATCGTTGATGATTTCTTCTATTGAAACAAAAACCCATAATAGAATTCAATCGATTTTTTTCAATTCCAAAACGATAAAGATCTCTTCTTCACTTCCGAAATCCACGAGCTTATTTTTCTGATCCAAAATACGCACTGTTATATTGTGAATCAATTGACGTCCTTCTGGGCTGACAGGCATATATATAATATTGTGTGGTTCTTTCGTGAGATTGTATCCAGCTTCGACGTCAACATCGAATGAGAAAAGAATGTGGGACTCTTCATTATTTATATATGAACCAGAAATTATATTGCAATCCAAACGGATGAGTCTCACAATCGTTATATTAATCGGTAGTGAGGATTCATGTATTTGATTCTGTGGAAATATTTTATGGCCAAATCCCATCATGCTCGCAATAGAGTTTGGATGTGTCAGATCAATTTCATATTTTGATCGCATTTCACATTTCATCGTATTATTATTGGCATGTAGGTAGAAAATATCATCTGCAGTAATATCGATTGGTTTTTTGTCATGAAACAATCTGAACATTATATTTTTCTGTATAACTGCATTGATCTCTTCTATTTCATAAGCACCACATGGAATTTCAATGGTGTGTAATTGTAGCATGGGTGAGTCGTCACCACTAAGTCTGAATCTGATTAAATTGTTTTCTTCAGTTATATTATTGATTGTGTTGCATCCATAGAATCCCAATAGTCCTAGTCCATAACGGCTGTTTCTATCCAATTCGATAGGTGGAAAAAAGTCTGCACTTAAGACACTCGTCCCGACAGCTTGTAGTTCGAACTTCCGCGACATGACTGATGTATTTTACAAATGACACTTCAATTTATTGTTGTCTACAACACATCTGCAATAATCCACACTTTTTTTTGGGCAGCGCGTTCAAATGAATATTGTTTTTATTGACACCAATACTCATATCCTCTACATTGCAATAGCAGCAGAAAATTTTTCGAGGCATGGGACCATCATTCACATCAGAATTTGAATTAGATTCTTCGTCAGAGTGGTGTTCATAGCAGTATTGATACTTCATTATGTCGATATCATCTTGTAGATGTTTTGGTAATTTTTCCCAAACATTTGCAATCTCATGTGCAGCACAGGCAATTATAACTTCCTTAGGCATATTGGCAAGCATCATGCTATCCATTTTTGTTAGGGTGCGATATTTAGAATACATCTTCAATGAATATCCCATTCTCTTGATAGCCTCACGATCCATTGTTGGAGTTGTATCCATTTTTTATTTGCGAATTGATTCAGAGAGGAACTTTAGGCACAAATGACCACAGAAGACTGTATTGAATTTTTGTTGGCGATCATAGTTATATTTGATTTTCACTCCCGAATATTTTCGAAAGTATCGAATCAATTCCATTGGTGGGGGCAAATCTCCAAAACTATCGAAATATGTGACTTCTTTGCCACATTTCTTGTATGCCACCCAATGTGTTCCAGGACCACTTATTTTATCCAAATTGACAATAGCTGTCTCATACAGTTTTGGCCTTGAAGAAGGTAATCTGTCACGCATAAAAACACCACGAAAGTGTGGAATTTTCATTTTCTGTGCATAATAATTGAGATCGAAATCGGTGAGAGGCCTCAGAGGTAGGGAATCTACTAGTTTTTTGACTTGTATGATTGCGATGGTTTGTATGGTTTCAAATATAATCCCAATCCTTTACGATAAGGTTTAAGATATATTCCACTACCTCGTTTACCTAATGCTACAGCCTCCATTGTTTTATTGTGGCGATTGGCTTCAATGAGAGCTGCTCTGCTTGCTTTTGCCGAATTCACAGCTTTGGTAATTCCTGCAGCTGCACCTGCTAAACTTCCGAGTGCAGAAAGTCCGGCGAAAATCGGAATCAATGGCAAAATCCCACCAATTTTGGGAATTGGAATTATTCGAGGTGTGCGAATTTTTTTCTTACCACCGGCAGCTTTAAGATATTTACGTGCTGCTTGCAATGCCACAGTGATAGCTTTTTTTCTATCAGTCGTCACAAACTGATCCCCACCAGATCTTTTCAATACATTTCGCACTTTACTAACCACTCCAGCACCGAATGCAACTTTTTTTATTTTATTTTTCCTTGATGGTTTTCTCTTAACCTTCTTCTTGTTGGAACTATTACAGCCCATACCCAAATGTCTCTTCGCTTTCATAATATTGGTGACCAGTAGGGCAGCTGCCCTTTCTCCAATATTTGCGTCCTTTGATTTAACCCTATCCCAAGCTGCGTATTCTAGTTCTTTATCTGCTATATGTCTCGCTGTGAGATCTGATGGATGATTCGAATATTGAATGTCGTGTTTTTTGCATGCAATATCTAATTTATTGATGCCAGGATCGTTGCGTGCTAAACGTTCATTCAGTTTCGTACCGGGTCCACAATATTGATAACCGCCAGGTATATGTAATTCGAATGGAAGTGTATTTATTAATTTATTCACAAATCCAAAACCTTCTTTACTCTGACTTCTACTATCGATACGTCCGTATCGTTTGATGGTACACATTTAAATGAGATGCTCATAACATTTTTCCATTTACATAGTCTCCAACCGTGGTACGATGCGCATTGTGAAACAGAAAGAAAATTTTGTCGTTGACAATCTAGATGAGAAATTTGGGTGTGGATTGAATGGGCAGGTATTGTTAAGACATGGCCCACTACTTCCATCATCAGTTCGAGGACTCATTATTGGACCTTCAAATTGTGGAAAGACCAATGCAATGATATCACTCTTAACACATCCACAAGGATTGCGATTCGCAAATGTATATCTCTATTCAAAATCACTCAATCAACCCAAGTATAAATTCCTACAAAATGTGTTGGAACCTATTAAAGGGTTAGGATTTTATACGTTCAGCAATAATGCGGAAATAGTGGAACCCTCCGATGCTAAACCAAATTCTGTTTTCATTTTCGATGATGTGATATGTGAAAAGCAGGATATCATAAGATCATACTTCTGTATGGGACGTCATAAAGATGTTGATTGTTTTTATCTTGCACAGACATATTCACGAGTGCCAAAGCAATTAGTGCGTGATAATACCAATTTCATTGTAATGTTCAAGCAAGATGAGACAAACCTACACCATATTTATTCAGATCATGTGTCACCCGATGTGACATTCAAACAGTTTCAATTGATGTGTGTTAAATGTTGGGAAGATCAATATGGATTTCTAGTCATTGACAAGGATAGAAAAATACATGAAGGTAGATATCGCAAGGGATTCGATAGTTTTATATATCCATGATGATGCTATTCAACTTCAATCGATCATTGGATTGTATAGAGATCACTTCAGTGAATTCGTATATGATAACAAAAAAATATGAAGACAAACATTGGTTCTGTAGCTGGAAATGCGAGCAATGAAATGCATTTGAAACGTCAACTAGTTGAGACAACAGAAGCTGTCAGACAAAAATTCAACTCAATCAAGCATGGTAATATTGAGAATCGTATGGCATTGGAAAAACTTTATGAACCCATAACGAAACCATTGAATGTTTTATCATCGAATGCTACTTCATCGAAAACACCACAGTTATCCAACAATCAAGTGAACTTTCAGACTACTCCATTTCACGCCACGAGTACTCCAATAGGAAAGAATCAATCTTCTGGTAGTGTATCATCTACAGACAGTGAGTCAGACACAATAAAAGATGAAATTGCAGCGAGCCTCTTTGAAACACCGCCATCATCATCACGCATCAGTTCTTCAGATCTCAATTCTCCATCCAATGTAGATGAAAGTCTTGAAGATGTATTGAAAAAACATTTGAGAAATATCAGAAGTAGAAATGTGGCATATGATGCAACATTTGGCGTACGAATGGATCCTATCACACAAAAACTAAAAATGGGAAATCTTCAGGTTCACTTCAATGATGGAAACATAGTATTTTGGAATACCAATAAAACGAGAAAATATCAATTTCCTGGCAGCTCAGAATTATATGATATAATATTCCTCAAGAATCCACAAAATATTGACGATGAACAGATTCGTCAAACATATTCAAAGATATTGAAACTAACGAATGCTCCATTCAAACAATACCAATTGAAGAATGGTTTCAGATATACGAATTCCAAGAAATTTCGCGAAGTTATCAAACCTATACTAGACTCAACTCATTATCCAATGAGGGATGGAACTAAAATTGGTGGAACAGTCAATCGAAACAAAATACAGAAAATATATAATCCCAAACCAGCGAATTATGTCTACTGGAACTCACCCAAGGAATTGATTGCTCGCTTACGACTATTACTATCTTCAAAGGCAGCTGGTCATACTGGACACAATAATGAAATAATTTCAATAATTGAGGAATTGCGTGAAGAAGGTATAATATATTGAAACATTCACAAATAAAAATCACTCTCGCCTCATTATTCAATGAAGTAACATTACCAGATTTATTTTTCATTTGCACTCGAAAGAAAGAATGGATAATGGAATGAGTGATGTAAAGCGACAAGTCGTCAACGAGTTGCATGGCTCTGTAAGACGTAATTTTCAAAGAAGAATAACTACCATCAAAGGGTTTGCAGATCTATGGCAAATAGATCTAGCAGAAATGCAACCATTCGCAAGAAGTAACAAAGGTCATCGATATATCCTTGTGGTGATTGATTGCTACTCAAAGTATCTATGGACAGTGCCAACTAAAAATAAAACAGGTAGTACCGTAACCAATGCAATGAAACGTGTTCTGAAGCAAGCCAAGTTTTCTCCAAATCATCTACAGAGCGATCAAGGAAAAGAATTCTTCAATAAAAATTTTTCCTCTCTCATGCGACAATATAAAATCAATCATTATTCAACATTCAGCACAAAAAAAGCAGCCATAGCAGAAAGGGTAATTCGAACAATCAAAACATGGCTCTACAAAGAATTTTCGATGAGGGGCAATCACAAGTGGATTGATATTCTTCCGATCATAACGAAGAAATATAACAACAAGGTGCATAGTACTACTGGTATAGAACCTATAAATGTTAATTCAACCACGAAATTAAAATTCAGAACCACCAGAGGAATCCGAAGGAAACAAAGTACACCCAAATTCCAATTGAATGATATTGTACGCATAAGCAAGTATAAAAACATATTTGAAAAGGGATTCACAGCCAACTATACGACAGAACTCTTTAAAATCGTTAAAGTGAACAGAACATACCCCACTACATATATTCTTGAAGATATGGATAGTCAACCCATAAGAGGCTGTTTTTATGAGGAAGAATTATTGAAAACTGCGAATCCTGACGTGTATCTAGTGGAAAAGGTGTTGAGAAGAAAAAATAATAAACTATATATAAAGTGGTTAGGTCTTCCAAGTGAGCATAATTCGTGGATTGATGAATCAGATGTGGTTTAATAATTATATGAAAATGATTTCAATTATCTATATGGTGAATAATAAAGCTCTGGAGGAGTATACTGGTTTTATATATGTATGTTTTCTGCAATAAATTTGATATAACCCAATCTTTGTTTGTTTCATTTACTTATATGGTTCGAAACTCTTTCAATTGGTAACTTTTATATTTGAAAAATAAATGACACAAATGTAATAATATTCAATCAATTTATTCATCATAATTACAACAGTGGTTATTATTTATTGGGAAATTGCATGTGGAAGCCTTTCTGGTCCAATTTCAGTGTACGTTGGAATACGGTCTCCTAGTATTTGGCGCCTTTCGATTTGCTCGTCATGTGTTAGACACCAGCAATGATTGAAGTGGATTTTCCTGTTGGGATGGAGTTGACCAACTTTCTCACATAGCTGCCAGTTACTTCTACAAACAGCACAGATATGGTTCCAACAGTCCATAGTGTAATTATCACACTGCAAGCAACGTTGTTTAAGTGGCACCTCTTCTATCGCACAAGTTCTACAAATATTTCTACAAATGCCCAGGATGATGCACTCAATTTTCTCGTGACACTTGAAGCACTTGAGATGGTTTCCCTGTTCGTTAGTTATTTGTCGCTTGGGCTGTGGCACTGGATTTCGTGAAACACACTCGGTACACAATCCGGTACATGGATTGAAGTATGATTTGGGTCGAGTGATTTGACAATTGTAGCACTGAGCAGCTCCAGCAACCACTAGGGGATAGATGCACACTTTCGGTTTAGAATCCCACTCTTTTGGAAAAGGCATATTGTTACTCACTGGTGGCAATGACAGAACTCAATCCAATAATCCAACCCTCCCTACATATATACAGTAAGAGTTTGTGGAGGGGCGCCCCACCACTACCAGATCGTATAAAACATAGCTGCGGGCTCTAAACTTCACTCATTCATTCAGAGCATTCGAAGGATATAACCAAGATGGCTGAAGAAAGAGCTGCAATGTTAGATGTTCTGGCACATGCTGACCTTAATAACAATTTGGAGGGTGAAGAGCAGGTCGCTGAAGACGTCATCGAACAAGAGATTCCTAATGACTCTGAAGACGAGGGTATTGAATGCGATGCAGAGACCAATCAACCTGGTGATTTGGCCATCGGTGTGGAATTTTGCAGAGTCAAGGTTCTGAATATGAATCACACTTTGGAAAATCCATTGGAGTTGTGCTGTGTGACTGAGAGCTATGTCAGAATTCCCACTGTTACAGGACAAATTGAGAAATTATGCCTCATGTGTTTTAAATTTTATGCTTTTCGTGTAAACAATGGTGGGTGGTATGAGCACGTAGATAAGCATAGGACTCAACCATTCTCTGAATTATTATGGAGTAGGTGTAAAGCATGCAGCACTCTGCTTACACAGTATCGATATATCGAGACATGTATGATCTGCAATAACGCCCCTCCTTTGCACCACTAACCTTGGACCACTGGTCAAAAAAAAACTATCAGCCCTTTTCAGGGCTACATTAAAGAAACAGACAGTAGATAGATATCTCACACACATGAGATAAATGTATGTAACATTTGTAATGTGTTCGTTCACCTCTTGACTATGGTAGAGTACACACACTTATTAGCTGTAATATTGAAATTCTAGTGATGTGGATCCACTGCCGCGACAGAATGAAAAGCCGCGGATACGCGAATGATTCGCGAATGTAGCCACGGTTCCGCGACCACCGCGATAATCCATGGAATAAACTTCACGGAATAAAGATGAGACAATAGCTACACTCTCACTTGGACTAATAACGCGGGCGCAACCGCGGAACTGCGACCGCAGTGGATGTGGATCCGCTGCCGCGGCAGAATGAAAAGCCGCGGATACGTGAATGATTCGCGAAAGTAGCCGCAGTTCCGCGACCACCGCGACAATCCATGGAATAAACTTCGCGGAATAAAGATGAAACAATACCCACACTCTGACTTGGACTAATAACGCAGGCGCAACCGTGGAACCGCGATCGCAGTGGTAATAGATCCGCTGCCGCGACAGAATGAAAAGCCGTGGAAACGCGAATGATTCGCGAATGTAGCCGCGGTTCCGCGACCACCGCGACAATCCATGAAATAAACTTCGCGGAATAAAGATGAAAAAATAGCTACACTCTGACTCGGACTAATAACGCGGGTGCAACCGTGGAACCGCGATCGCAGAACCGCGACCGCAGTGGATTGAATCACGACTGCATCAAATCCGTCGAATGATGATCGTAATTTGCGGAAATATATGTAAAAAACCAGGTCCGCTCCGCGTCGCTCCGCTCCGCTTCAAAAATTTTTCGACCCGCGTATTAAATTATTTCACGGCCGCGATTGAAATTATTCCGCGGATGCGCGATTTCGTTGCCACGGCCGCGGATTCGCGCCTATTCCGCGGATAAAACCGCGGATCCGCGGCCACGGCCGCGGACCCGCGGATTTATTGGTGGAATATGCGCGAATCCGCGGCCGCGGATCCGCGGTTTTATCCGCGGATTATTTTAATTCGCGGCCGCGAATTAATTTAATTCGCGGGTCGAAAAATTTTTTTGAAGCGCTAGATTGTAAACCCAATAGAAGTTGGGGATATAAATAATACTCTTTACGACTTCAAATCACTACACATACTATTATCAACCATAAGTATCATTACTCTTATTCATTCATCACATATATATATGAGCGTGAATACACCATGATTTCGAGTCTGGTCTAACTCAACCCTCATTGATTAGTTCCTTTTGCATGCAATTCAGGAGAAAAATTTATACTCTGATCAGCTAACCGCATATTGAGATTACCTAAAAACTTATTTTGTGAGTACGATTAATATCTTTGAAAAACTAACCTAAGGAGCGAACCACGCGAAATGGACCTTGACCTAACCTTCATTGATTTATTTTTCCAAATTGTATCATTACGGGTGGTAATACATATTTCGAGCGCCTTATGTCATCATAAGTGTACATTACACTATAACTGAGACGTGAACAACTGAGAATTGTGAGTTTTTTTTTTTTCGAATTTTTAATCTTATTTTGTCTGTGATATCTGCAACAGAGTTGTTATATATTGCGTGATAATGAACCAATAATATGCGATATAGCATATTCATTAGGTGATCACCTAATATACCTAACTGTGAGATAGCTACTGTGTTTTAGTTCATAATGGTAGCCCTGAAAAGGGCTGTTTTCGGGTTAGTCCACACTCTGTGGACCATCTCAGACAAGTAATTATACATATTGTGAACATGTGTGATCCATTAGATCATGAATATGTAATAACGCATATTCAATAGGTGATCACCTAATGAATCTCACTATGAGATAGCTACTTTGAGTTCTTAATGGTAGCCCTGAAAAGGGCTGTTTTTGTGAGTCTACACTCTGTAGACTAGTCGTCGTCATCAGTATCAGATGAGATACTGATAGGTCTCCCGATGGATGATGGCCAACTTACAGTGGATGGTAGACTGATTGAGTCTATATCAGAGCCATCCACTTGCATCCTATCAAAGAACCCTTCCGGAAACCCAAACTGTTGTGATAAATACTCGAAGTACCCAAGATTCCCTCGAGTATTGACACTATCGGTTGAAGAACTAACTTCTTCAACCTGGATAGGTCCTGTCGCTGCTTCCGAAGTTGGTACACTCCTTGGCTCCGTAGTTGAATCAGCTCTCATCGACATCGTGAAGAGAATGATATAGAACTCTGGTCTCGCATTGTATTTATACAAAAAAATGTTGGTGGGGAGAATGGTGGGGAGAGCGGTGGGAAGAGAAAAGCGATGTAAGATATTTGTGAACATTCTAAAAGGTATACTTGTTGAATTCATTATGAAGCAAGCCATTTTTCTGCAAGAGATTCATATGATAAGGAAATACAAATTGTTGTTGAAAGGTTCGTGTAGAGAAGTATGAAATTTATATACGCATTTATAATGTAATTACAAAATATTCAGATGAAATGAAGAGCAATGCCCCAACCATCGCATTGTTCAATGTGTACCAAACCAATTTAATGTACACTCTTTCGTTTCATTTCATCTGCGTTAATAAACTATTTATTGAAACAATAATATAAACAAATGAACTTAAAACTATTGGAATAAACACCTACAACTAACTCAACCTACTTCATCGAAATATTTCCTAATATAACAAAATATTCAGATGAAATGAAGAGCAATGCCCCAACCAACGCATTGTTCAATGTGTACCAAACCGATTGAATGTACACTCTTTTGTTTCATTTCATCTGCATTCATAAACTAACTATTTATTGAAAAAAAATTTACAAATGTACTTAAAAACTATTGAACACTTACAACTAACTTAACCTATTTGAACTCATCGAAGAGTTTGCCCAAGGGGCGGATTAACTTTTCCATTCTCCCCTTGACCCGTTTGAAGTGAGCGTACCTTTCCACATAATTTTCGGATTCCAACCGGTAATTATTGGAAAGAAGTTCAGATTCCCGGACAAGTTCTGAATCCCGCTCGGCAAGTTCTGACTCCTGCTTGGCAAGTTCAGCAATTTGCCTTTGGAGTTCAGCCTTCTGTCGAATGATTTCAGCACGTTGTCTGGAAATCTCTCGTTGATGATGCTGGTTTTGTGCCTTGGCCATTTCACTTTCTTGGCAGGCACGTTTCGCATCATCAATCTTCTTCCCGAGAGAAAGAAAGGTCCGCTCAATTCGAACGTACTCTTCTTCATCTGAAGCAGAGTCAGCCCCTTCGATGAGCGTAGCGGTGGTGGTGGTGGCAGTGGCGGCGATGGCAGCAGTGATAGCGGTGGTGGTGGTGGCGAAAGTGGTGGCAGTGGCATCAGTGACGGTGTTGGCGGCAGTGGTGGTGGTGGCGGCAGTGATGGCGGTGGCGTCAGTGGTGGCGGCAGTGGTGGCAGCAGTGACGGTGGCAACGGTAGTAGCGACGGTGACGACGGCCGCGGGAGCATTGTCCTCCATGGTAGCATCCACTGCAGGCGGCATGGGAAGTGGCGGTCTAGCCACTATGGCAGCGGAGGCTCCAGCAGGTGTAGCCGATATGCTGGGTACCGGAGCTCTCGTGGAAACTGGCCATGGCCCAGCTCGAGGATTGGTATCATTGCATACTTTGCGATACTTCGCAATGACACCAACCTTCGCTTTGGGCGCTCGTTTGGCTGGTGGCCGCCGGCTCGTAGAGGGCTTTGGTTCTTCGAATTCGTCCTCGCTCTCGATATTCTCCAGCATGTCAAGGAAGCCAGACATCTTCTTCTTTGACGAACCTTGCCTAGCTCCACCTGCACGTTTCCGGCGTTGTACCGTCGCCTCCGTCGTCACCACTTCCTGCGAAGACACCGCTGATGTCGACGGGATCGCCTCCGTCGTCACCACTTCCTTGGAAGGTACCGTTGATGATGGGATCGGCTTCCTCGTCATCACTTTCTGGGAAGGCACCGCTGATGTCGACGGGGTAGCTTCCACCTCCTGGGTTGGGGCTGCCACCATCTCTGGGTCCCGGAGTTGGGACAGCACCATATTTCGGAAGATCCCCTCGTCCAGCATACCGATGAGGTCGTCCTGGCACACCTCCGGGAAGTCGTCAATGGCGGCACCCTCCTCCATCGGCTCAGGAATGATGCTGTCAATGGCAGCATTAACTTCATTCTTTGAGAAATCCATTTCTGAAACATATAGAAAACATACAATTAGACAAATTCATAAAATTGAAATTGTTACTTACCGATCACTAGTTGTATCAGTTCGGAGAGAAAAACACTCGATGTGGCACTGGTCCGGAGTAGGGCAATGAGACTGGTCGGCTAGCTGCTGAAAGTCACACTGAAGAAATTATGAACGGAGCTCTGCTTTTGTACACTCCAGCAAGCCCCCACCCTCCCACTCCTCTCACATAATTCTTTCTTAGAAGCTAAGTCCCACCCTCCCCTCTCAAACTATTCCAACCCACAATCGCTCTCTAAGCCCCGCCCTCCCCACTACAACAAACCCGACCAACCAATCCCACCATCGCTCTATCGCCACTCTCTTCATTATTTGCATTTAGCTGTTTACTGATTGGGTACAAATGAAACACAGTTTTCCGTTTATGGTAAAGATCAATTTATTTCATTTGATACATAGCATTCTACTTATTGGCACATCATACATATATTCATTTTTTAACACCAGGATTGATGTCTATACCCGGATACCACAATAATGGTCTATCCTTCGGCCACCGCTCCGCATGTTTCTTCTCAAGCGTTGCAACTCTTTCTTCCAATGCATTATATTTTTGTGTCATAGCAGTAGTAGCGTCGGATGTTTTTATTTCGACATCACTCTTAAGATTGTTGTATTTGCGAGCCAATGTTATTCTCGCTTCAGCTATCTTATCATCAAATGCTTGACGGGCTTCACGTTCTACATTACCTATTGCAGATTGTATGGCAGCTTGGAGTGCCATGAGGGTGAGCTCCTTAGTTTCTTTAATTTTTGCCTCGAGATATGATACAGTTACACAATCACCATTTTCGCATGGCTCTCCAGTATTTTTCAATATTTTTCTCTGCATATCATATTGACCGTCTGATGTTAATTTGAATCCAATACCCGGTGGGCCACGAACAGTGCCACCACCCCATTTCCTTTTACGACCAAATTTATCAATTGTTTTGGACATTATACCTAGAGAACGATACTTCTCAAACTGATGGTTCTTCAATGGTTCATTTATTTATATTATCATTTCTACATGGCGACGATTGAGTATTAGAAACAATAAAACAATACATATCCCAAAACATTTAATATTTAATAAAAATATCCATACTTCAATGCACACAATCACAATACAAAAATCACAAATGATGAATGTTCCGGTTTGAAGGATAATAACACCGAGACTAATAATTTAGTTATTAATCTCGGCATTCAACAAATTAATAAGTTGGTCTAGGGGGCTCTCCTGAGAAAAAGAATGAACGATTTCAGACACCCAACGAATGTTATCATTCGGATCATTTTGATAGAACTCTATATCGCTATGACCCCATGGAAGAGTTCGAGTGGTATTCGGAATAATGAATCGTTTGTCGTCGTGGTATGATAATGCAACTTTATTTTTCAGTTCAGTATAAATATCATGCAACACGCTTCTAAAAGAGTTCATCTTTCTGAATATCATACCTCCTTGTTCGACAATTTTTTCATAGTCTTCACACGTCAATTCATTCTTTATAACAGATCTTTTGATACCTTTGGCCTTTTTCAGTTCAGTGTTGACAGATTTTACATAATATGCTTTGGCACCTGTACCGTAAAAGCTCATTATTGGATCATTTGGAAATTCGTCCTTGAAATTACCCAGAACTGACTTTGTCACTGGAATATCGAATTGGTTCCCTATATTGTAATTAGATGTATCGAACTTGTTTATATTATTTTTGATGAATTCATAGAAATTTTCTGTATTTACTTTGAGAATAAGAGAGTCGGTATCAGTATAGAGTAAGGACACATCTTCTCCAAATCGATGTTTGATGCATCCGTAAAAAAAGTCATACATGACCGTTTTGGATAGTTCCAGAATGGAAAATCCTAAATATAGTGGTTTATCATAATGAACTTTAACTCTGCCCAATTGAATGGCAACAAAATTTTCAGTAAAGATGGAGCAATTTTTGAAATTTGGTCGCGAAAGGAGACAACTAGCACCCATAGTTCTCTTTATATTTTCCCAATGTGTAACGAGTCTAACATCAATTCTATTGTCTACGTTTTCCATTGTTTTTCCATAAACTGCATTGTTCATAAGCTTGAAGAAGTCTTTCTCAGACTTATTATTAGACCTATTACGCATTTCAGTATTCAGATCTATATAGGGCTTCATCCAACATGATTGCTTGAACCTCAATACTCTATGTGTGTTCATCACTATCAAACCATGATTGAGAGCTTGCTGTAAGTTTCTATAGTGAACAATATATTTTCTTTTATCATTCAAATTTGGAATTAATTTGGGAACTTTTGATTTAGAGCATGGAGGTACCAAACGTTCAACTAAGAATGGAAGATCAGAATGTTTATCATGAAGTTCTTGTGGATAATGAATATCCACTTCCAGTACATATCCATACGAACTATCAGCATCCACATTCATTATGTCAAGATTGAGAATTTCATTGGGTGTTAACCATTGAAATTCACCTGTTGGTAATGGTTGTGACATGCTGTGTCCATATAAATTTGTTGCATCCAAATATGAAATGAATGAAGATGGTTCGTTTGGATTATAATTTGGCAAAAATTTATTGTTTGCTTTATGTTTCCTTTCACTACACTGACTGATTCCACCACGTATACCTTTTTGAAAAAAATGAATCATATCAATGTCGGTCAGTAATTCCAATTCGATATTCGTATATTTTAACATGGCATCCCAAGATAATCCCGGTGCGGTGTAGTATTGTGCCGGATCCAAATCATATTTATCAATACATATATTTCTAAAATTTTCAAAAATGTCACATAATAGTAACACATCTGACTTTAAATATAAATCAGAATATTCACCCAAACTATGGCACTCGAACAAATTCCATACAAGTTGGGCCCTCCTATAATCATTATCTGATATATGCTCACAATTGAGAGTGTCATAGAATTGATTTTTTGTTGGAAGTCTTGGATGATTTAGTTTGTCAATGTCATCAACAAAGCTATAGGGAAATACACCTTTCTTTCTCATTAAATCGAATTTTTCAATTTGTGGAAAATGTTTGTGCATCTCAATACACTGATCAGATGTTAAATTTGCACCTAAGTTCTCCAAAGAATTCGACATGAATTTGAAACTATCTATGAATCTCATTTTCAAATAATTCTTCTTCGACCTCCCATCTTTATCCGTATAGGAGTGTGTAAAGAGATGTTTTGTGAAAGATATATATTTCTCTTTAGTTTGTGGAATAACATCCACTTTCTCTTTGTTCTTATACAATTCCTTTATGAATAAGTGAGAATCGTATCCACTCAGATTGTGAAAGATAATGGGAATGAAATTTGGTAATTTAAAATTCAAATTACATGATGAATGAGCAGCAGGGGACCTCTTTTTCCCTGTGAGATGACAATGATCTCTCACTTTAACTTCACCATCATTGAACGGCTTAGAACAAATGCCACAATTTGTGGCAGAAGCAAACTGTTCCTCTTCTTCAAGAGTTTGTGCAGCCATAGGAATAGGATACCTGAGATGATTCTCATAAATGTTTTTCAAATCATCTTCAATTTTACTGACAAATTTCTGGGCTGCATCCACACCCCTATACGTAACAAATTTCGACAAATCATCATTGTATGAACATTTAATCAAATAAGCAAATGAATAAGGCTCATGTTTGTATGTCTTGATCGAGTACGATTGTTCGGGACTCGGCTTGGTAGTTTGAATCGGATTCAGTACTGATTCAAAATCAGCATATACTACAAATGGTACTTTCATTTGTTTCTCGAAGTTTTCGAATGTTAATATATTTTCAGGCACCATTTTCCCATATTTATTGATTTTGAAATTGGTTGATGGTGTTGTAGTACTCAGGTGATTACAATCATTCATCTTATGACGTAATAGTAATCGCTCATGAGAAAAATATAACAAACATCCATCACAAAAATATTTTTTATGTTCATGGGCAGATAGTTGACTTGAAACTAATCTTGAAAGATCTTTGATCCAACAATAGTGACTATTACCGAAATCATCTGTGATAAGTAACAAATTGACATGTCTCCTAAGTCTTCTCTGAGAGTAACGCAATGGTCCAACAATTTCATACATTATTTTACCCTTCTCGATTTTACTCTCTAAACCATACACATTAACTGAAATATCATTCTTGTCCTCAAATTTTTCAATATCCTTCAACTTAACCGGAAAATTCATACCTGTTACATCTATGACAGTATTGAAATGTGGATATGATGAAACTTCTGACGTTCTGTCGACTGCAGGATGTAATGCTGAAGTGATAGCCCACGCAAAACAGTGCTGATCTTCATTACGAACATTTACCACGGCTTTCCTCCGCTCGATACACACAGGTAGCTTCACATATGAACATCCACTGAGTGGGCTGTATTTATTGATGTTCACCTCCAGGAACATGATTTTTTCACAAGTCCAACCTTAAATCAAAATCAAAATTACTAATACATTCCAATCTAATTTGAAGAAAATGTTTACCTGAATCACGTTCCTGGAATTCAGTCGTTTGAGCGATCATACCATTACGAAATCCCTCGAATAAGGAATTTAAATCAGTGGTTTGGTCAACTGTTCTATTCTGAGAGTTGAATGATTTGGTCTCCTTCAGGTCTTGCGTTTGAAGAAAATAACTCCCAAACACTTCCATATTAACTTTGATTATTTTGTGAATCCTGATAGCTGATTCCAGTAATTCAATGACTTTCTGCCTAATTTCATTGAAGAATAACATGTAATCAGCGGAAACAATGGAACTCTGCACCCTGTATGTAGCAATCCGACACTTGAAGGCACTCTTTATAATTTGAACACCATCACTTAATTGTACACATGCATTATTCTTATGTTGTAAGCTTCTTTTGTGAGAATTCACTTGAGTCAATGGAATCGTCACATTACAACAATTACATGTGTACATAGGTGTTGCAACGTCATCTAATTTCACTCGTTTTACTGATGGGCCTCCTTGGCAACTCTGGAGCTGATGACGACGAAGGTTATCACTACGAGTGAAAGATTTACCACAATCACAGGAATACATAATTTCAATATGATCTCACAAAATCACTCGATGTCAACTGATATTAGGAGAGATCCCAACCTCTTACTAGACACTGTTTAACTCACAATTCCTAACTGATGCGGCAATTCTTATATAATGGATAGTGAGCCGCCTCCCACCACTATCTGTGCAGCGGATGCGCACACATCGCTAGTACCCCACCAGACTGTCTGACGTTGCTACCCCTCCACTCTCCGATGAGCTTTCAGAGAGCAGTGCGGGCATTCATTCGTGGCTGTGACTTCGTGGAGTGCAGACGTGCGGTGTAGTGAGGGCTCGTGTTGGTTTGGGTGGGTGGTGTTTGTCAGTTCGGGTATTCATTCGTGGCTGTGACTTCGTGGAGTGCAGACGTGAGGTGTAGTGGGGGCTCGTGTTGTTTTGGGTGGGTAGTGTTTGTCAGTTCGGGTATTCATTCGTGACTGTGACTTCGTGGAGTGCAGACGTGAGGTTTAGTGAGGGCTCGTGTTGGTGAACTTTGGGTGGTGTTTGTGCGTGTATGTGTAGACATGTGTATTCCTATGCAATGTAGTACAGAGAACACATTTATCCGTGTGTATGCAATCTATTCTTCATACATGAAGAATATCTTTACCGCGTATGCAAATTCTAATTACCCCCCCCCCCCCCCCGACTAGAGTACACATGAAGATGCATTACCAGCCTATCTCAAGGTCGAATGACGTCACACACAAATAATCCCATAATTACATTTTCAAAAAAAATTTCAAGGTCCTATGCACCAGTTGAGCCGTTCAAGGTCAACCCCCACCACTATGATGTCATTAATTAGTCATTAATGACGTCATAGTGGTGGGGGGAGGCTTAGAACCGGCTCAAATCTCTTACTAAAATAGAATATCTTTTCACATAATAGTGTTCGAACGTTTTGTTTGAATATGTTTATACTGCTAATTTTTTTCACAGATGTTGGAAGTTGATTATATATTTTCACCTCGATTTTTATGGACATGACATGAGGGCCATTAGAGACCTTGGATAATTTATGACTAGGAATTATGATGTTATAATTCTTCCTCAGGGTGAAGCCTGAAAGAAGACGGGTTTCATCTCTGTTCTGGAACTTGATGCAATGAGTTTTAACATAGGTGACACAGTTAAAGATGTATTACTCGACTCCTCCTCCATGGACGACTTGAGGGTTGCAGTCCACCCCCTCTAGAGGCTAACAATAAAAGTCGTGATACGCAAGAAATATCCCCTTCCCCGACACTAGAAATGACGTGTCCGAATTTTTTTTCGTAGATTCCATTAAGACCCATTCCTTTGGACCACTCTGTATAATAGGTATATACTGAAGATATCCGGGTAAAATTCTATTTATCGGGCGCCACCTGTTTTTTGAAATTTTTTTTTTCAACTCACGTATTTCGGTCCCCTGAATAAAGAATTCTACTGAAAATTTTGGCGGTCTCAACTAGTTTCGGAGATACGGCCCCCCAAAGACAGGAAAACGGGGTTGACGCTTATGTTTGTTTTTTCAGCCAATTCCGCTCGAAATTCCTCCTTCTTTATATCAGCACAATATAAACATTCTGTTCCACCTTCTTCATCACTTTTCAACCGAATTAAAAGCATTTTTCGCTACAAGATTGAAAAATATATCCTGATAGGAAAGTGAGGTTAACAAAACAGTCGAACGCGAAAGGCATCGCCGATGCGAGTTCCACAGTTATGTTGTTAACCTCACTTTCCTATATTTTTCAATCTTGTAGCGAAAAAAGCTTTAAATTCGGTTGAAAAGTGATGAAGAAGGTGGAACAGAATGTGTATATTGTGCTGATATAAAGAAGGAGGAATTGGCGGAATTGGCTGAAAAAACCCCGTTTTCCTGTCTTTGGGGGGCCGTATCTCCGAAACTAGTAAGTAGAGACCGACAAAATTTTCACAGGAATTTTTTGTTCAGGAGACCGAAATACGTAAGTTGAAAAAAAAATTTTTCAAAAAACAGGTGGCGCCCGATAAATAGAATTTTACCGATATCCGAGTTTGGGAGTAGGTTAGGTAAGTGGTATCTGATTCAATCGTCATCATTAAAAAAGTTTATGGTAAGTTCAACCAATTATGAAGCAAGAATAAGAAATTTGGAATACTCCCGAAAAAATCCCAAAAACAGAGTAAGGTTGAATTCATGCGAACCAACTCAACTTGTATTTAACTTAACTTATCTTGAAAATTTATTTTGAAGAAAGGCACTCATAGAACAACTCTCAAACTTGAATAGCAGAGATATGCGCGACTGATCTTGACACCTCTGACAAATTTTTGAACCGTTAGCGGAAACAAAATTATAAGTTGCTAAATATAATGCAGCTCTATTTGATTCCGAACATCAAACTTCTTAGGTTACTGAGTTAAATTGAATTCAAGTTAAGTTGGCTTGCATGAATCCACCTTGAACAGTAGTTGGAAACAAACATTAAATGAAACCTGTCAAGCAACCCGTTGTTTATATGTTCACTTGCTAACAATTGCGTATATAGGTAAAATATAATATCTTATCTTATACAGCTTATTCAATCCATCTTAGCACAAACTGAGATACTTTTTCAGTCGCACACAAAACACCTTCTAGGAATAAATTTCAATACAGTCAACACATATAATAGGTGTTTTTTCATCTTTGTATACTTCACAGAGATTGCTGCGTATAAACGTTATTAGTTCTGTGCCAAGATGGATTGGATAAGCTGTACCTACGTAAATGTCAAGTGATGACTAACCTCTCTCCTCTCTGAATCTATCTTCCGCAAAGCACCACCATTTTGATATCAGAACAAGTTCACCCCACACTATACTAGAATTCACCCAAGCAGGATTGAGTTTATCGGACTTAACACAATTTATGCAACCTTCAATACTTCTGGCCCTAATATTCTTATAATTTGAACAGGCTTTCACACGTCAACAAATATTCTGCACTGTTGCTAACAGAAAAATATGTCCACGACTCACGTAAATAAGCACGTAAACAACGCCAATCACGCCTACACACTGAGTGGATCTTTCGAATATTTTTAAGCTGTGTGCAAAAAGATTGTCTACTTTTTGTTATAGCGGAGTCCAGAGCTCTCTTCGTTTTTTGATATAATTATTGATTGCATGGTGGATTCAGTTCTTTAGTGGGTATTGGAAATTTTATTGTGTGCCTTCGGTTTCTCAATTGAATTCTTTTCTTCATACACTTTCATGCAGCTTCACTTGTTCAATTTGTATTCAAATTAGAGGCACGATTGGACAGCAGTTGTTGGGGGTATTAAGGTTTTTTCAGCAGAATGTTTGCGGTTATAAGCCCGGAAGAGTTTCTGTTGGAAGATGATTAACGCTGTTTTCACACAAAAAATACTTCTTGTTTGTTAGGCAAGTCTCGAATTTGAAATTTTTTAATTTTTTGTCATAATATTTGGTGGAATTGATATATGTTTTTTTATTGTTTTGTCAGGTTTTTCGGGCGAATTTAATGTTTGTTTCCCCATGCATGAAAACTTCTTAATTCATAATGTGGAGTCTATGATAACTTGAGAGTTTTCACAATTCTTTGAATTCCTACGGTTCGATAACAGAAAAAATATACTGAAACTGGCTTTGGAACCAATCTTCACTGGTTGATATTTCCAAGTCAGTTATTCAAATGCAAAGATATATTTATTGTCATTTCCGTCTTTCCTTTGCTAGTTCAGATGAAAAATCCCTCGGGTCAACCAAAAAAATCAGAATAACCGTCCAATGAAACTGATGGATGTCATAACCTTGAATTTCTTGTAAGTAAGGTAACGAATAATAGATCATGGAAAACTTGCAAAACAATGGGAAAAAATTACATATATATAACATTCTTTATTTTTCTATTCATGATTTTTATCTCTTCGTGTAGTGTTGAGGGTGGTGAAAATATGTTATTGGATATATCCGGGCATTGAACTGTTTTGTTCATTGTTTTCTAATCAAACCACGTTAAAAAATTGTTAATTGGAAAAAAAATCATATTTTTTCTTGAGCGGATGACTCATTTACAGATCACCAGAATAAACCGAAGAGAACCATGAAGGAATAAAAACTATAACAAACTTAGTAGATTAATAAATTGTCAATTTCCTACCTGGGTCATATGGAAGAGAAAAGGAAAATAAAAGAAATGTGTATTCCGTCATAAGTAAAAGTGATATACAATGACTCCTCTACCATTTCTTCAAAGCCTTCAGTCGGAATTTTATTGAAAATATGAAATATTTTTTAAAATAATTTTCAGAAACGACCGTTGAGAAATTGCGAACCATCTGACATTGAGCGGAGAAGAAAAGTTGTTCAAAAGTTGATAATGACTGAAATATCAACTCTTACGACTAGATAATGTATATTTCAATAAGAGGAATAGAAGCTAGGAAACAGCATTGGTTTTTGTCATTTTTTAATAACTCATAACGAGTAGGTCCTTTAGCAAATGGAATGTGTTTGATTGGTTGGTTCTATGGTTTTGTAATGAGAAGGTAGAAGGAGTTGATCAGTCTCAATACGACATCAAAAACAATAATTTCAAAGTTTCGAAATATAGGTTGGTTTTTGTATACGTACTTTCTTCAAACTACATGTTAATACGGAAGTGAAAACCTATGGAAATATACCACTCTCTTGAAAAACGATCCTTGAGAGCAAGAGTTTCGGCAGCACATCGAGCTTACCAGAAAAGAGTGGAGAGATCACACTTTTCGGGTTGGTTGTGACAAATCTGAGAGAAGCGAAATGATTGGTGATTTTCAAGCGGAGTAAGGATTGTGGAACAAAAAAAAATGGTGCCAAGCCGCAGTCTTTTATACAGTGTTCTGAAGAAGTCAGTGGTCCGTGGACGAAAAATCACCAACACTGAATTTTTTCCGAATGGAATATACCTAGTTGCTACAATTTATACAGTGCGCTTAAAAATTCAGTATCAAGATTTCAGGGGCGTATGTTTCAGTTCAAAATAAGACGTTTGTGTCCATAAACATGTGCCCGCAAACGCTTCGTTACCGAACTACAGAGCGTTAAATTTTCAAGATTTTTTCAGTTTTTTCGAAGAGACTTTCAACTTTCAAATAATGTCAAATGCTTCAAAACAAAGCTAAACGTCAAATTGAAAAAAAGCAGTCAAAGCCCACTATTCACTTTTTCATTGTTTCGTTGACAAATTTAATAAATCTAGCGATTTACGAAAAAATTACTTCGATTTTTTTCTCAATAACGGTCGCAGATGCGTAAAAATTACAAGAGACAGATACATTTATAAACAAAACGAAGAATTCATTTCATAGTTTACAATCCACCAGCGGCGCACTACAAAAAAGTTTATGAGGCGAAAATGAGCTAGACCCCTGAAAACATATCTTCCTGTAGCATGTTACAATCACTGGCATACTGGATGATGTAAACTCTGGAACGTAACCTTTATTTCAAATCTGATCTCATTATCCGAAAAACTGAAAGAGCTATGAAGAAAAAACTAAAAAAATCTTGAAACTTCAACGCTCTGTAGTTCGGCAACGAAGCGTTTGCGGACACATGTTTATGGAAAACAAAAGTCTTATTTTGACTTGGAAAATGCGTCCCTGAAATTATGATACTGTATTTTGAAACACGCTGTATTTCAATCCAGGCTTTATACATTACAAACTAATTACAGTAAATCATCAGAAGCTAGCGGTATGTAAAATATTTCTTAAACAAAAAAAAAGAAGCTTGTGACAAAAACTTGAAGCAATTGTGCTAACATGTTTTCCTCATGAGTGTAGGCAAGTTTCAATTCCTGAGAGTTGACTTTCGTCAGCTGGTTAACGGAACGAACAACAACAACAATTTTCACTTTCAACAGCTAGGCACTCAGATAAAAACAGGAGAAATAATCTCGAAACAGATTAGTTCTTGCAGAAGCGTTAAAGAAGATATTGGGAATCGTTTATTGAATTTGAATCTGTGGGTGCAGTGAAATAGAGTTATGAGTTATGAAACGATTTGAACCCGATAACCCCAGAATCAATTTCCTGCTATCAAATCATTACAGCTCTATGAAGTAATAAAACTTTTATCAATTATCACAATTATGTACATTAGGACAACGTAAATAAATATTCCGACATGGTCCTGTACCTTTGTGTAATCGAGTTGATTTCAATAATACCCACAGTCAGTAAAGATAAATTCTACGTCGGATGAGATAAAATGAAATGAGGCTTATCAATCAAATTTTATCGAAGGCGATTTGATGTATGTATGTCGTGAACCCATGAGAACTTGATTGTTCATCGCACGGAACGTCTTCATTTGTTTAATGTACACACATCGATGTCTACAACAATATTTGAAGACGTATACATGTTTATTTACTATAGATATGGGTCTTTGGTTCATGGCCGATTCCAGCGGGGCAGACAAGCAGACTGTGCACACATGAGGCATTGGATATGTCACTGAAACATCTTTGTTTGAGCTTTCAAGGCGTATTTATTGGGGATTGTCTGGTACGATATATATTTTCCGGCGGAAGTTTTTTACCTTGACAGGGAATATTTGCGTAGGCTATTTTTATCTAGTGAAATTCAATAGTTCATCATATTGATATTGAGTTTATGGGTTCTAGGAATGAATTTCGATAACGTTAATTGTCTGAAAGTGAAATAAAACTGATAAAGCGAGGTGAATATTTCAGAAAACAGAATAAGTGAGAAACGTTTGGGATCACTTGGAAACCAATGAAATAAATTTGGGTTCAATATTGTTTTGAATAATTATTCATTTCGAGAGTTTTTCACTCGAACTGTTTATGAAAGTAGGTACCAAATGATTTTATATTAGGCTAGTGACGATTGGTCAAAGATTACTTTGACAATCGAATGAATAACTATAAACTTGTTCCATTGGTTTTCGTTCATGATGAAAGATATGAATAAAACTTGTTTTCGATATTTTTTTTAACTCATACAACTGATGACTACAGATGCAACAAGTGCAACGATTTTTTTGCACGTAATTCAAAAGATCAAACGATAGTTCGACAACACAACAAGTGCAGTAAACACTTTTTGCTCGAATTGCATAGTATTAGCGTATTCACCATCAAGGAATGAAAGTCATATTTCACACGAGTGGGAAAATAGTATTCCATGCGAGTTATACACTACACTTTTTCTACGGCTACATCTGATAATAGAGAAATGATTTGACGAATAACATAAACTCGAAATTTGATGCCATTCAAAATTTCCATTTAGGTACAATTATATGAGTAAATAGAACTATAATTGCATGAAATTTGACATTCCATGGAAGACCTGATTTACTGTTTGATAATAACTATAAATGAAACGCAATAAAGTCATGCTGTATGTGGATTCTTGAATCAAAACTCAATTTTTTTACAAAAAAACGAACACCGAAGAGAATATTTGTGAAAGACTTATGAAAACGGAAGCAGATTTGGCTTCGAGATATACAAAAATTTGCTGAGTAATAGAACTTGTTCCATTCAGTTTCAATTATGGCAGCAACTTATCGGGTTGGATAATATCTGCCCTTCTACACTTATATACATTTCCATAATAATTCTAATTTTTTCAGATTTTAGTAGGTTGAGAACCCAAAAAAACTACGAAGAAACAATGAAGTCATTCTGCAGTCCATTTTTTTTGTTTCCTCTTCCCTAGGAATGAAAAAAAAAGTTTTAAGTTCTCATAAAATATGTTCTATTGGCGAATTGGTATACTTTGTTCAACCATCCTTTGCCGTTACGTCATAATCGGTGACGTATTCTGCTGTTTTACGTTTGTCTTATATTAGTTGAATGTTATTTCACACTCAACCTCAAAATAATTATTGGTGTGTACCTACCTGCAGAATACATCGCATACACTCGTGTTCTTATTGCATGTTGATGTATGATATAAATTGATGATCCTCGAGCAGAAACATGTCCGGCATGAACTTTGATTTTGTAGTCTTTATCTGTTTCCATTCCACTGGTAGCCTCTTTTTTTATTAGTTCTAATAGATATTTCTGGAGCATCAGCAACACGCTATAGAATTTAATAAAATCAAATCAATAAAAACTTACATTTTGCATAACATAGGTAGATACATTCGTTGTAGACTGTATTTAAAAGTAAAAGCGGCACTCCAAGCATCTCTTTCTCTCAAGTAGTCGAATAACTTCAAAATCAAGCTTTGCTCTTTCTCATTATACCGGAAAGGCATTTTGACAATGAAAAATTAACTGAAAAAGGCGAAAATGATCAAAAATACTGAACAAATCAGCTATGACAACTGAACTGTCAAAAATAACAAATAAAATTCACATCGACATTAGACATACGTTAATGACGTCACAATTCCGTCTCATCCATTTCATGAATGAGAGATAAAGTTGGACAACGTATGACGTAACGGCAAAGGATGGTTGAACAAAGTATATATTTGCACGGTTACCACAATGAGCACACGTACGTTGATTCAACGTATTTTCAACATTGCATAGTTGAAATATACTTTACCAGTTGAATGGTCAACGTTATCATTTTGGTTATAACTTCTAACGTGTTTAATATACGTGTCAATAACATTGAATTCAACGTATTAATGTAATCGTTATTATTGAAACGTAACTGTGAAATTAAAAATATGCAAGTTTGTATGACTATTTTGTCGGTAACGTAACGTATTTTAATGAATTATGGGATTTAATAAACGAACTTATCGAAAAAAATGCTAATGTATATTTCCCTTTGGCGACCTTTCGGAAGCTAGTCTACTTCCTTTCCCAAGCCTATTTTGGGTAAATTTCAATTTTAGTACATAGTGTGACACTGGCATGACTTATTCATTCATAGCTATTCCTAGTGTTGGTTCAGACACAACCTACATCGAATTGAATCTCCCCAGTTCAACTATTCTTTTCAGAGGCATCCAAAATGCAAGTTCTGTTTTGTCATAAGTGAAATAATGTTATCCCACTCGACCATGTGTATATAGTATTTTTCACAGTAAATGGTATTGGTTTATTAACTGCAATGAACTACCCGATTTAATCCCATTGTGTAGAAAATCATCTGGTAGAAGATGCAAATGTGCTACAGGGTCGAACTTGAGAAATTTGAATTTTGCATAATGTAGGAGATATACAAGTAATTTATTCAAATGTTGCAATTCCATTCTATATTTAGTTCAGTGTCGCTATATTGCTATCCTCATCTAAATTAATTATAATTGGCGCATTTGATTTTACAGAAAGGTTCGAGTTTTCAACATTTATAACATGTTTAACAGAACTTTTCCAACTCTCGGTAGGAATGTCATTCATACAGTTCCTAATTTATTCTACCACACTACCACTTAAAGTCGGAGAAGTAGTTTTTCCGCGCACGCTCGATTTGAGTTGGTGCCACATAAGCTCTATGGGATTGAACACGCAGTATTAGGGAGGTAGTCGTAACACTGTATGTCCCAGTTCTTCTGCATTTGTATCACATACATACGTTTTTTTTAAAAGAAAATGGCTGCAGCACTTGTAAAAGTTTTTTTTTTGTATAATTTTCCTCAAAATATATGTCATTTGCAGCCATGAAGTTTTGAATCTCCAATTTCGTATTCTTTGAGCCAGGAATTTTTTGCAATTTTCGACTACGATAGCTTGCGTTGTCCATTACTATAACGCTGTTTGGCGGAATGTTGGGTAACAGACAATTATTAAACCAATCTTCAAAAAGCTCTGCTGTCGTATCTTCGTGATAATCAACACAAGAGTCCTTAATATTTTTGGCAGAAAGCCACATAGCGTTTGGGATCCAACCATTTTCTGAGCCTGCGTGTATAATATTGTGATTCTCTTCCCTTTATTTGATGGTGCTTTTGTTTTACACTCATCAGAGGAATCAGACCATCCTTTGGATGGGGTGTCATGCGTTTCAAACCACGTCTCGTTGAGGTAAAGTATTTCAGACCGGTATTTTCTTATTGACGTTATATATTCAGAACGCCAGTTTATTAAACGTGTGGATTCCATTATTACTTGTCTCTTGTCTCTTGTTTAAAGCCCATTGCAGACAGAGCTCGCCAAAGAGTGGTGAGGCCACAGTTGATGTGAGTTTCGTCATTGTTGAGCCGCTGTTTTAGACTTTTGATTGTAGGGACACGCTGCTCATCGTACATAGTGTAGATTTTTCGCCTTATCAAATCTTTTTCCCAGTCGTCTAGACTTTTTTTTTACAATCCCTCTCTGAGAAACAAAATTACCTGAATCCGGTCCTTTTACATTTATGATGTGCATCTCGGATTTTACAACTCAAGGGTCTAATTGGTTTTATTATAATCCTTCTACTATAAACTACTATACCATTTGTTGATAATATGTGTACAGCTAATTTCGACTTATCTTTTTCTCATCTCCTCAACTAGTTTTTATCTTCAGCTGTCTTTATTCTCAATACCCTTTATGTTTCACCAGTATAAACACTGCCACATGCGGAGGAGATACTATTAACACAATTACCAATTTGTCCAAAGGATAGGCGTTATAAAAACTTGAAACTTTTTCTTTCTCATTTCTATAGGGGAGAGAAAACTCAAAAAAATGGATTACTGAAATTTTGTTTCATCAGGTAAGAATATGAAATTGAAGACATACTTCAACTGTTACACAATGAAGTCATTCTGTTATCAGGTGAGGAAATGGAAGTGAAGACATACAATATATTGTTCTATCAAGAAAAGTTAAAATCAGGTATTATAGCCGTAAAAAAATACTCTCCCAACGATCATACAAAGAACAAAATCCATTTGAATAGAAATATAGCGGTGCAATAACAATTTTATTGTCATAGTGCAATAAAGGGGTGTGTTTTTGGATTTAACATGAAGAAACAATAATTCCCCTCAAAAATTTTTCGAATTGTCATATAATGATCGATTTTGTACATTTTGGCTTCAAG
Organism: Zygogramma bicolorata; assembly: GCA_032362365.1. NCBI lineage: Eukaryota > Metazoa > Arthropoda > Insecta > Coleoptera > Chrysomelidae > Zygogramma > Zygogramma bicolorata. Next base: position 328,593 of record JAVJAQ010005687.1, on the reverse strand, counting down.
TTCATTAGGTGGTCTTTATAATTATGATGCACCAGAAATCTCAGTAGAATAGAAACATGAACAGAAAAGTGCATTTATGAAATTCTTTTTTCTTGTTGAATTGCTGTCTATCGTATATCTTTGTATTGTATTATTATATAAAGACTAAAGATACCTATATAGTCGATCGAATATAGTCTAATTGAAAAACAAAATTGATTCAAGGATTTTGGGGCTTATGGTGAAGTAGGGTTCTACGTTGGGCCTGTTTTCTTCCCCAAGGAGCAATCTATTGGGAAAGCTGAAAAAAAATACTACTTTTCCTAGATAAAGGAAACATTTGCATTCTTGTCTTCGAAGAAAAACTATGGGAGATGAATATGATGATTAAAACCTGTTAAATATTTCTAAAATCATTTTCATTTTCAGAAAACTCTTAGAATTCCACTCCGAGAAGTCTAACAAAATAGGTGTCATGATGTTGTAAAACCTCAAACAGAAAAATCACTTAAAACCTAGAAGAGATTTTTTTTCATCGAGTATCGGTCAATTTCATTCAATACTTTGTCATTCTCACTCTTTGAAATATCAGGAGGGTTCTTGTAGGTTTAAAAGATACCGGTAATGGCATGAACATTCACCTTTCAAATCATTCATAAAGACCCTCAAGCGACGTCTATCAGTCAATGTTTTCTCAATCAAGCGTCGAGAGATGCTACCCAAAGTTTTCGACCACTGACGACCTGTTAATCAACATCATTAGGAAATTAGTTCGACCAACCCTCCAACCGACCCTTGTATAGACAGTTGACATGTGACAAGGCCCCTAAAGAAACCGATCATTCATTTATACCTATGCAGGGGTGGTACGAGAAATTCGGAAAGAATCGCTGTTGGATGCCTGACAAAAAACATATTTCAGAAAAGTTATTCGAGAGAAGAGAAAACATATTCTGATCTGGAAGTGATTTTGTAGGCCCATTAGATGAACAAATAAATTGTTTGTATAGTAGGAAAAGTAGGGAAAAATCCATAATAATTTATGAATATATTTACACGAACCTGTGAATAAGTCTATGAGTTCTTTACTTGTGGCTCAATTTGTAGGTTGTCACAGATGCTTTTGAAGGACCCAAAACTTAACACGATTGCGTTCATGGAAATGGCCGAAAATGGCCCCCAAACCCTGAAAAATGAGTTTCCCGCCAATGTCTGGCTTAGTACACGAATTAGAGAATTTTCGTTCATACAAAAATTAAAGGTCGTCTCACTGTCTACAAAAATGATTTTTATCATTTTTCCGAAAACTCAACAGTTTTCAAGATAAAGGGACCCAGAACTCTCCTCATTTCAGCTGCCGCTTTCTCTATAGGAATTCTGTTGTCTATGCATTCGCTTGAAGGCGGGCGGATGAATTGTTTCATAACTCAGGCAAAAACTGACATTTTTCAATGATTCAAAGTTCAAGATAATGAGGAAAACCGTAGCTATCATTCCATGTATTTCGAAGTTCTTTCTTATTTGGCAAAAAGATTTAATAAGCTGTCAAATTTTTTTCCGCACCATTTCGACACTGTTTCATTAATTCGTTTACATTTTTTCAAAAATAGTCTTTTATCGAAAATTCTCCTTTATAATGGGTCCTTGGGGGGTCTTGAATGATCTCTGAATTTTTTTTGTACTTTCCCCGCGTTCTAATAAATGATCCATTTATTTATTTACATTTTTCATGCGGAGTTATGTAGAATATGCGGAACAACCGCGAATTAAAAAATTATTAGCCATTTTATCAACTTGCCATGCACATCGTTTTAAAGTTTATGGCTAATAATTTTTTAATTCGCGGTTGTTCCGCGAATATTGTAGTAATCCGCTAGAAATATCAATTGGGGTACCTCAAGGAACAGTGCTAGGCCCAATATTGTTTCTTATTTACATAAATAGCATTGGATATTCGGAAAAGTCCAAAGCCCATATTATCTCATACGCCGACGATACCACTTTGATTTTCTCTGCGAACACTTGGGATGAAGTCATTGTTGAGGCAAATGAAGGATTAGGACAGGTCGAAAAATGGCTAGACCAGAACTTACTCAGCTTGAATGTGAAAAAAACTAAATACATTTCATTTTCTTTGACTTCAGGTGACCAACCGTTAATTGAAAAAAGTATTCATGTTCACGAAAATAATTGCCAAAATCGATTAACATGCAATTGTCCGAAAATAGAGAAATGTAATAGTATCAAGTATTTGGGTGTTATAATAGACCAAAACTTCAGGTGGGAAAAGCATATTATATCATTGACCAACAGACTCAGACAACTAACTAGAAAAATGTACGAATTGAGAGAATTTCTAAATGATAAAACACTAAGAGTGATTTACTATTCATTAGCTAAATCCATATTAAAGTATTGTATAAAAGCATGGGGAGGTACATTTCGAAATAATTTAACAAAACTCCAGTCAATGCAAAACAAAATCCTCAAAATAATATTCAAAAAACAAAACTTCACTCAACTACAAAACTATATGAAGAGTCAAAGATACTTGATATTAGAAGCTTGTATGCCTACCAGTGCTTAGAATGGATGTTCCATAACCTAAATCGTTTCAATCGTTCCATAGAAGTCGTAAAAAACACCAGATCACTAGAAAATCTCACATTATATATACCAATATACAAAAACAGTCACACACAAAGGATCATCTTTTTTTGGACCGAAACTGTATAATCTTCTACCTTATGAACTAAAGATAATAACAAACCTCTTTAAGTAACAAACAGCAAACAAAACACTTCATCCTGAATAATACAAAAGAAATTCACAAAATAATAAATTAGCTGATGTTTTCTCGGTGTTCCTAATCCCAAAATCCTTTGTTTCCTGAAAATATCTCACGCAACAATGAGGTCTCACTTTCCCTTCACTTGATAATATACTGAATAATCTCACATTCACCATCAAAGAATTTCTGTACAGGTACAATGTTTCTGGAGGGAAGCAGACAAGCACAACTCAAGCATTCAAAATGCTTAGGTGCAGTCTCGGTACCGACAGAAACTTTATAAAAATAGTCGATAGGTATGTATCTTTATGTGTACATTTTCATTCTAATAAATAAACAAAGATATTTGTTTCGAATTGTCATTAATTTTTATTTTATAACAGTTCATTTTGTTACATTCTCTCTTTTCCTCCGCTTCATTTGGATTCTATATATTTTTTGTAGATTTTTTTCATTAATATCTCCCTCGTCTCGTCCCAATAAATCTTAACTCAGCCGTTTCATTTTTGTCACATTTTCTACAAATATTCCTTGGACTGATTCCAACTAAACTATGGCAAAAAAACTTCTGGGCAAAAAGACACAAACCGGTCCTGCCTCCCAGTCTCTGCATTTCATTCAGAAGGTTCCCATTCGATTCGTGATTTACGACCGGTCTCCCAGGGAATCGAAATATTTGCAAAAGATCTTAATATTTATAATGCCCTACCGGTTGCATCACCACCAAAGGAAGGACCGTAGGGCTTAAAAGGATTAAATTCCTCGGAGGCTCTCCATCATATATCCCGAATGCTCGATTGATCCCGTGAGTACAGGAGATGATTCAAAGTTATTCGGTGGTGGATTGGATTTTGTCGAAGGAATTTCGCCATTAGAAGTAGCTTTCGAACAGTGATGGATGCAGGCTGGATTCTTTGGAGTTTTTCTTAAGGGAAGCTGAGATTTTTCAACGCCAAGATACATTTCGGACTGTTTCTATTAAATTCGGATAATAATGATCAAACCTTCATACTAATTGAATGTTTTTTTATATGCAGATTCACATGAAAGGGAAGGCCTGTATTAATCAAAAACACCGCGTGAATCAAGGGACAGGAAATACGAATTAACATTCTCTGAATTTTTGAAGTTTGTAAGCCTCAGGAAAGACCTCTTTCGGCAAGGAGTTCCAAAGCTCAGTTGTTCTATTGAAAAAAGATCCCTGAGCAAGAGAGGTTCGACAGGTCTCCAAATTTACAACAGAGGGGTGAGAATTCTGTACTCGTCGAGTCATCTTTGTAGATATTGTCAAGGGTGGAACGATTAATAACAATTCAGAAGAGCACCGACCGTGAAAATATCTATGGAAGAGTGACAAGTCTCCGACCCTTCTGCGAAATTCAATGAAGTTCTTTGTTTCCCCACTCTTTTCGAGGATTGTGTTTTCATGCTATCAGGACAGATATTCGTATTCGTTGAAAAATTGTCTACAGGATCATTATGTCTTCTCTTTTATTTCAACTGACACTGACGCAAAATCTTCCACCATGTGACAAGAAAATGACCATATATATTTTTCTACGACTATAACACAAAACTGGTCTATCTTTACTGTTCTTGTAGAACAATGACGTACATTGTATGTTTTCAATTTAATTTCCTTACCTGATAGAACAGAGACTTCATTGTGGTACAGTTGTAGGTACTAATACCCAATGAACCTGGTTTCTCATGGGCTGTCAAATTTCAAGCAGTGACAGCTCTACTACGCAATGCTATTTGTTGAATCATTATGCTGAAATCTGTTATAGCCGTAGAAGAAGTATACTGTATAACACGCGAGGAATGGTAATTTCCTATTCGTATGACTATGGTTCCTTGCTCGTTAAACAATATAATATTTTCCACCCCACCCGTAAATATATGCCGATTTAATTATAGTTCACTAAAAGTATAAGTAGGCGATTCCAGTCAGTTGAATGGATATGATTTCATATTCATACAAGGTAGGATATGAACATAGACATTATAGCTATTGGACTGGCCCTAAGAGAGAGAAGACTGCAGAGTGAGCAAAAAAGAATACTTCAAGTATAACCTCTAAAAGCGAATTCCTTCCTCGATGTAGCAGATAAAGAGAGAATAAGAAAGATAGAGTAATTCAAGCTTAGAATTAGTATTCTGTCCTTCACAATATCAGTTCAATGTGCATATCTTTTCTCTCTCTATTGTATTCCGCATCGTGTTATATGGAAAACTGTCATCAAGTCCAGTTCATTAGTTGTAATGTCTATGGATATGAATTCCACCAATCACAGGGAACAAAATACTTGGTTACCAAATACTTGGTTGCAAACACGAAATCCAAGTTGTTTCATTAAAGCATATAATAATAATAATAATCTTTATTGCAATACGATCGGCTCAGGACACAGCAAACGTCAAGAGTGCATTAGAATAGATTTGAATCAACATAGAATAACTATAAGTTAGTAGTGATAAAATAATTGTTCCAAATATATCCATATATACCGTGTGTCACAGACTCATAGTACACCCCCGTTTTCTCCTTTGTTTTTCTAGCAACATCGAATAAGCTCACTGAACAGCATTTCTCGACATATCTGAAAGAAAAAAACAACTTCCAATTTTTCCGGAAATGACATCAACTTTCGATTCTTGAATGGGACACCCTGTATATTGTTACATGATCGGCTAGGGATGATCATGAGGAATCCAACGATACCAGGTTTGATAATGTTATCTCGAATGACTGCGGAGATATCGCCATTTATATTATCCATAAGCTCAATGAGTGGGAGAGAGAATTGGATTGACCCGCCAGTAAAGTTTCTCTCTCCCCCTCGTTGCGCTTGTGGATAATATAAATGGCGATATCTCCGCAGTCATTGGAGATAACATCATCAAACCTGGTATCGTTGGATTCCTCATGATCATCCCTAGCCGATCATGTAACAATATACAGGGTGTCCCATTCAAGAATCGAAAGTTGATGTCATTTCCGGAAAAATTGGAAGTTGTTTTTTTTTCAGATATGTCGAGAAATGCTGTTCAGTGAGCTTATTCGATGTTCCGAATCTCAAAAATATAGCTAGAAAAACAAAGGAGAAAACGGGGGTGTACCATGAGTCTGTGACACACGGTATATATATATATATATATATATATATATATATATATATATATACATATATACATATATATAGTTTCTTTTTTACATTAAGCATTATTTTCCTACATAGAAAATGTCAGTAGTGACAAAGTGATTTTTACAATTATACATAATATTACCACAGATATGGTCTTCAGATATTTTTTTTAAATCAAGAATTACATTCCATACATACACATTCATTTAATACATACAAGTTAAATTCATAAAATTAGGATGTTGTTGATTACATCCAACATTTGAAATTATAGTAGGGGAGGAGGGGGCACTTTTCAACGGGGGCACATTTGAACAATTGAAATTATCGCTCGTTCATAAATATATCCTACTTTATTTCGACTTGGCAACGTTGTTCGGGAAGTGCTTAATGCGCCACAGACGAGTTGAAGCGCAGTTGGTTATTTGTTAGAGAAACACGTGGATGTGTAGTTTTGTGGTGACAAATTGTAAAACTGGACGAGTATAATTTTGTGAATAGAGCAAAAAGTACAGGCAATTCTAAGTGTTTCAAAATTTTATCGTTTAACCATCTGTTAAGAAGTACCAGGGAGGTGGTTTTTGAAAGGTAATATAACTCACTTTTTTTATTTCTACTTTAGAAAATTTTTATTACTTGGGGCACATCTGAACAGCTTGAGCGGGGCACATTTGAACGGTGTTCAATTGTGCCCCAAATTGTCCAGTGTGGAATAATACAATATGTTTTTAGTTTTATAGTTACCGAATTCTGAAATAATTGTGAAAAATTTATTCTAGGATTCCCATAATGGTGAGAAATTACATAAAAAAACGAGCTATACCAGAATTTCCCGAGGAGGACATGCAAAGGGCTATTGAAAGTGTCAAAAGGAAGGAATTGTCATTGAGAAAGGCTGCCCAAGTTTATGGAGTAACTCACACTGCCCTTTTTTATAGATTAAAGAAGCTCGATGACAATGCTGCACAAAAAAAGGATGCTGAAACGTTTTCGTCAAAGCATACCTTTCGACAAATATTCAGTAATGAACAAGAAAAACTTCTTGTCGAATATACATTGGCATGTGCTCGCATGAACTATGGTTTAACTTATCAAATGCTGCGAACATTGGCCTACGATTATGCATTGAAACTCAACAGAAAGATTCCAAATTCATGGAATGAAAATAAGGCATCAGGACTTGACTGGGTTCAAGGTTTTATGAAGAGGCACACGGAGCTTTCATTACGAAAGCCAGAGAATACAAGTCTCTCAAGAGCTACCAGTTTCCATAAAGCAAATGTTGCTACATTTTATGACAACTACAGTCGAGCCCTTCAGAAGTTTCCATTTTTACCAAGTAGAATTTATAACCTGGATGAAACTGGCGTGATGACTGTCGTGCAGGCTCCTAACGTAATTGCTAAGAAGGGTGCAAAGCAGGTGGGACAAGCAGTTCCTGGGGAGCGCGGAACCCTGGTTACGATGGTTGGTATTATTAGTGCATCGGGCAATACTATTCCGCCCGTTTTCATCTTTCCTAGAGCTAGATTTCATGACACATTCTTGAACGGTGCACCACATGGAAGCGTTGGTTTAGTAAATAGTCCAAGTAGTGGATGGATGACTGCACAACTATTCCTAAAAGTTTTGGAGCATATAGTAAATCATACAAAATGCAGTAAACAAGATCCAATTCTTATTGTTATGGACAACCATGAAAGCCATTGTTCATTGGAAGCAATTTTATTTGCAAGGGATAATGGAATAGTAATAGTTACGTTTCCCCCACATTGCTCGCATCGCTTGCAGCCGCTTGATGTCTCTGTATTAGGACCCTTTAAAGGAAAATATAAAGTAGCCTCAAATGACTGGAGGATTTCCCATCCTGGAAAAACCATTACAATCCATAATATTGCTGAGCTCGCAGGCAAAGCATTTCAGAATTCTTTCACAATGAACAATATTGTTGCTGGCTTTCGAAAAACGGGAATTTATCCTTTGAATAGAAATGTGTTTACAGATGAAGATTTTGATGCATCAGCGGTCACTGATAGACATCTTGATACCCATGTTCCTATGTCATCCAAGCAGTTAACAAACTCTTCGATAATTCAACAGACTGAAGAAATTCCATCCACTTCATCTGGTGTCACTGAGAACTCCACTCTCAATGTACCCTTCAGATTCGCTAAACTATCTACCAGTGGTTTGTTGTCTCATCTAATTGAATCTTCTTCAAGTTCTTCTTGCGGAACCGGAGTAGGTTTGTCTGCGTCGACCATACCTAATAATCCACTTTTAGAAATTTGTAATTTGCCGTCAGTCATTTCACCAGATACTGTACGCCCTTTCCCTAAAGCACCACTCAGAACTAAGAACTCTCGTGGACCAAAAAGAGGTCGCTCGAAAATTCTGACAGAAACGCCTGAAAAGGAAGCGTTAGAACAAGAGATAAGAGAGAAAAACATTGACAAACAGAAAAAGATAAAGGTTATAAAAAAAGTTTTTGGTGCAGTTGATTCTAAGGAAAACGAGCCACTCTTAGAAAAGAAAAGGAAACAAATTACAAAAAAAGGTGTAAATGGAGAAGAAACTTCTAGTGAAAGTGGAACATTCTCCATCCACGATGACTCTGACGGTCCTTTGTCAGAAGAAGATACAAACAGTGATTCAGATGATGTAGTGGAATTTAAAAATTTATCCGTAAACGACTATGTACTGGTAAAGTTTTCTACAAAAAAGACTGTGGTGCATTATGTCGGTCAAATAAAAAAAAAATGGGATATGGTACATTAGAAGTCAAGTTCTTGAGAAGGAAAGGACTACAATATCATTTTCCTTCTGTCGACGACGTCAGCATTGTGGAATTTGAGGATATTGTTCGCAAATCAAAACCTCCCGCCAACGCCAACGGTACCGAAAGGACCTCATCTCTACTTTCTTTCAAGTTTAACCATTCTCTGTATAACATAAGATAGTCCTTAAGACGTGGATCGTTTATGTAGATCACTTGACTGAATAAAGTACAAGTTCTGGAATCTTTTTTTTTATGTTCAAATGTACCCCTTACCATGTTCAGAGGTGCCCCGTTGTGGGGCATATTTGAACATTCGGTACCACCACAATTTTTTCAATATAAAAATTAAGATTTTATTCCGAATGTGAAACACAATCACTCACATTTAACCACCATACACAGTGGAATTAAAGTACAATAAACGATTGCGTTCTTGTGATTCAATGGGAAAATACAGACAATAATTATAAATTTGTTGAAAGGTGCCCCCTTCTCCCCTAGCATTTATGGTTCAGGTAATGTATGACTGAATTTCTGATCTTCTTCAGACAAGTAATAGTTTTCAGCTCTTGTGCTAATGAGTTATAAGCTTTGATTGCTTGGTAGTATGGACCTTTCTCATAGTAGGTTGAATTATGATAAGGGACAGATTAGTTCGTTACGATGTTCATTGTTGGGATTCATGTGTGCAGAATATTGATGAACATTTCTAGGAAATAGGTGGGGATATTTCTTTACGTAATTGACAAGGCCTAAGAAGTACAAAGAGGGCACTGTCAGGATATCAAGTTCGGAAAAATATGGTTTACAGGATGTTTTACAATCTAGATTCAGGATATATATATTTTTTTTAGCGATTCAAATATCCTTTGAGAGCTTGATGAAGAACCCCAGAATATAGGAGATTATTGACTGCACATGAGGATAGTAATATGTTCTTGAACAACTAGTAGATACTTGATCCCGTAAATATCGTTAAACTCCACAGGTGGAGCTCAGCCCATTATTCAAACTGTTTTTATGAGATTCCCAACTGAGGGTCGAATTTAGCGTGACACCCAAAAATTTTCTATAATCCGATGTTGGAATCTATTTACTTTGGAGTTTCACACACAAAGATTCATTTCAATTGTTTCTTTTGCTGAAAATGACTAGGCCTGTTTTTCCAACATTTACTTTAAGCATGTTTTCATCACACCATGTTCGTATGCTGAGAGATATAGTTGATGCTTTTATTAAGAGTTCTGACATACCACTAATAGTGAAAACTACAGATGAGTCATCAGCAAATCGATATATTATTATGTTATCAGTATATGAGGCTTGAGGCAGATCGTTAACATACAATATAAAAAGCAATGGTCCAAGAACCGACCTCTGTGGTACTCCCTTTATGATACTAGCTACGTTAGATAAGTATTGATTTTGTTCATTTATAATGGCAACAAATTGTGAACTATTTGATAGATACGACTCAATAAGTTTACAACCCATTCCCCCTATACAATTGTCTTCCAGTTTGTTCAATAGTTTTTTATGATTTATATTATATGAATGCACTTTTATCTGAAATAATTGAGTCAAGTTTGGATTGTCATAATTATTGTTTTTTTCTTGTGGAATTGAAGGACTTAAATGTACTCTTCAATAAAATAATAATAACTATATTCGTGGGTTCGAGTCTCACCAAAACCGTTTGTTTTTGTTTTTCCTTCCTTTGACTCTTTCATAACTATCGAATGAATGATCTTCAACTAAAATTGATTATCAATATGATACTTGAAGAGTGTTCTGAAATATTTACCTGGTCGAAACAAAAATCAACTGTACAACTAGAATGGATATTGGCCATATCGCCCTCAAACTTCGTCCTCGTGCTTTATGACCACAATAGCATTCGACTCCGTTGTACATACTAAATTGTGGGATAAATTATACAATTGAGCTCAAATTTCATTTCCGTTGTTCGTAACTTATATAAAATAGCAACAGTTAAAATCAAATCCAATAACATATTTTCCAAAAAGTTTACAGGGTGAAACTCTATTTTCATTATATATAGCAAGCAGATATCGATACTCATTTCCGCAGCAATGGTGCTCGTAGCATTGACATCGACCATAACTCTCGCAAATTAAAAATCCTTGAAAGATACGCCTTAGAAAATTGCCTTGAAATAAATTCGCGCTAATCAAAGATAATGCGTTTCTCTAAGAACGGCTTCTGTTGAACAACCTCGAAATTAAAATTTGTAAATAAATATGTTTACCTGAGTGTAACTCTTGTTCCATCCTCGCTCTTCCGTGAAATGGCTCTTACATTTGTTTCTAAAGCTAACCAAGCCATTGGCTCAGTTATCAGCAGTATGGTTAAAGCAAAAATGAACTCGTGGGATGCACGGATAAAGATATTCAAGTCTATCGTTGTAAGTACTCTCTCTAGCAGTTTAAGTGTTTGGGGTGTCAATTACTACGAAATATTGGAAAGAGTTCAAGTCAATTTCTTCACTTTCACTTCCTCGCAATTCACCAGATTGCTCTAGATACGCCTGGAAACCGGCTCTATTCATGTCGAATATACCATCTTTGAATATGTCCTGAACTGAATAATGAAACTTTTAACTATGAGCGATGATAGATATTCACGAAAGTACTTCTTCAAATTACACCTGTCTGATCAATGTGACATACGATATAATTGGGTATATAAACTCAAACAATGGTTCGAGACACAGTCTTGAGATATTAACTCGACTTGATCGCCAACTCTTATGCACCAATAACCACAAATTGCTTAAAAATTTTGAATTCAAGTGTCACAGTGATGATCTTAACAAAATTGCAATCTGTTGATATCCACTTCTTCATCTAAGTTTTTCAGTTAACCCATTTCTTAAAAATTAACTCACTCATAAAACTTCAATACACGTCATCCGATTATTAGCACAAATTTGCCTGACATACAAGAACACTCTACGATATCAATCAAAAACTCATTCGGGTCCATCGATTTCGAAGCAATTTGCTCTTTATGCAACATTCATCAACAACAGAATCTGCGGCATATTCTTTTTGAATGTCCCATACTTTCAGTCCTCAGACCTGCAGAACCATTCTTAGCTACTTACGAATCTTTCGTGATCTCAATTGAAAGTATCAATTTTGAAAATGCAAAATTATTGTATTTTTATCTATTCGAAGTAATCAAGTTGCGCTCTTTCCTTATGAACAAATAAGGGAACTCTATTTTTCTCATATTATGCCATACTAGTTTGAATACTCTTTTGTCTTTCCATTTTTTAAAAATTCTTAAATACTGTGTGAACCAAACGATTGTTATTAGATTTTTGTCTTTGTAAACAATAAAAATATTATTATCATTATTATTATCCACTCTCGTCGTGCAAACTACTATTCCAGGTCATAATTAAGGCTAATACCTTCGTTAATTTTTCTTTCACTTCCTTTCACTTCACCAAAAAGCCTCGCAGCAAAAAGCATTATCCCGATAAACTAGCAGGCTATACGTCTGCGAGAAAAATTCTGGTAATAGATTGATAAATACGAACAAATTAACGTCAATTAAGCGGGATTAGGGAGTCTGGCCTTTCTTGGAAACTATTGACAGCCAAGATCGATGAGCGCCCGTTCCATCCATCAACTGGACAGGACATTTTCTTTGATTTTATGTGGAGCACGTAATTCGATTTCGTCCAGAATGGTACGGTATGGCGTGTACCTTTTGAATGTATGCGATATCGAAGTGAAATCTGGGAAAGATGAATTGAAAAGGAGTATCTGGGGAAGTGAAAGATATATATCTGAGCGGAGTAAATATTTGAGGTGTGAATCGATATACATGGTGTTTTCAGAAAGGTTCCGATGTGATAGACGTTGAATTTATCCGATGAAGAAGTAAATTGAATTTCAGAATATAATCAAAAGATAGGTCAATTTGTTATGAATTATGGACAACACCTTCTGAATGTATGAATTATGCTTCTCTGGAAGATTCTATTTGTTTGGAAGAGAAAATATCACAGTTCAAAATTGTACAGTCGACTACCACATTTTTGTATATTTTTTTTATATGCAGATTCACACGAAAGGAAAGCCCTGCATTTTCAAAGAACACCGCGTGAATCAAGGAGATAGGAATTAATGTTCGCTTTGAATTTTTGAAGTTTGTAAGCCTCAGGAAAAACCTTTCTCGGTAAGGAGTTCCAAAGCTCAGCTGTTCTATTGACAAAAGAGATGTTCGAAAGGTCTTCAAGTTCACAACAAAGGGATGGGAATTCTGTGCTCGCCGAGTCAATCGTGTAGATATTGCCAAGGGTGATTGATTGCAATCCAGAAGAGTACTGACGGTGACCCTTCTACGATGCTCCAATGAAGTGAGCGAGTCTGTGCGCGAAAAATCATCAACAAGACGGATTGCCTTTCTCTGAATAAAATCGAGGAGCCTCAATGAATGTTTTGGTGCCAAACCCCACACATGAAAACTATATTCCAAGACAGTTCGTATCTGACCCTTGTAGATCATCAGAAGCTGACGAGAAATTAAGTATTTTTTCACACGAAATAGAAATTCAAGTGATATTGCAGTTTCATTAATGACATCTGCTAGGTTATAATTTTACAATAGTTTGTCTTTTGAGGAAAGTTATATAAATCAAACTCATCATCAATAATAAAGCTGTAAGTGCATTAACGCAACTGGTTTTCGCATTGCCATCTGAAAATAATACAAATAATGAATTTTCCTATGGTATGAACTTGAAGTTGAAAACATTGAAACTGTTATGAAATACAACAAGCAATTATATGAGTGGAAAAGGTTTGATTTTTCGTTATGCTGTCAAAAACTTTTTTTTTTCGAAAAACTGGACTCAAATGAAAACAGTCTAACCAAGCATGATGACATGTAAAATCGACAACATAAAGCCAAAATTTCTTAATAATAGAAGAGGAATTGGAATGAGCAAAAATTAAACTTCTCAAGGTTGAAATAATCAATAAAAATGAAACTCATCTTAAAACATATTGATTGAAGTGAAATGGAAGAGTACTTAAATATGATATCTGAATTGAACTGTCGATCAAAATAATTCCATGAATAGTTGAAATAGTCAAGGAATAGGAATAGAAATAATAATGATTCGGGAATTATTCGATAGATAATTTCTATAAATTGCTTCTGTTAATTTCGTTTGAGATTTGTATTTCTTATATTAATTCATTATAATTCTCGTCCAGTTTCTAATCATTTTCATTTCCTGGTTATTCCGTTCTTCCCATTAGCAGTTGATTCATTCCTTAATTTTTTTTTCATCTATCTCTCAGTGAAGTTTCATTTAATTCGAGATCTTTGCCCCAATATCTTCTTTGGAATTTTCTTTCATATTGGTGTTCCTCGTTTAATTAGGCTCTTTCAAATATTCCGTCTCTTATATAACATTTTCTGATTTGATTTTTTTTCAACAGCAAGTTGCAATTCGCTTGTTCAGAATTCATTGCCTTCATTCTTGTTTCTTTTTCCAACCCAATGAGTATTTCTGAGGTTTCCACAGGCACTTTTATCAACCACATCAAAACAGAAGCACTTGCTTGTGGATAAGATAAAATTAAAATTAGAAACATAAAATTTTGTAGAAATGTGAATAACCAGAAAGGGCTCAAAATATAAAAAATATTCTTTGAAAATGCTTTATGGACAATAAATAACAAGATGAAATCGTCTCAATCAAACAGTCTGTCAGATCAAAATATGATATACAAAACCTATATCTGGATAATAAAAAATGGATATTCGTACCTATATCTGGAAAATAAAGAACTTGTGAATGGAACTCAAATGACTGGTGCGAGTTCATAGATGAATATAATGAATAATCAGAGCACAGGAATCATGAGCATGATAATAGGTGAAAAATAAGGGGAAATTATTGAGTTTCGAAATTCGGTGCAAATTATTCATGAACTTTTCTATTTTTATTTTCCTATTCGTGGCAGTTCTTCAATGTCTACGAATCCTATCTCAGATGAAAGAGTTCAGATAGAGGGCGCAATAAAAATGTTTCGAAGGTATCTTCTCGTTTGATAACAAATTCAATTCTCCAACTAATTACCACTTTAATAGCTCCATTAACACAGGGTTAGTCCGAGTTCATCAGTTTTTGAAGTCATTCAACCATTCCAGATGAGATAGAAGTGTCGATGCACTTATCTCGTAATTATTAATTTTACTACCACCGTATGTTACAGTTCCTGCTAAGTGTTTATATAAACCGCTTCTTCGGAGACTAAATGTTGTTACAGCACCGGTGAATATAAACAAATCATATGAAATTACAGCAGGATGAACTTGGCGCGAGTGAATTTATAGGTGGGATGTTTAATAACCCTTTCCCTAATTGGATCCAGTTTTGATTTTTTGTCGTACCTGGGAATTTACTAATTTGATGTTTTTCTTACGAGGATGTTTTCATTAGCTCTTACAACATACAAATCTTATGAACATTAAACACATGGATAGTGGAAGTAGAAAAAAATCACAAACAAGATAGTCTGGCTCTTGGCATCTGTGGAGAGAGCGATATGTTATTGTGGAATTTCTTACCAGGAGAGTATGCAAAAGTGATTCGAGATAATTTTGCCAAACTACTTTCGGAAGGTTCAAGTTGAAACCATGATACAAATGTGCTAACATATTCAAATATAATTACTTCCGGAGTTCAATTTATTATTTCCTGAGAAATATTTTCTACCAAAATAAAGGGGTGAATAGGGTACTCTGATCAGTAATTACTCTTATTGATCTGTTACCACAAAAGAAATAACGTATCTCCAGAATGTCTTTTTTTAATGAAGTGTGGCCCAATTCTATTCATTGCGGAAAAAATGTATTCGATATAGAAAATGTCGTCACAGTGTAGGTAGATATGTTCACTTGAGTAGAGAAACCTCAACTCAAATCACATTTCATCAGTTTTATTATATCGCTTCAATGAACTTTTTTCTGGAACGGTTTTTCATTTGTGTCGTGCTTCTTCCTCAGTTACGACATTTCAATAATTTCAAGACACCTTATCATATTTATGAAGTTGTTATAATTTTTGTAATATGGCGTACAGCCTCAACCACTTTTTAAAGGAATCTGATTATTAGCCATAAATCTTATAGTTTGCCTCCTCGTTGGAGTACTTTGTTGAAGAGTTTCTTGTCTGATAGGTCTCTGTATATGGTCGATCTATCTTGATCCAGTGTTCAGATCTCACAAGTAACTATTTCTCCAAAGTCAAGTATCTCGATGCTAGGAATATCGATCAGTACTAATCTCTAATGGAAAAACCATATGGAATTGATCGCTAAGGGTACTTCCCAGAAACTAGGATTCCTGTTTCGTGCGAAGAAATTCTTCACTTCTTGTCAGCCTCTGATTAATTACAAGGCACAGAAGCGGCCTGTCTTGGAATATAGTTCTCATGCATAGGGCTCGTCACCACAACATTCATTGAAGTTTGTTAAATCCCTTCAGAGGAAAACAATTCGTCTTGTTGGTGATTCTTCGCTCACTGACTCGCTCACTTTGTTGGAACATCGTAGAAGGGTCGGAGACTTGTCTATCTTCTATAGGAACTTTCACGGCCAGTGCTCTCCTGAATCGTTGTCAATCGTCCTACCCTCAGCAATATCTACAAGAATGACCCGAAGAGTTCATATTTCCCACCACTCATTGGCACTTTCTCAGCTCCCATCCCTTCTCTTTAATCAAAATTCATTCGACTCTGAATTCAGGTAGTATTAATTTTCCCGCTAACATGTTTACTATAACGCAGTTGCATAAAACAAGCTAAACCTCTGATATGATATCGCATACACCAGTTTCCAAAAATAAAATGTTACGAGTTTCTCAGTCATGCCGAACTCAACCTGAATCCAATCCTATTTGATGTCGGTACCTCCTGTTCAGGTAAAAATGACCGGTAAATATATAAAAGTATTAGGTTTTCTATGTCCTGGCCATGTACTATATATAATACCGCTTCTGTTTCGGTAACTAATCGTCTCATTACTTACGCAATTCTTTGATATGTTACTGAGATTTATGGGATATGATTGGCGTATCGAATCCATTCATTAAAACAAAACTGAATGTTAATGCTTTTCTTTCTCCTTATAGGCCAATGACATTTATTTCAATTCCCCTCCTAATTGGAACAGAAAATCCCTTGAAATTACCCTTTCTCAATATAATATTACTTGGGATTTGAAGAAATAACATAACTTATATTTATATATTTTCCATCCCAATTTAATAGTCTACTTTTGTCCTACCATTGTCCACCATTTCAAAACATCTATTACGGTTTTTAGACAATAGATTCGTAATAGGAAATATGCATAATTTTTTGTTGTCGTAAATTGATCATTTACTTCTGTATGACGTGGCAGAAATATATAAATGGTCTTGATTGTATGAAAAAAAAAATCAAAGTGAAATTCACAACATTGAATACATTTTAGCTGTTCAAACACCACCATTTCGTGCGCTCTTTGGATGATGCCAAATGACGTTTTCCCTGTTTATTCATGGAAAAGAAAAACTTTCTGTTTGAAGTATTCTATGGAACCGAGGTGCAAGAAAACAATTGGAAATACACCCGATAAAATCCGAAAGCAATGGATTAAGTTGATGAGAAGGTATAATGTATCTCTAAATTCGTGTTCATATTGTTGTGAATATAATTTCAAGGAAAGTATGCTATATTTACCCCTTAGTGTGGATTAGTGGGAAGTGTGTTGTGCTTCAATTATTTAGCAGTGGAAAATTCGGTTTTGAACTAAGCTAACTCAGTTTACAAATATATCGGTATATTTATATACAGGTATCTGCTGTAGGCATCTATGAATACCAATCTCTGTAATGGACTTAGTATCATCATATAACATAATGATTACCTCGCAGCTTTCACTCCTTTACCTCTGCGTACGTAAAATCGAGATTTGATGCAAAATATCCTATAATTATAGATGTTTCTATTTTCGGTGAATTTTCCCATGGTGCTTGGACAAAATCAAATTCAGTCATCGTCCCAGATTCACTAAAAATAAAAATTCACTACAAATCAACACAGGTTTGAAATACTTTACTCACAAGGACCACAAACTCAGTATGAATATCGATTTCCATGTATCCGTTTTACAAGTTCAAATTTCCCACAGTAATTATTTGCTTTTGATATAATATTTCATGCTTCTAAATAATAACTTTATTAAAATATACCTTCGAATTAGGATGTGACTATAACGAAGATTCGAGGAAATGATATTTAAGAAAAATTTGAATTTCATGCATATTCTCTATTTGGCCTGTCGAAAACTAATGTACATGTCAGCAAGCAAAATACGGAGTAATATCAGATGAAATTGTTTGATTATTATGTCAGGACATGCCAAATTTCTGCTCAATATGAAGAGAACTGGATCAAAATTAGTTACAGAATTTTACCCTTAATCCCAATAAAACTTGTTTTACCCACATAATTTTCGCGATATAACGGAAAATATTTAAACTCATCAAAAAATATTCAGATACACAGGAAGTCCACCCAACCTTTCTGAACAATCAGTTACTTCGCTTGTTGTCTCTTCAATCTGAAACAGGATATCAGGAAATACCTATTTCATTCTACAGATAAGACAACAAAAACATTCTGATCTCATTGACGGAAAAGAACCCACCGACAGAAAAGCTCTAAAAATACAAAAATGATTTACGGGTTATTTCAGTGGCTAATCTCTGTTAATGAAAACAACGTTCAGTTCGAGAGGGGAATTCTAAAAAAATGACGATCCCAATCATTAAGCAGATGTTTGAGTGAAACGCGCATCAATTCAGCCCACCCCTGTGTTTAGTCTGGTTTCGGTGGTATGCTCTCGAATTTTTCACACTACGTAAAAACTTCTTCGACAGATCACTTCGGTGGTGCTTATTTTTATCCACTTCCGTGACTTTCGGGTCGCTTTGGCTGAGAAGTGGATTGTTATTTTTTCCACCTTGGTTTGGAGCATAATTTGAACAGCCTACGCTCGACTTCTTTTCATAGGAAAAATCCTAATGAACGTGAGTGAGTAGTATCAGTTCTAAATCGAGAACATCATTGAGGAAACACTAACTTTGATTTTCATAAATCTGAATTGGATGGAAAGGATAACAACAATGTCGCTTGAGTCCAAAGAAACAGCGATATTTCATCAATTCAACATCACCTAAAAATGAGCTATTGAAGTAGATATAATTCAGAGGATACATTGAACAAAATGACAGAAAATACAGATCTACATTATTTAGCATTCACTCAATCAGAAATTATTTCTCCCTTTGAACCCAAACAAGATTAAAAAAATTACTCCTTGAACTCATCAGTATCTATATAAAAAGGTCATAAATGTTTCATCTATAATCTATCTAGAGCTTGGATTATCACCGCTTTTTGTTTCACTTGACAAAATGTGTCATTATGATAATAACATTGCATGAGGATTTTCCAAATTCAGACGGTTTATATACATATATATATATATATATATATATATATATATATATATATATATATATATATATATATATATATATATATATATATATATATATATATATATATATATATATATATATATATATATACATGTTAGCATGAAGATTCTCACGGACGAAGTATGATGCGTTGTTTTTTCGGGTTTCATTCCGTGTTCTGTGGTTTTGATCCTCCGAAGGATAATTCTCACAACGTTTCGGCAAAGTCTCATTTGCCATCTTCTAGGTGATGTCTTGAGTTTCTTCGATCTCCGACAGTCGAGTATATATATATATATATATATATATATATATATATGTTCAGATAGGTTTCCGCGGTCAGTTGTATGTAGTTGTTGAGTTCGGGTTGAACCGCGTCTGGAGTTTTGTTCTCGACGTTTCGGCTCCGATTTTGGAGCCATTTTCAAGAGTAAATGTGACTTCACGCTGAGGTCTCAATCTGCCTACTCCTTAGATCGAACTGAGGTATCGAGGGATGTTGGGTGGTATTTATAGCAGCGGGTGCTGCTAAAGCACCGTCGGTCCGATTGAGACCTTGGAAAGAACTCGAAAGAACTCGAACAAGAAGTATATCATTTCTTGCCAAGTTCTTGCCTGATATAGTGAAATAAATTGTCGAGCTTTCGAAAATCTTTATTTTCTTTTTTCAAGACAGTGTTCATTGTTACATATAGCACTGAAACATATTAAAATTGAACTTACTAATGTGAGATTAGAGTTCAATTATAATATGTTAGTGTTATATGTAACAATGAACACTGTTTTTCAGATGTCTTGAAAAAGAAAATAAAGATTTTCGAAAGGTCGACAATTCATCATGTATGCTTTGGCTAATATATTTATTATTTCAATTTCGACAACTGATTTCGTACGTGTTCGTGTTTTTTCTATAAGTGTTTAACTTTATTTTTCATATACAGGTTCACATGGAAGGAAAGTCCTGTAATGTTCAAAAACACCGGAGTTCAACAAAACATAAATGTTTGTCTTCGAAAATCATTAACATTGTAAAAACCATTCCATTCAGTATCATTTATATTCTGAAAAGAGAGAAGCGCGTCAAGTGCGAATAATATCAGTTCTGTGTTGGGTAATTTATCTTTATAAAAATTTTCACACCAAATGATTCAGATATTACTACTGAACGGAATTTTTGGAAATATTTGTTGATAATGAAGGCAGAAAGGTAGACACTGCCTGCATTTCATATTATCGAATCAGTTGACGGTTTCAAGCGAGAAGTATATTCAATCTCCTCAAACGTTAGATCACTCATTATTTATGTGCCTATAAATCTTATTGAATTAGTTCCTCATATTTTTTTTATTTTTTTTTGAATTTGTTATAGCTTTTTCACTGAAGTAAGCATTTTTGAAATGTAAAATACAAAAAAGAGTTATTCAAGAAGAAGATGCATATAAACCCAAGTGTGTTTTTTGTAGCAAATTTAATTCTCTACAAAAACGGTTCAATAAAATTTTTTTATATCTCGCTTAGTTTATGGGATGTAGTGGAATAAAAAAGTGTATTGATAAAATTTTACGTTTAAACGCTTATATCTTTTGAACGATGACAAATACAAGATATACGAATCAGAGACTGTTTGTAAATAATTTGATTTTACAAAAAAAAGTTTTCCCAATTTTTTTAACGTGTCCCAAGTAGTTTCGGTGATATAAAGTGAAAACAAAAAAAAATTAATGATCGCAATATATAAACGAGTATAATATATTTCAAGAAATATCAAAACGAATTATTTTTTGGAAAATGAATGTTTTGAAAATATCGTCTTGTGGGTAAACTGAAAGAATAATTCGAATTTTTTTTTTTTTAAGAAAAATAATTTCCCCATTTTCAAGTATAATTTTCTACATACGGCTATTGAGATATTCGTTATAGAGGTGAATTGATTCATCACAAACTTCCTGAATAAATGAAAGACAAAGCATTAATAAAATACATTATTGTGCGACAGAAATGATGAAATGAGGGCGCGCATTCGGAACATTTAAATCGTTTTGCCAGATATTTAGAACCGCCATTTTGTTCCGCCAATTTTCATGCACACGTGAAAATGTCAGCACAATAACATACTAAAAAATGAAGCTTAACTCAATAATAAAAATTTCAACGATTTTTCAACATTTTAGGTGCGTTTCGTCACCCATTCGGAACCGTCCAATCGATCCGCCAATGTTATCTCGATGAATGTTGGCTACCAGAGAATTGCTGAAAAAAATATGACCCTCAACTAAATAATTAAAAGATGCGCGATTTTTTGCAACTTGGGGGCGTTTCGCCACCCCCTTGGATTCGCGCTCAGGGCCTGTTCTCACGGATGGCACTCAGTACGGCCCCCCACAACACTTTCTCAAAATAATCACGCAAAACTGTCACTGACTCTTAGACTTAAGGTTTTATACTTTTTCAAGAATTTGCTTGAATTTAGGCACTCAGTTATTGTGAAATGGTATCATCAATCAAAATAATAATAATCTTTTTCAAAGCATTAATACCCTCGAGGCATGAAATTTGACTAGTTTTCACTTCCATATACCACCCAAAATCCTCTCGAGGACAGTTCGTAGAGTTCAATCCCTGTAAGAGCAAGTTCGGATTACGACCAAGATTATTGCTGCTGAAACGAAAATCCCGTGCTGTGCTATTTATTGCGTTCTGGAACTTGACAATATGCATATGCATTAAACTCGTACGCGTTTTCACATGACTATTATTGTGAAACCACCGGTGTAAAATTAAATTTATGATTTGCTCATGTCGCTCCAACTTACGTGGAAATGGGAAATAGAGGGAAAACGTTCAGCTGAAATGATTCGAGCGGTATCGGTTGACTGATGATGGCGGAAATCGGATTTTTCGTCGTACGAATTGTTCGCGGTGGTTAATTGGATAGTTGTACGGTAGTTTGAGCTCATACGTAGAATTTTCTGATTATCTCAGGCAGGTTTGTGAAAATCACATTTCATATTCGAATCAGAACCTGTCGATTTCTAGTGATAATTTTTTTCCATCCAATGTTGTACTGGTTTTAATTAGTATTCATAATTTTCAACGGAAATGCATCTTTTATCTGACGAGGAAAATATATCGAGATGAACGTTTATCTTCTGTCAAGGCTTGTATTCTATTTCATTATTTTATTCTGGAGAAAATATGAAATGCAGAACCAGGCATAACTACAAGCATTCTGTTATTCATTCAGTTCTGTAAACAAAGTTTCCACAGGAAATAAAATATATCAAGTCCAAAACAGATTTGTTTTTTCCTTCGTAGTTTCCTGGGTGTCTGACATACCACAATCTGAAAAAATTAGAATTGATATGGTGGAGACATGTTGATGGTGTTTTTGCTGTATGGAGTCATGGTTCAAATGATATTGACACATTTTTGAAACATATCAACAAACATGAAGCAAAAGTGAAGTTCACAATAGGAACAGAGAATAATGATGAACTTCCATTTCTAGATGTTATAGATAAAGAATACTCTTATCGAGATGGACGTTTATCTTCTGTCAAGGCTTGTATTCTATTTCATTATTTTATTCTGAGGAAAATATGAAACGCAGAACCAGGCATAACTACAAGCATTCTGTTATTCATTCAGTTCTGTAAACAAAGTTTCCACAGGAAATAAAATATATCAAGTCCAAAACAGATTTGTTTTTTCATTCGTAGTTTCCTGGGTGTCTAACATACCACAATCTGAAAAAATAAGAATTAATATGGTGGAGACATGTTGATGGTGTTTTTGCTGTATGGAGTCATGGTTCAAATGATATTGACACATTTTTGGAACATATCAACAAACATGAAGCAAAAGTGAAGTTCACAATAGGAACAGAGAATAATGATGAACTTCCATTTCTAGATGTTATAGATAAAGAATACTCTTATCGAGATGGACGTTTATCTTCTGTCAAGGCTTGTATTCTATTTCATTATTTTATTCTGAGGAAAATATGAAACGCAGAACCAGGCATAACTACAAGCATTCTGCTATTCATTCAGTTCTGTAAACAAAGTTTCCACAGGAAATAAAATATATCAAGTCCAAAACAGATTTGTTTTTTCCTTCGTAGTTTCCTGGGTGTCTGACATACCACAATCTGAAAAAATAAGTATTAATATGGTGGAGACATGTTGATTGTGTTTTTGCTGTATGGAGTCATGGTTCAAATGAAATTGACACATTTTTGGAACATATCAGCAAACATGAAGCAAAATTGAAGTTCACTATAGGAACAGAAAATAACAATGAAGTTCCATTTCTAGATGTTATAATAAAGAAATGGACACGTCGTATATCGAAAGAAAACACAAACCAACAGATGATTATCAAAATAGGTTGTGAAATGCCTTTATGGTAGAAGAAAAACTCTATAAAACTCAAAAGAAGCTCGATGTAGAGATCAGCTTCATAAAATTAGTATTGGAAGAAAATGGATACCAAAACAAAATATAGAAAAAAAATTGGCAAAAATTGAAAATCCAACCACATCCCACAAAGAAGACATACAAACTACACAAATAACACAGCCTTTATCAGACATTATACTTTATGTCCCCCGTTTATCTGAAAATATAAAACAGATCGGCAACAGGTATGATGTTCGAATATCATTAGAAACAACAAATACTTTACGTTCAAAACTGACACATATTCAACCAAATTACACGAATTGAAACACAAAAAATTGTATGTATCAAATTCCCTGTTCGTGCTGTCAAAAATATATCGGTGAAACGTCACGACCTTTGCGAGTGCGAAAGAGTCAACACAAGATGTACGTCAGAAGATTTTACACTTGTGTAGATCCCAATATTGATACTTATTTTTCCAGATAGTCGTAGGTTTGATACACAGTAAACTACGAAGAAAAAAATATTTATCCACTACAAAATAAAGACGTTCATAACAGTACATAGGAAGTTCCATTTTCCTTACGATACAGTACTACAGAATGGTCCCAAAACTATCTCCATATTTGTTTTCGGATTGGAACGAACTTCTATTTTCCATCGAATAATATTGTTTGACGATTTTATGACAGTAATTATTGAATTGTAAAGTTTATTTCTGGGTTTTTTCTCCACCCTGATCCCTAATCAAATAACAAGGAATGATCTATCTACTACTGTTGAACATAATAAAAGCAGACTCTTCCATGTTTCTTTTTGTTCAACACTGTTCTGTCATAAGTGAATTTATATTATCCCACTCAAGTCTGTGTCAAGGTTACCAGCTGATTTTGCCATATACATTTCTCCTCTCCTCAAGATTTTTTGTGTTTGTTCAGGGGTTATTATTGTGGAGTTAATACTTCCCCAGTATATACCTCACTACATATACTAAGGATTCTATATTTACTTTTGTTCTGTCTTCAAAGAATGTCAAATATGGGATTTTTGACAAATCAGCCAAAATCCTTATCGAAAAGAAATATTTGTGAACAAGTTGCTGTCTAATCGGACATGTTTCATTAGGAAGGAATTGTTCTTAATTAACCCAGTAACTTTTCGGGGTAGAATAGATATCTGCCCTTCAAAACTTGTATAGATTTCAACATTATTTTTCAATTTTTTCATATACTCGTATAACCACAACATTGCTACCATAGCAACTACTTGTTTCGATTTTATAACAACATTGTTCAATATTTCTTTCATCTGTCAAATTTCAGTCATCAACCAATCACAATTTTGTTTCCTGTTTGACAAGAACAATCAACACGCACCATTAGCGACTATTTGCATGGTGCACAATAGTCACCGACTATTCAGCATGATACTTATATCAAACAGCCCGTGTATCTGACAGTACTTCAGATAAATAGATCTCAAACATCAAATTGAATCAATCGCGTTGAAGTGTTTGAAAATGAATCGGTTTGGCGAAACCAAAACCGAAGAAATTGATAATGTAATCCAGTCTACAATTCCTCATAATATGAGTAGTAAAAATAGCGTATGAAGTCACATGCAATAATTGTGTTTCAATTTGAATTGACAATAATTCATAAAGCTGGTGCTGTTGATATTTTGAATAAATCATTTGAATATGTTTCATTTTGTGAATGTCTCACTGATATAAGGAATTGGGTTCAAGAAATAATCTTCATAAATATAACACGACCTGAATTAATAAGCTACTATTTTGCTGTTAAATGTCTCGACATTATTTTACCATTAATAACCAGAGATGAGAGATCTCGAGCTTTGCTCTCGAGCTTTACTTTCATCAGATTATTGATGCCAGAATTATGTCTCGTTACATCATTGTGAAATTCAAATGCAATCAAAATAGTCGACTATTCATCAAGATTTTTTTTACATGCAGATACACACGATAGGGAAGCCCTGTAATGTTCAAAGAACGCCGCGTGAATCAAGGGACGGGAGATACGAATTGACATTCAATTTGAATTTCTAAAGTTTGTAAGCCTCAGGAAAAACCTCTTCTAGCAAGGCGTTCCAAAGCTCAGCTGTTCTATTGAAAAAAAGATCCCTGAGCAAGAGAGGTTCGACAGGTTTCCAAATTCACAACAAAGGGGTGGGTATTCTGTACTCGTCGAGTCATCCGTGTAGATATTGTCAACGGTGGAACGATTGATAAAAATTTAGAAGAGCACCGACCGTAAAAGTATCTATAGAAGAGAGACAAGTCTCCGACCCTTCTACGATGCTCCAATGAAGTGAGCGAGTCTGTGAGCGAATAGTCACCAACAAGACGAATTGCCTTTCTCTGAATAGAGTCGAGTCAATGAATGTTTTGGTGTCGAAACTCCACACATAAGAACTATATTCCAAGACAGGTCGTATCTGAGCCTTGTAGATCATTAGAAGCTGACGAGGAGTGAAGTAATTCTTTGCACGAAAAAGAAATCCAAGTTTCTGGGAAGCACCTTTAGCGATCGATCTCACATGGCTTTCCCATGAGAGATTATCACTGATCGTAATTCCTAGCATCATGATACTTGATTTTGTAGAAATAGTTACTCCTGACATCTGAATAATAGACGATGATAGATCGTGATAGATAGATAGATCGCTTTTCTTGAGAAGAGACATGCCTGAGTTTTGGTAGCATTAAATTCCACCAAGTTCATGTTACCCCATTCTATTATTTTTTTCAAGTCGTCGCTAATTTTATCGACGTGAATGTTTCTTTGAATTTTTGTTTCTCGAGCTGGCATGGGGACTCTGGAAGGGAAACTGGTATGAAGAGTACTGTCGTCCACACAACTATGTATTGAACAAGATGTTTTTTCGGGCAAATCATTGATATGTAGCAGAAACAAAGTGGGTGCCAGAACTGAACCCTGTGGAACACCTGCATTTATTGGGAGAATATCAGATGATACGCCATCAACAACCACATGCAGTGACCTATCAGACAAGAAACTCTTCAACAAAGCACACAACTGAGGAGGCAAACAGGACGGCAGTTTAGAAAGGAGACCCCGATACCAAACTCGATCAAACGCTTTTGAAATATCGAGTGCAACAGCTATCGTTACTCCAGATTTCTCGATTGAATGCTGCCAAATATGAGAAACATAAGCCAATAAGTCAGTGGTTGATCTTTGATGGCAAAATCCGTATTATTAATTATTCCTGATTTCCCCAGATATTTGACGAGCTTCATATTGATTGCTTTTTCCATGAGTTTGGAAATGATAGAAAGCAATGCAATTGGTCTATAATTACAAGGTAAAGTTTTCGTCCATTTTTTAGGAACTGTCTGAACTCTTGCTGTCCTCCAGGTCTCAGGGAAAATCCCCAGGTTATATGAAAGGTTGAATAATTCGCAAAGCACTGGGTGTCAATTCGGGGCACATATTTTTAGAACAATTGCTATATAACCGTTGACAATTCTTGAATATCGATATCGATCGATTTTGAGTAGAATTTCATAATATTCCAGTGAATATTGAAATATCATAAAAAAAAAACTATTATTTTACCTGTTGACACGAACGATCCCCAAACTCCCAGCGACCGGACCACGGGTAATTAAACCTTCCGAGCTGCTAGTGTCGGTAAACCTTCGATCGAGCATGCATACCAACCTCGCATTTGGAGTATTAGGGATAATCACCGTCGGACATCACCGCTCGTTAGTCGCTATGCGAAACATGTCCTGGAATGCGATGTCGTCAAACATATGCCGGCGCACATGTGAGGCCGAGAGGCACTCCGACAGAGCTGTTGCGATGATGTATCATCTCCATAGAACCACATCCTCGATAATAAGCTGATAGACTCGAAGGAGATTTATGCGGTGTCTTCCTAATGCGGATCAATGAGGTATTCAGGGCATGTCGTTCAGTGATATCATTAGTGTTTCGGTATGGTTATTGGCTGGAGATAACATTGTAATGTAGCACTCGAGATATGAATGGAATAATGTAATTGGCTTGAGACATGTGGGTGTATGAGCTTAACAGATAGTTTCCGAAAAGGAATCATACAATGTATTGTTACGATATATCCTTTGGTTCGCTTATTAAAACTCCAAACAACACTAAAATACTTTTATAAAAACTTTTCGTCACAAAACAATCACTCAAATTGCTCCGCTAACTTTCCAACGCTCTGTACTGAAACACTCTGACAACCTCTCTTTGATAGAAATTAGCCTCTTTGACTACCGCACTTAGCAATTACAAAGCTCTCTCCACTTAGCTCTGAATAACTTTGCTGACTAACTATCCGAATAACTGTGCGAAACTCTCTCTCTGAATAAACTCTTCTTTACGAATAAACTTTGCTCCACTTAGCTCTCAATAACTCTGCTAACTCTGCTCTGAATAAAACTGTCTCTGCTAATAACTAACTCCTCCGCTATGAAGCGTCTGATTATATACCTGCGTACGCCTATGGAGAATCTTCGAGAGAGGCCTCGATGATGTGTATCGAACTCCCCACGCGAATTACGAGTTCCTGGAAAAATGACGTTCGCTCTTCGACCAGTGCGTTTACGATCGTCAGGGCCGATGCTAGGAGATTCGTAACAGTGTGAAACGTCGAACTGAGATTCAAGTTTGAGTCACTGTTCATTTAACATTACTGTAATCGGAACCTTCTTTCTCATTCATAACTGCTGCTTCTACCCTTCAAACTACGCCTCCCTAAAGCAATTTCAATTTCATGGCCATATAGGTAGTTCCCACTGCCCTGAACAAATTGTGAGAAAAATAATTTGATATATTTTAATAACTTTTCAATCCTCTAATGCAATTCGCGCTGTACAAGTTGTTTTCTGTGTCACTTTGGACCTCAAATCTGCAGCACCTGAATCACCTTAGAAATATGTTTTTGAGCACTCTTCCACACCATTTTTATGAATATTTTGCGTGATGATAAAAGAATCGTTATGAATACATCTGACATCTTCTTCATCGCTTACTAACACTGTATCAGAACTATCTAATCACTGTTTGAACGTAACGTCATTATTTTGTGGTGGATCAATATTTGTTCCTAGTTTTCTGGGTTTGTAACTTACCACAATCTGAAAAAATAATGATTAATATGGGAATCTATACAAGTGTACCCCGAAGAGTAGCTGCGTCTATTGTACAAAAGTTCTTTCATATTCATATTCAAACGTTATATTATGCCCTTGTAGAGAGTCATTTGACATATGGAGCCATAGCTTGGGGAGCAGCGTCTAGCAGTTACACGAAAAACCTGATGAATATCCAAAAATGTATCTTAAAAGTCATGTACAAAAAACCTCGAACGTATTCCACAGAACTGCTGTACAAAGAAACCAAGGTTATGGATACCAATCAACTATATGCTAAAATAATCCTCTTAAAACAATACAAAGATAAAAAATTGTCCAGATTTATTGAGCATGATTACAATACTCGATACATAACGAGCACAAAATTGCTCGTACCTCGTCCAGAAAAAAGTATTGGCCTCAGGTGTTTCACTTACCTAGGGCCCAAATTATACAATGAATTACCTGATTACATAAAAAACTCAAACTCGCTCAGCTGGTATAAAAGCAAAATAAGAAAGTGGATACAAACCATACCCAGATGTGATATCAAAGAATTTTCAAACAGCCAAAACACAACCTTTACTTTAATAACCAGAAATATTATTCTCTAGTCATTGATTGTGTACTAATCCTTACTATGTTTTTATCGATACGTTTTATTGTACATGTCTATATTTTTATGAGTACCAGAAGTTACCACAGTATAATGGCGTTAAATTTTGAATTTAAGTGATTCCCATGCACAAGGTTTCTTTTATGGGATTGCCTTATCTTCTGTTCACCTCGCCCCGCAAATACTGTTAAGACACTGAATATTTTTTATGTAATGATTCTATATTGATGTTGATATTGTATGTATTATCTGAAAATTAGTTATCTTATCTTAACATTTTGTATTCAACTTTGTAATATTCCTTTTAGGTGAATAAAGATATATTATTATTATATATTATATTCAAATGCAAATATCTTTTGTTGGTAATTTTCGTAATTGACATTTGTCAAATGTTTCAAATCTGACATAACATGTTGTCCTTCAGGAGGGACAGCCATCCGCGATCCATATCAAGCGAACCCATAGATATGCATTTTTCACCAAACAGCATGATGAAAGCAGATTCCTTTAATTTTCGTTTCCTGCCATTGCTCTCTCTCGTCATAATTTTAGTGTCGTTCCATTCTCCTGTGTGGTCTCCATATAAGAATGTGTTCTGATGATTTAGAACCACCTATCTGTCTGTTCCTGATGTACATCTTGTGTTCACTCTTTCGAACTTCCAATGCTCGAGACGTTTTACTGATATATTTTTGACCGCACGAACAAAGAATTTGATAAATACAATTTTTTGTGTTTTTCGTTGTGTTATTTGGTTTGTTATGTTTGACCGTAAAGAATTTATTGTTTCGAATGTTGTTCTAACATTATATCTGTTGCCGATCCGTTTTATATTTTCAGACAAAAGAGGGACATAAGGTATAATGTTTGATACAGGTTGTGTATTTTGTGTAGGTTGTATGTCTTCATTATGGACTGCGTTCGGATTTTCAATTCCTGTCGAAGTTTTTTCTATGATTTTTCTGGATATCCATTTTCTTTCAATGCTGATTTCATAAAGTTTATCTCTTCATGGGTTATCCCTTGTGAGTAACATTTAATTGTTGTTTTATTATAAAGGCATTTTACGATGCCTTTCTTGACACTTGTGTGGTGGCTTGGGGTGTAGTTTCGATATACACTTGTGTCCACATGACGTGTCGATTTCTTTATCATTACATCTAGAAATTGATGTTCATTGTTATTTGAATTTTTCAATGTGGTTTTTATAGTTGGTTATTGTTTCTTAATATGCTCCAAGAAGCTGTCAAATTCATTTTGTCCATGACCCCATATAGCAAAAACATCATCAACATATCTCCACCACAACTTCGGACCATTTGGATAACTTTCTATGAAAGAATCCTCGAAATACTCCATATAAATATTACTAAGAATTGGAGAAATTGGTGAACCCAGAGCCATACCAAATTCTCGTTGAAAAATATCATTTTTTAATCGAAAATACGTTTTGTCTGTACAAAGTATTAATATATCCATGATCGCATCTACATTCAATTCTGTTCTATTGATCAGTGTTCCATTATTCTCTAATTTTGATTTGACAATTTCTAAGGTTTTTTCAAAGATATATTTGTATTTAAACAGGAATTCAGGTAAAAGTTTTGAGAACGGAAACGGATACCATTCATTGAAAAAACTTCATAAAGTTGAATTCCAGTTGTGATCGAACTTTGTTAAACCGATTCACACAATGCAGTCAGTGCTGATTTGAATGAGAAGTGGTTGAACTAAGTATATCACTTGAAAACGTGTAGAACTAGATACGGTCTGCCCACCACTGCTGAAAATGTTTGTATGGGCAAGCTTGAGTCTAGGTTTCTGCCATATCAAATATTGAAATGTAGCTGCTATTTCCACACTTCAAAGCTACTTAACTGTCTCATCCAAATTCAGGAACTGCTTCTAATCGCTACCCTACACTCCAGACTAGCAATGTCAATAATATACAATTTCAATACCTGGATGATCGAATGTTCTGAAATTTATATTGGTCATGATTTATGTAATGGGTAAAATGGTAAATGATAATCCATTCATAAAGGGAGTGAAATGCATGTCATTGAAGATGCCTTATTGACACGAAAGAATATTAAATCGGTTCCTTTCCCAATTGTGATTCAGAAAATATTAGATGTAATTCATATCAACAGGGGTCTCCTTTATAAACTACCATCTTATGGTTTGCCTCCTCAGTTGTGTGTTTTGTTGAAGAGTTTCTTGTCTGATATGTCTTTGTATGTATGAAATTAACTATGACTTGGTAAAAATAATAGAATGGGGTAACATGAACTTGGTGGAATTTAATGCTAGGGAAACGCAGGCATGTCTCTTCTCAATGAAAGCCGATCTATCATTATCTAGTATTCAGATGTCAGGAGTAACTATTCCTACAAAGTCAAGTATCTCGATACTACGAGTTACGATCAGAGATAATCTCTTATGGTGAAAACCATGTTGAATCGATCGCTACAGGTGCTTCCCAGAAACTCGGCTTTCTATTTCGTGCGAAGAAATACTTCACTTCTCGTCAGCTTCTAATGATCTACAAGGCTCAGATACGACCTGTCTTGGAATATAGTTCTGATGTAAGGAGTTTGGCACCAAAACATTCATTGAAGCTTCTCGATTCTATTCAGAGAAAGGCAATCCGTCTTGTTGGTGATTTTTCGCTCACAGACTCGCTCACTTCATTGGAACATCGTAGAAGGGTCGGAGACTTATCTCTCTTCTATAGATATTTTCACAGTCGGTGCTTTTCTGAATTGTTATCAATCATTCCACGCCTGGCAATATCTACACGGATGACAGAATTCCCATTCCTTTGTAGTGAACTTGGAGACCTATCGAACCTCTCTTGCTCAGGGATCTTTTTTCAATAGAACAGCTGAGCTTTGGAACTCTTTCCGAGAGAGGATTTTCCTGGTGCTTACAAACTTCAGAAATTCGAAGTGAATGATAATTCGTATCTCCTGTCCCTTGATTCACGCGGTGTTAATTGAACATTAGAGGGCTTCCTTTTCGTGTGAATCTGCATATAAAAAAGTCAAATGTGATTCAGAAATTATCAACTGTTAATGACATAATGGATATACACGACACGACGTATGGATATATACTGTTGATCGTACCAAAATGTCTTTATCAATGGTAGGTGGGTGTATATTTTTTAGCAGAGAAATATTTATGCAAATGACTTTCATTCGGCAAAAGTTAGAGATATTCTTCAGTTTCTGTTCAGAAAGTCAAGATATTATGAATATTCACTAGTTAATTCAGGTTTTACGTCTCCAGTTGAGAACAAAACAACAAACTGATTCGCTTTGCGACCGACCTATAAAAGTAAGTGTACTTCCTTTTCGTCCAAGTTTATTTTTACGAGCACGAAAAATTCCTTACGTGAAAGAGGAATTACCGGTAATTACCGCCATGTACGTGAAACTATCCCATAATTCTCCGTTGACAGGCCACGAAGAATAATTTTATCAACTTCACAGTCGGCAGTAATTGTAAAACAGCGAGTGCATGTCGAGATATGCAAATGATTTTCAAATAAACCCATTACAACGAGTTCTATTTCTTTTCAATTGCGTGACATCGAATTTGTAATCGCTTTAATTATATGACTTCTTCAAAAACAATTTCGATTGTTTCAAGAGAAATCACGAACTTTGTGGAGAATGGCGGAAAACTGGGTATTTTCCGAGTGTTTTACGTTTCGTGTTTGACGTTGCATCCGTTTGTTAAGTTTGAAAAAGGAAACAGGTAGAAATGGAAATGGTATTAGCAGACAGATATGATCAAGACAAGATTATGGTTTCGTAACAGAAGAAAGACTACTCAACTAGCAATTATATATTTTTTAATGTTTCGGAGAAACAAATTATAAAACTGTTTTATGTTTTATTCTATTTCATTTATTTTTATTCGCACATTTTATTTCTACATTTACTCTTTTCTATTTATTGTCATAATTTATACAACTGTATTTTATATTTGTATTTATACATAGCTAGAAAAAGTTATTTTTGATTAATATAAAACTGAATTTCTCCTAGAAATCCTTTCAATGTGTTTATAAAACAGCTATGAGTGAGAAATTGGCACCGTTTTATAAAACATTACATTCTTCATTTGAAACTCTTAATGCCTTTTACAAACAGTTTACTGAATATTCCGACATTTACCATAAAATAATAAAAAGACAATTTTATAGGGTTTTTTTATAGTTTCAAGTAAGCGTTATGCAATAAAAGGCAGTCTAAAACGATAACGATAAAATAAAGAAGTGTTTGAAATGTTTTCTTGAAGGCACAAGAAGTAAGTTTGTAATGGACACTATAAAAATATAATAGGTAAGTCACCAACTCAGAACTTACAAATTGAAAGGTTGAAGCCATTTCAGTAATTTCAGTTTTGTACTTATGAAACTGTTATAGCATTTTTTGTGTTTCAATGTTCGACATTTTTACTGCGGATGAAATTTTATCGACAGATTTATAGCCTATTATTGACAAAATTTAAGCGCGCCATGGAATTTTGGAAAAAATTATTGATAATGCAAAAATTCACTCTGTCGACGTATTGATTTTTCAATCGCAAACAACTTATTTTGTTCTGAATAATATAATCTTATAATATCTAAGCTATGGAAATTGAAAATCTAGTCTTCCTGAACATTTTGCTCGATATAAAAAGCATTATCTGAAGAAATTTCACCTTTTGATTGGGTAGGTACTGCGTTAGCTCTGTGAAAAGACAAAGGACCTCGTAAAGGGACTTGATCACGAAATTATAAAGTGTCTGTCAAATTCATGGTGATCACATCGCAGATATTTCAATTATTCTCCTGTTATTTACCTGTATGTACATGCCTTTTCAAACGGTCACATCTTTTAATAGTCCTCCTTTGCTTGCCTACTGATTATATTATGAGTTACTTCCATAGTGATGACTTTAATTGTATTACCCATCAATTGTTTCATGTTTATATATCGTGCTGCTCCATTCATTTCATGATCTGGATTAAATTTGTCAAAATCTGTATTGATATCTTATCCAGCATCAGTTTACTAATCTGAATTTAAATCGATATCATCTAACTAATATGTTTTTGAACAATTCACAAACTAGAATTACTTCATTATATCTGAAAACTATAAGAAAAATGTAGAAGATTTCACATCATACTGGCTGAACCCGATTTCAGGTTGAGCTAATTCAACTATTGTAAGAGGAAAAATTGATATTAATATCAATTAAACTGATTTGCTTAATACTACAATATGCAAATTCTAATATTGGTGGAATATTTCCTTCACGACTGACCACCTTTTTACAAAATGCGAATATCGCATCGAAACATTATTGTTATTGAGTTCAGAACTGAAATATTAATAAGTAGTGAATATCAATGCCAGAAAACTCTACAAGGAACTTTCTGCATAGTTATTCACACATTTGAATCCGCATTAGTTATTGTTGACGAACGTCAACCCTCAGAAGTCGAAACTTGTGCGAGCAATGGATCAACGAGGCCTTACCTTTAAACGTGCGATTACCCAGATGATGATCTTTTGGGAATAACGATGACTTTGTTGTTTCGGGTGAATTTTATTCTAATACATGTGAGAGGGTAGATTTTAAAACTACTAGTTAGAGGTGATTGGAAAGTTCCGAAATTAATTTTTGTAACCAGTATAATATTCACAAAATTGTAGCAGTATAGTTTATAATTGTTTCCATATATTCAACCAGTGAGGATCTACAAACGGCATTAGGGGTGTATATTCTTTGGTCAGAGCGCCATCTTTAAGAACCATGAAACCCAGAAGTGTGTGCACTGCTATAACTTAAAGAATTATCCACCTGCTGCTTCTCTGAAACGAAGAGGGACCACATAAAATTATATCAAGTGCAGTTTCTTTATGTTCCAAGGCAAATATTATTGGGGCTGCTAGCATTGCCTATGAAAAAAGAGGTTCTACTTCCCCAACGTAACCAATCTCATGCTATCTTTTTTGTGTTCTTTCTTGATTTATTTATGTTCATACATTATTTGAAACTATCGTTTTCTCATAAGTGAATAAAATCAAGCAGAGGTTCAAACTGTAGATCCGTCTTCATCAAAATTCAACAACACAAACAAGTTTTTATCAAAAATGAAATGTAAGCAAGTGCTTGAACTTCTTCATATACTATTATCGCCGAATTCTCACTTTTTTAGGGCTAGTATTAAAAATTGTTATAATCAGCTAATGTTTCCGTATTGTTCAACAATATTGAAACTCCTTTGAAATAATTCCATGTTGCCCTGTAAATCCTTTACCAGGCTACAGTGGCAGATCCACGGGGGGAAGTTTCGGGTCCGGACCCCTCCCCCCCCCCCATTGGGAAAATAAAAGTTTTTTTTTCAATTTTTATCGGCTCCTTATTTCCAAATTTTGTTGGGGAACGAAAAAATGTCACATGAGCAAGACAAAATTATAAAATAGAATTATTTTTTTTTGGTTTGAAATTGAAAAACTTTAATAATTATTATTACATTCCATTGAAAACTAAAGAGCAGGCTACATTTTAACATTAGTAAATTTTCATTTTTCAACAACCAATTTCATCAATTCATTCAATTCAATAATCCTCCAATTCTCAAAAAAATAATTCTCAAGAATTAAAAATAGTACAAAGAAGATCTGGATTGAATGGTACCCAAACAAACAAATTTCGCTTGAAATTTTGGACTCACCGATTATTCTTTTCTTTTTTTGTCTTGTTCAGTCGGTTCAGACGCTGGGTCAAGCCGAGTAAAATATGAAAATAGAGTCCTCTTCATGTTGTAGGTTCAAAATAAAATGCTTTTTTTTTTAACTATCAAATTGCAATTTTTCTCGATGACACTTTAAAGAAAATTGACACTTGTCAGGCTTATCGAGAAAAAGTTCGAGAAATTTCTGACAGTGCTGCCATTGGATCCTTTTTGGCGCAGTATTTGAAAAATTAGACTTGTTACATTTGTGATGAGTATTGTGTATGCCGGTTACGATTTGAATATACTATGTATGAGTAGAATATGCTATTGATTAGGTTGAATCAACTCGATTCGATTTAAAAAAAGTAAAGTTTCGAACCTACTTTACCTCCTGGCTACACCTTCAAATTATGCTCATGTCAATCTCTTTCACCTTTTTTTGGATCTCGACTAGTTGTTGCTATACGGTAGCTCATAATTTTCTGTTATATATATATATATATATATATATATATAAATATATATATATATATATATATATATATATATATATATATATAAATAAATTTTGAATTATAGACCCCCCCCCTTGAACTGATCCTGGATCCGCCACTGCCAGGCTATATCGGCACTAAGCATACCGTATTTATAAAAAAAGTTCAAACTAGAGACCTGATTCATACGTATACTGCCGCTTGTTGGCGTAAAATAAAGGTGATACTCTTCACCGAAGATGTTTAGGGAAATTCGAACCGAGACGTAGGTATTTTATACTCTACACGCGATCGTTTACACGGAAACCCAGACTCTCCAGAAATAATGACTTCCGCTCAACTTCTAGCACCCTCACCCGGGTGATCCGTGTGAGCTCTCTTTTGTCAGTGAAGCTGTTTGCCGAGCTGGAAAGGACCAGAGTGTGGTTTTCGGGTTGAACTAGTTTGCGATTTTTATTCCCGGAAATATTCATATTTGCGACGAGATCCATTGAAAATACTCTCCATGGTGTGGAGTACTTTGCTTGTTTCGAAAGGTTCGAGTGGAGTTTCCGGCTTCGAGTTCCATTTTGTAGGAAAGAATTACTCTCGAAGGATCGGAGCAAGGGAAAAAATGATTGTTCCAGATCGACTGTTGTTTCAATGAACGCAAGGAAACGAATAGTGGCAATGGTAGCGAGTTATTTCTTTTTCAACTGATATAATCAGAAAAAAACGTTGATGAATATCATCAAAAGTCTGAGGTTTCTTGGTAGTGTAGCGGTAAGCACGTCCGCCTTGCAAACAGAAAACCGGGATTCGATTTCCCGCCGGGCCACTCTGGGATTCACACATTGAACAGTGAGGCCTCGTTAATCCATTGCTTGCACAACTTCTGAGGGTTGATGCTCGTCAGCTGGTTAACGGAAAGACTCATTTTAAACATTTTGAAACATCGTAAATATCTGCTATTCGATTTCATATCAGGCTGATTTGAGCTAGGAATGAGTGTAATGAAATGATGTAGGTGATTTCTCTTGAGAAAAATCACTTATATTCCATACACCATTTGAAAGTACTCGTATGATATAAAATTAAATTCCCAATCATTGATTGATTTGAAAGAAGGCGCTTTGATGAAAGATTATGCTCGTTCCGTAGTTTTCTAGTTTTGTAACCTACCAAAATCTGAAAAAGTTAGAATGAATATTGAATGAAATCTATACAAATGTCAATCACGAAGATTGCCATCAAGAGATTTTTGCATTTGAACAGGAATTTGCGTATAAGTTTTGAGAACGGAAGCGGATTTAGTTTCCGAAACGTTAACGATAAGTATTTTCATATATATAATAATTCTTATTATTTCTGATGACTACTTGGACTTGTTCTATCCAGAAAGAACTGTTTTTCAATATACGCAGCAACTTTTCGGGGTAGATTAAAAATCTGCCCTTCTACACTTGTATAGATTCCAACATAAATTTTTATTTTTTCAGATTGTTGTAGGTTACAAACCCAGAATACTACGGAACAAATATTGATCCACCACATATAAGGATTACGACCGCGACAATTACGATATAATGCTAGTATTGTGAAAGAATACCTAAACAGTTCTCAACAATACAAGAATAATATTGAGAAAACAAGAGGCGAAGGGGAGTTTTATGGCCGAGGCTGATAAAAATGTTTGTTTTTTTCGTTAACCAGCTGAAGAACGTCAACCTTCAGAAGTCTAAACTTGTGCCAGCAACGGATTAACGGGGGCCTTTTCGTTTAACGTGTGAATCCCAGCACGGTGGCGCGGCGGGGAATCGAACCCCGGTCCCCCGCCCGAGAGGTGAGCGTACATTACCAAGAACCAGAAGACTAAATGATTAATTTGTATCTTTCTCACTAGAATCTGTCACTTCTGGGTTTTCGAAAGGAAGCTTTATGAATCGGGATGAAACCTCCTTTTATGTTATTATTTTGTGTTGGATGGATTCTTTCTTCGTATTTTTTTTTGAGTTCTCAACATACTACAATCTGAGAAAATAAGAATGAATATTGGAATGTATACAAGTAGAAGGGTGGATTTTTAATGAATGGAACACGTTCTTTCAGTCAGCATTTTTTTGTACATCACAAATTTGACTACAAAAAACTACAGAAACTAATATTCAACAAAATACTTATCGATGAAGTTTCGGCAACTAAATGTGCTTCCGTTTCCAAAAGTCTTCAACAAATATTGTTATTTTTTTTGTAAATGTCGCAAATTCGAAATTTGACATATCTTTCAAGATTGGCAGCCAGGAGCGTTCTATATCGTATTTATTTTTATCGAATTGAACTGGTCCATACTTTATTAAAATCCTTATTCAACCAGAGATATCACAGTTTCCTGAACAATTCTCACTTAAAATGAACTTTCAAACCAACTTCGCGTGTTTCGCTACACAATAGCTTCCTCAAGATTTTTTTGCCACGTTTGCTCTGTTGATTTCTTCATGTTTTTTTATATGAATGATAGAAATCGAACGGAAATGTATTATGAAATTCTATCTAAAAGCTATCGGCTGAAAGGATAAATATTGTAACTATATTTCTGGGTTGGTTTATCTATATAATGCACTTAACAACACTATTTTTATCGGCTTCTCTTCAAAATTCGAATAAAACCACTGCACTGACTTAAAATTCGCTTACAGTACACTTAGACCTCTCAACTGACTGTAAGTAACATGCAACACCATCCAGCTTTAAATACATGATGTTGAAAAGAGGAGAATCACACGAATTCATAAGGAAACAATAACACAATACTAAGGATCAGAGAAGAGCATACACAACTTTATTGTTTCAGATCGATTGTTGTTTCAACGAAATGAATGAAACCATACACGAAAGTCATTCCATTCTTCGATTCAATCAACAGAGAAAGGGAAGTAACGGAATGTAGAGAAAATTACTATGAATCAGCAAAGATGTGTGAGTGAAAAATTACGAAATGCGGAAAATCCACTACGGATTGTCAAAAATATTTGATTCATTTTCTGATTCTGATTTACTATGGATATGAGAACTTTCGATAAGAACCAATTTAAATTGTTCTGATCAACAACCATGTTAATTTATGTATTTTGGAATAGGTGAGTTTCACAGATATATCTTCGTTCTGACTTTGCCTTGATTACTGAATCAACAAAACAGAGGCGCTCCTTCATCCAAACTATTTTGAAAAATCGAGATTTTCCCATCTTTGAAAACTGCAAATACTTCGTTCTTACATAGTATAAATTTTGTTACCCATAACACCTATATTCAGTACTGTAATATTTGTAAACTTCTTGGTGGTTCTTGAATTCTTTTATATTTTATCTTGAGAAATAGCACTGACAGTATACATACTTTACTTCAAATCTCCTGCAACAGGATGAAAATGAATATCTGACTGTAGATCATGAATATAATTTGCTACGTTATATTCAATTTAGCTCTCTAACAGCCATCAAGGGAAGCGAAGAGACATTATCCTGTTCTCTTTCGAAATAACTAACCGAAAATGCCTTGGCAGCGATAGTTTTCAACTATTTTGACATCCTTACGATGAGCTTGAGACTGATACCTTCTCTAAAAACTTCGAAATACACAGTTTTTGATAACAAGTATCTAATTTCTAGTACCAAAGAGAACTGAAAACAGAACTATCACTAATTGTGGCAACATCGAGAGAGCTGCCAACAAAATGAAATGAAAGAATTTCAGATGCCAAATTTAAAATTGAATATAAACGTTCCAATACATTTCCGTCATCGATTGTGTGCAACAGTTTTTGGATTGTATTCACTATATCAATTCATTCTAAAGATTACCGAACTTTGACGTGATATCAACTTCCCGAAGTCAATGACATCATCCATTCTCACCGTCACATTCTCTCCTGTCACACTGACCACACCAGCACCCTTCAAAAACAAATTCTGACCATCCAAAAGGAATTTGGTGACAATGTAACAACCCTTGTGCAGAATCAAGTCAGGATAATTTTGGGAGCCTGGGCCTACTCGTGAATTTATGAAAACTGCCCCGTTGTTGGCGACCCAGATGTGTAATTAAATGCAGGCCTATCATTTTCGCGCCTTCATATCCACCAAACACAGGGCTGGAATACAAAATTTCTATTATCTTCACAATATATTTCTGCTTATATCCCTATGCTCTTAGTATAGAAAAAAAATTATGATTTTCGAAATTTATGTTTGGATCTATAACACAAGAGAAACATAATTTTTAGCAATATTCTGTATCTAGTTCTCAAAAGACCAT
Organism: Zygogramma bicolorata; assembly: GCA_032362365.1. Classification (NCBI taxonomy): domain Eukaryota; kingdom Metazoa; phylum Arthropoda; class Insecta; order Coleoptera; family Chrysomelidae; genus Zygogramma; species Zygogramma bicolorata. Next base: position 287,608 of record JAVJAQ010005687.1, on the reverse strand, counting down.
GAGCTTTTGTTCAATATGCTGAATATGTTTTTTTTACGACAATTTGACTCATGTATAAAATATCCCATAAGCCGCCGTGATTTTGTCATGATAGCGAAAAAACTTTGTCCGAAGTTTTTCAGCGAATAAAACGGAACCTAACTCTTGGAAGCATGGCAACCAGAATCGCAAAAAAAATCTTGGACCGCGTCTTTGTCATTTTTCGTTGTCAAAAGAGTATATCTGATCTGTGAAAATGAAATATGAGAATTCTGTTTTTAACAATTGTTCTTTTCCGTTGAATTGAATAAACTAAACTGTATTCATTAAATTGTCGTACCGAATAACAATTGAATAAACTAAACTGTATTCATTAAATTGTCGTACCGAATAACACTCGAGTTTTTTTTTTCGTCGAAGAAAACTTGACATTTATGATTCGAGTTTAGTTGCCTTCCGCCAAATTAACTCAAAAAACTGCCAGAAAAAATTACTCGTCCTACGAACTTGTGATTTTTTCAGAGTCAGTTCTTTTCGTTGAGTTGCCAGGCAACAAAATTCCCATCTGAATGTCAAGTTTACTTCGACAAAAAAAGGCTCTCGTGTAATTATAAGGCCCGGTCTTTTCACCTCCAGATATCCTACAGATAAACTAACTGACGGTTAGAATATTCTTTTGTTTATCGTTATGTGATAACAAAAGCATATTCTAAAATTCAGTCAATCTATCCTTAGGATATCTGGAGGTGAAAAGACCTGGCCTAAGTGACAAACAACGAACTTTCAATGTAATTAACACGCTGTACATCACACGGTCCAATTGCTACATAACTTCAATATAAAATACGTTTTCTGCATATCGCTAGAAAATTTTTACATCTCAGACGAAATTTCTTGTAGAAAAAGTCAAGATCTGACTGTAAAAAAATGTTATTTCCTTACTGTAGCAATCTTCACAGTCGTCCGGTAAACAGTATACTATTTCAGGAAATGAAGACTCAATCAGTCTTCGCTTTCCTAATGAGCTCCTGGTCAATTTAAATTCTCTCTACAGTATAATACAACAAATTGAATATCAGCCTATCCAGCAATGTGCTGGTTTCAATGGAAGTGGATACGAGTCAACAATTTTGAATGATATCCTTTCTATTTTTCTATGGAACTAATTTTTTAGAATATAAAGAAATACCGATGCATATTTTTTCCAAAATCAAAGTGCCACATTAACATTTCTGAAATACTATTGTCCAACAACTTGAAGAAAAAACTAATACGGAAATTGAAAATGGTGGAGTTACTAGAAGCTTAATTTTTCTATTGTAGAAATAATGTTATTCCATTAGTCTACAATGAATTGAAACACCTTTGAGAACTAGTTTTTGTCACTAAATCAAAAAAGTAAGATAGTATAGTGTAGTATATTCAACATTTTTTCGTTAGAACTTTGATCTTCTTGCAAAATTAAAAATAATTGGATTTTGAAACAACATTCGATTATAACCTTAAAGGAGGAGAGGTGAAATTTTCGAAGCTTGTGTCATAAATTGAGCGAGTTTTTGTTCTTGTTCCATATGTTCAAGGTCATTATTATGTGGTGGATGAAATATTTCTCCTCATCAGAAAATATATTGGACTCTATACAATTGTAGAAGGGCAGATTTTCAATCTACCTCGGAAAGTTGCTGCGTTTATGGAAAACCAGTTACTTCTGGATAGAACAAGTCCAATTAGTCAGCAACTTCTCGTATAACTCTGCTGCAGTCATTATAAAACATTAACAATATCAATTCTTATTTTTTCAGATTGTGGTAGGTTAAGAAGCCAAGAGAACTTAAGGAGAAAGAATTCCTCAAGTTGTTTGACGATACTTTCAATAACACGTTATATCCATCACTAGAATGGCTTGAATTCTCATTTTCTGTCTTGAAATGTACACAACATCTGATGAAGCATTTCCTCATTATATTTTTGAGTCGGATCAACTTACGATCGAACAAGAAAAGACTGGAGCTAGCGATGGATTAACAAGGTCTTACCTTTGAAGGTGTGCATCCCAACAAAGTTATTTCGTTGTGGAAAATAGAATCCCCGTCGGATGAACAGCGGTCGTGCTGAACACTACAATACCGAGATCAAGTGAACATATCAAATTTCAAGGTAATTCCTGAATACTCAGCATCCGAATATATAATAACAACCCCCAAAAATTTTTAAAACGTGATGGTATTCTGAATATTCTTGTAAATAACAAATTATTCCAGTAAATGGTAATATATGCTATTTTTGAACAACCGCCATCGACTTCACCGAGAATTTCTCAGCAATTCTGCCTTGTAATTAACTCCCATGTCATTCTTCGACTATGAATCAGAAATGAAATCTCTCATGTGAAAGCTCTACCCTATTGGGAAAACGAACCCAAAACCCTTCGGTCATGAGCCGACCACCCAACCACTTGCGCCAATCTCTCGATCATGAATAGGGTCGTTCAGTGAAATCAACATTATAACATTTTTATGTCTTTTCTTGTAGTGTCTGGACCCCTAATACGCTCACAAAAATTTCAGACCAATAGCTTCATCCTGTTCTGAAATAATTCAAGTTGAAGTTGCGCTGGTGTAAAAGTATCGAGAACAGCGCGTGACGTCACTATACACACACGGTAGAGGACGCGGCATCGCTTATGTTAGTCGTATTTATACTGTTAGCGAAGTGTTTATTCTTTTTGAAATGTACACGTTGAAAACTGGATTTATGAATGCTGATTCTGGTTATCTACCAGAAGTGGATATATTTATGATAATGGACTATTTCAACAAAAATGACGACTTTATTAGCAGTGAAATGAAAGGAGTGAGATTACAGCGGTAAGTAAACACAACTTATGAAAAGACAATATAGTTGTGGTTAAACTGATGGTAATACTCCTTCGATTGCTATGAGCACTTTTTTACCGTTACCGCCGTGTTATTGTTGAAAACTGAACATATTCATATTGACTTTTGAAAAAAGGTTAATCATCTGAAACAATAATGGTTTCGTCTGCTTAAAAATGTTACAAGTAAATTAGGACTTGTGTGCTGCTTTGGTGAAGAGAAGGACAACTTTTGTGTGTTCGAACAACAGAAATTTGATTTGAAAAATTGTGAAGATTCACAAAAAAATGGACATGTTTCTTCGAGAATATACGAGACCGCTGAAAAGTGTTGAGGATTTTTTGTAGAAGATACCGAATTACGTGAGTTCTACACAAAAAATTAAAAAAAAAAAGGTGCTTATAGCGACTGAAGTATTCCCAAATTCCATATTTTCATTCATTGAGAAATGAACTGTTACACCTTTCTGGAACATTTTTTTTTTCGCAGATCGGCTAGACAAAATTATGGAGACAATGCCATCGGTTATGTACAAGTGAAACAACAACATACCTTTTGTGAGTTGAGGGCAAAAATAACACCAGGGCATAAAATAAATGGAAACTATGATGTGTCATGTGTAATAAATACGGAGGAAAAATTTATACAGGAATCAAAATTCCATGATTGTCCTGCTTATCCGGTGCATTAATAGATGTATTCCTACACTCTGGTACCACACAACTTTTGCGAAAACTCCTTTTGAACTCATTATAAATCAAACGACAGTTACTTCACGATACATACAGTCACACTCAACGAAAACTGACCTGAGTTTACTAATAAACGAATACCTCTTATCTGGCGCCCATCGGCCGTACGTATAGTGACGTCACAATAAGCCACGCCCCGTTTATACGCGCACGGATTTCAAATATTAATTTAAGGCTGTAAACACATGAATAAAAAAAAAATTTTTGGTAGTTAGATTATTTGAGTGCAGTACTTTTGAATTATGAAATAAAAAAAAATGCTGAATGAGCCATAAATTCTGTTTCCAACAAAAAATCTTCAATATGCCACCTCTTCAAAATCGTCTGGTTCAAAGGGCCAATCCAGTTCTGTCCCTGGGACAGGATTCACTTTCACGAGGGTCAGTAGTGTCGGCAAGATTTCTCGTTGACACTACTGCGATATGTGGTGAGAAGGTCACATTGTGGTGAAATTTAATTATCCTTGAAGGACACTTTATAAACGAGTAAACCAAACCGGGGTTATATTAGGGTTGAGCTTCTGTTTTTAATCTTTTGATTTCGGGAGGGAAGGAGTAATCGGTGAGATATACATATAATAATAATGATATTTATTCACCAAAAGAAAGGTACAGAAATATATCATTCAAATACACAGTAATATTAACAAAAACACATAGTAAACTAATTCGTTATTCGCTGTGTGCGACAGAATAGTGGGAGAACTGCCGAACGATCGTGCGCGCGGGGTGGAGAATGTGGCCCTTCACTGAGCTACTACGGACAAATATACACGTGGAATACGTCGAAATCGCATATTACATACAGCTTATCCAATCCATCTTGGCACAGAACTGATAACGTATATGCCCAGCAATCTTTGTCAAGTAGACTAAGATAATAAAACACCTATTATATGTGTTCAATGGGTTGAAATCTATTCCTAGTAGGTGATTTTTTTTTCGTCATGGTCTACACTACCACTGTGCAACTGGAAATATATCTGAGTTTGTGCCAAGTTGGATTGGACAAGCTGTACATTTAATATAATGGGTTATCATAGATGCTGTGTTAAAAATTGTGCGAATAATTCGAAAAATTGTGAATATAAATTTTACTGTTTTCCAACAGCTTAACATAAATTAGTTCAAAGGAGAAAGTGGATTGACGCCGTAAGAAAAAACAAGTAAGTATCTTAACCTAACTTTTTCCAATATTATATGATGCAGAGAAAATAGTATAATAGATTATTATTGTATAAATAATAAATTACTTTCAGTGGTTTCGAGTCAAATTGGAATCCCAAACCCACTACTCTCATTTGCAGTGCTCATTTTTTTGGAAATAAAAAGAGCGAAGAGGAAATGAGTGCAAGCTACATTCCATCCAAATTTTCTTCGACTGGCCAGCTTCAACTGAAGCTTTGCCTTTCGGTTCTGTAGCTGGTTGGAATAGGATCGAGTGCGTTATTTTTTCGAAGCCGGTTCTAATAATCATGTCCATATTGCACTAATAATACTGAAAAGTAATGACTTAATTTCAGTACATCTATCAATTTTCATATTGAAAAAATGAATCATTCTTACACTTCATTCATGCCCAAGTAATTTCAGTCAAACTACATGATTTGAACACAGAACACGTATATATAGAAGGGTATCTGCCATGAGACGCTCTGGAATTGCATTTTAGTTCACGGAACTGATCCATGCAGCGCTGGTGCACGGTTGAAACATATTGTTGCCAACAGATGGCAAATTTGTTGGAGCCGGACTAACAATTGACGTTTGAGGTAACATGAGGCTTCAGTAGCGACATCTTTTGACAACAAAGACTATAAAATCGTGGCAATATGTTGGAAGTTAAAATTTTTTTCAGAGATTAATTAGCTTACCACCAAACTGATATTATTTGCACTTGAAGCGCGTTTTGCCAGCAAGGTTGTCATCTTCGGGAGAAGAAAATTGATAGGGAGATACGAATATCAATTTTCTTCAAGTGCAAATAATATCAGTTTGTTGGTAAGCTAATCAATCTCTGAAAAAAGTTTCAACTTTTACACCGAAGGTTGCAATTTCATCCTTCATTTCAAAAGTTGCCTTTTCTCTTCAATTACCTCATTAACACATTCATGTTCACCATCAATGAGTTCATGGATAAAACACGACTACATTTTGAATGCATTAGTCGACAACTCAGTGCCAGTCGTGCCAAATAGGTAAGGGCGTAGTTGTTTCAGATTCTTTTTTGTGAGTATAGTAGGTCAATAATGAACAAAGTATAATATATGTTTTAATTACGGAAACAAAAACACTGATAAATAAATCTTACTTAATTGTATTGTAGGATATGCAATTTTGGAGAGACCCCTATGGCTTACCACTTTGAACTCATCTTTGAAGTGAATATCACAAACAAGATAATTCTTGTGAATTTGTGCATGACTTTTATATGCGAAAAATGGGTTCTTTACTCTATGCATCTACGTTTTATACAATTCTGGTTCCTTATCTGGTCTAGGAAATCGATGGCGTGTACTGAACCAATCCTCACACTTTGGCACACAGTTTTTTGGATGGGAACTCCTGATTCCGATCTCCATATTAAAACAATTAGCACTTCAATAATTCTTATACGAAGAACTAAATAGCATATCGAATCTGTCAATTTCAAAATGCTATTATTGTCATTATGACATTCTCATGTTTACGTTTTCATAACCTACAAAATTTTAGTATTATGCTAAATACACACAAAATTGAATGTCGAACTTACTTTTTCTTCTGTAGACTCGATAAATATTCTCATATGAAAACGTCTTGTCTTCAGAACTGATTATTTTACACTAAAATTAACAACTATTCTTGAGTTTTTATTCGTTCCCCATACACTCCTTGTGTCACGTAGCACAGAACTTTGCCACATTTGTACCACCAGATGTCGCGTCATGTAACGCACACAGCGAATAGTTCAGTCGTACGGTAAATAAAAAAAGGAACCCACAAAGGCATAGCCAGATTTGCAGTATACATAGGTACTTGACTTCGAATCAGCTGCAAGATGATAAAAATGAATATCTGACTGCGGGTTATAAATATATTTTACTTTGTATGGAAGTGAAGGGACATTATTATCACTCTCTCTTTCGAAATAACTAATTGAAGATGTCACACTCCTGGCAGTTTTAGGGCCTGATACTGATGCTTTCCATTTTCCATAGAAGCATCGAAATACACAATTTTCAATCACAATTACTAATTTAAAGTACCAAAAAGTCCTAACACAGAACTATAATTTTTGAATGACAGTTGTCAATAAATTGGTATATGACAGACTACAAACAAAATGCGGCAACATCGATAGGACTGCCAACCGATGCCAAAGAATAACAGGCGTCAAATTTGAAAATCAATATAAACATTCCAATGTTTTTCCATCAATGCATCGGTGGTACTAGTGCCAAAGAGTACCCCAACTAACAAGGGACGAATGCTTTGTCGGAACCTTTGATGTAGGTTGTACAAGATTGAGAGGAAGTACGTCACAGCATTGACATATACCAACTGATATACGGAGATAAATAACAGTGATTCAAATTTGAACAGAACTGCACTAAACTAAGAAAAATATCATTGTTGATCAACACCCGTTTTCGTTATACATGTTTGATGGACTGAATTGTTGACAAAATTTTACTATTGAATTTTGTAGGTGTAATTTTTATTCAAATCCACTAATATTCCATCAGAAAATCTCACTTTGATAAAAAAATCTTGTTTTTTAACAAAGTTTGTTTTACAGTGACCTTAATACGCCGTCGTACATCACTTATGATTAATAAAGTCGCTTATTATTCATAAGGTGATTGTCGACCATAACTAAAGAATGAAGCTGAAGCGCATTGAAGGTCGGTCTACGGTCTACGGCGTTGTCTTATATCCGATGAGGCTATTACATTGCTGGTTCGAACCGCGGTCATGACAAATTTTTTATGGTTGGCTCGTTGCGACAGGAAATCATTGGTTCCCTAGATACCAATCCTAGTAGGTGGAATATCTTGTCTTGTCTTGACTACATTATTATGGCATGTACCTGTTACATAAACAATTTTTATTTGAAGAATTTTGGCTCAGATTATTACTGATAACATCAATCGACGGTAAATGCCAGAAATCAATCAAGAATCGGCAATTCTGCAATAAATTCTTGAAACAGGAAGTATAGATTAACAGAAATATTAATGTTTTGCGCATGCGCACTGAAAACGTATATCCTAGAAAATGCTCTTTTTCGTCTCTTTTTAGTTGGGGTACCCTTTGACTAGTGCGTTGATTTCATGTCGTCATTGATGACGTGCAACAGTTTTAAAATTGTATTCCTTATATATTACTTGTGTGAAAGTTATGTTTCACAGTAGTAATGTGAGATACTATTTTAATGTTAACCACGTGCAAAGTCAAACTTCAATTACATCTGTAACTGATTATAATCACATATGTTGCCGACTCCATTTCTCTTAATGCATGAACTAAATAGCTGAAAGGTCTGTGTTCAGACTGTCTGCAGGCTACTGATCAGTGAAAATCGAAGCTTCCATAATCCGACTCCTTTGTATTTCGAACGTGCCGCTTCTACCACTTTACTTCTTGTTGAGTATTGAAACGACTGAAGGCGAAGTTCCTTTATCGCTACAAGCGTTTCATTAAGCTATCTTCATCAGAATGTTTCTCGCGTTGTGTGGAGTTGCTAGAGTTAACGTGGTGAAATTTGAATTCTGCTCTATCGGCTAATTTGTTCTATCCCAAATTCTTTTCTATAGTTACTACGATCCGAAACTTAACAGAACAACATGGTGTTAGACGCCGCAGGATCCCCCCGAAAAAAAAACGAAGTGTCACAACGAAATCTGGAAAATATATAGATAGAATTAGAAGCAGTGTTAGGGGTTATGTTAGTTTCAGAGGTTTTAGTAGTAAAAACAAGTAGAAGGTCACAGTTATTATTTCCACTCACTGAAAATCCTGAAACAGAAAGAAAGATCTATTAGCTACGAATGTCATAACCATTATTCGTTCAATACTTAGTAAGCAAAGAGAAATCCACCGAACTTGATAAGCCTATTAGAATTCAGATCATATCATATCAAAAATAATGAACGTCTAGTAATAATTGTTTTCATCATTTTGAATTTCATGTCAAAATAACATAACCACACCTCTGTTAGTCATCTGAAGGTTTATTAGAACTACCAGGTCACTTCATTATCGATATCAGTGTTCCCAACCTAAAATATAAAAGAAGACACTGATGGAAAAATTGAAAGCGAGTTCAGTAGAAGGGTCGTTTTTCGGTGTTCTAGAAGGATTGGAAAAACGTTTGTCGCTTGTTTGTGGATTTGCGTGAAAACTTTAGTAATTATTGTGAAAAAATTTGGTCGAAGGAAGGTCCACTGACTATTTCAAGAAGATTTGTTTCCGAATCACACAAGTTTGTTAAATTAGTTTAGCTTTGGTATCCATCATCGAGGTAGGTTTTATTAGCATTGTATGTATGTATTACATTCAAATTTATGTGAACCACGTCAAATTTTTCAGAGAATAATTTTTCAACTGTTTAGTTTGGCTTGTTTTTACTCACCGTTAAAGATAACCGAAAGCAGTAATCATCACCAAAACTTGGGTTATTGATTGGAAGATAGTACATCCAGGAGCTCAGTCTCTCCACAATTTGGGAGACACAGTCGAAGCAACAGCTAAGCAAGTGATTTGGATACTTCGTTCGAATGCCTAAGCCTAGCCTGCCTCCTACGCTGTCATTCTTGATAGGAAAACATTCTCATATGAAGCTTTACCCAAGGCGGAAAATACAATAACCATCACAAGTGAGCTGTATCGTTATTCATACTTCACTTTGCTGAAATCAAGTCATTTTATCGAATTGATTTCATCGCCCTATTATGTATTTACTTTTGTGAACTCAAGGGAAACAGGAGCTGGTGTATACTGTGCGGAAAGGGACCTAGGGTACAGTTCGGACAATACACATGTGTTTTTCAAGCAGAAATTTATGCTATACTTCAATGTGCGGGAACAATCAATCTAGGGACCCAACTAAATGTTTGGATAAATATTTTCACGGACAGCCAAGCTTCACTTAGGGCACTGAAAAATCCCAGGGTGACATCTAGACTGGTATGGGAATGCCGCGAGGAACTGAAATATCTGGCAGACCATAACAGACTGACTCTACAAACACCATACACTGGACCCGAGCCACCAGTGAGGGTACCCAAAACAACGATACGGAATCACATAAGGAATTGGGTGAGAACAAAACAAAGAGATTACTGCGAGAATCTACTCAGTAGCGCTCACAGGAGAACTGTAATGAAAGGACCGTCGAGGAAAAAGACTGAAGACCTGCTTCAGTGTAATAGAAATCAGTTGAGGGTTATAAGAGGGCTGGCTGTTGACTGGACACTGTCCACTTAAAGAACACCTGAATAAGATAGGGCTGACAATGGCGACCTTAACTGCAGACAATGTTACAAAGGGATAGAAACAGCTCGACACATACTTTTCGAATGTGAAACTTTGAATCATAAAAGGCAACAAATTTATGGACAACCAATTTTGGATCCAGAAAAATATGACAAACACTCAGCAATCAAACTGCACAAACTTGTGGAGGGGACAATGTTGTTGGAATGGTTTTTATTCGTTTGGTATCTTCCGAAATTGCCTCCTCAACCATTCAGTAAACTATAAAGAAATGAGTTTATTTAGGGGTGGTTTTAGAAAAAAATGTTTTTCCTCATACAACACTTTCACGACTGTACTCAGAAGGAATTTTCGGTGCCAAAGCATTCTAGGGCTTCCTAATGATTTTTTGGAATTCGCTAATTGAAATGTTGGGACACCCAGAAATACCCAAAGAGTTCAAAAAGGCTCGCACAGTTGCCGAACTTGAATATAAACTGAATTCGCCATCGAATACAATGATGAAAATTCCATTGGTCGGATGATCCTTTAGAATCAACGAAACATTTTGCGGATTAACATATGTTAGAATAATCTTCCCACAGCCACAAAGAGATATACACGCGAGCGGTTTTCCACAAAACTTCATTTGATCAAGCGACCCCCGAAATTTTCCGTTCCAGCTCAACTCTGAATAATTCGCAAACAAAACAACTCGTCCCGAACAGAGACTGAAGCGAATCGGGAAACTGAGAAACAAATCGCAACAGAATAAAGTTCGAGTTATTTCAGCGGCTGGAAATGAAGGGAACCCTCACCCGGCGACACACGAAATCAGGCTTTAATCAAGGCAGTGCAAAGGGAAGTTCGTGTTCGGTAAGTTTTCAGCGCTGTCATATTCCGGAACAGGCAGAGTATTACTGGGATCCTGTAACTTCATACACTTCACACTCCATATGCAAATCTTATGGCCGTCCCAAGAAAACTTTGAACTTGTTCTTTGTTTAGTTTACAGTACACGATTTTCTTCACAGTTTCTCCTCCTCCTGCTAAATATTTGAATGCGGTATTCCGGTCATAAGGCGAAGTGCTGGAACTTTTAAGTAGCTTATTAGACGTGTGTTTGATTTATGGGGAGGACTTATATTCAAAAGCTTTCATTCAAACGTACTCATTCTGTTGTTATTGATATGTTTGTGAGCGTTTTACTTCGCGACTAGAGAGAGAAACCACTATAATGCAGTGTCGAGATTGGAACTATCTTTCAATTTTATACTTTTGAATGTAAAGTCTATCTTCCTTAGTAAGGAATTTAGGAATAAGTTGGGGAATCCAATGGAAAATTTTCAAAAAAGACGTACCTGACAAGTTTCCAGGTTTACAAAAATGAGGTAAAATGAATGCTGAAGACGGAATATTTGAACCAGTTATGCCAAGTCAACAATTTATCAAATTGATGAATGAAGTAACAAATTGAGTTAATTTTTAATAACTGATAAGAAAACATCTGACAGTTACTTGATTGCTAAAGATGAATGTTTTCACGGACCGAATTGTGAGAGGAGTATGTTTAAATACCAGTTACCCAACCGCAGGGCTCACTGTCGAAGTTGATATTGTAGTTTTCCTGATCTAGTCGTAAGGGAGTGGACTAGCTAAATTGCTGTATCAACGGAGACATGTATTTAAGTTCTTGATGAAGACTCCAGCACGAGAGTCGAAACGTCGACAATTTCAACAACTCGCACGCGGATTAATACCCGAAAGGACTATTCTCAATAGTTACTTGATTATTCATCAGATATTGATGAGTTCTGAATTTGTTGATTTGCATGTATTTCGAGAATAAGCTTCACACTTTTCTTGTGCCAAGGTGATGTTTCAGTCCTCAGGAATAGAGATAAATACCTACATGACTGCAATCAAATTTTTCGTTTATTTATACAATCAAGCTTTATTTATACAATCAAGCTTTATTTATACAATCAAGCTCAAAACTTCTTAAATAAAAAACTCTACAAATTTGGTGGTACCTATATCAATCCTAGTTTTGTTTCTTAAGTCTCTTTTTTTTATATGCAGACTCACAGGAAAGGGAAGCCCTGTAATGATCAAAGAACACCGTGGGAATCAGGGGACAGGAGATACGAATTAGCATTCACTTTGAATTTCTGAAGTTTGTAAGCCTCAGGAAAAACCTCTCTTGGCAGGGAGTTCCAAAGCTCAGCTGTTCTATTGAAAAAAGATCCCTGAGCAAGAGAAGTTCTACAGGTTTTCAAATTCACAATAAAGGGGTGGGAATTCTGTATTCGTCGAGTCATCCGTGTAGATATTGCCAAGGGGGAAACGATTGATAACAATTCGGTAGAGCATCGACCGTGAAAGTATCTATAGAAGAGAGACAAGTCTCCGACCCTTCTACGATGTTCCAATGAAGTGAGCGAGCCTGTGAGCGAAGAATCAGAAAAAATAAATGACTCGAAATTACAATATCATGGTTATGTTTTAGTGAGATATACCCGAATACATGGAAAACAATGCCTTCGAGTGAAATATAAATGAGAATTATTATCTTTGGTATTGTTTGAACGTCATTATTTTGTGGTGGATAAATATTTTCTACGTAGTTTTCTGGGTTTATTACCTACCACAATCTGAAAACTACGGAGAAAATCTGAGATATATATTGGAATAAGAGCTTATTATACGGGGGTTATATCCAGCAAATTACATGTGTTCATAAAAGTATGCATAAGAAAAAATTAGCAATTAATATAGGTAGAAGGAAAGGTTTGTCAAACAGAGTCCTATTACTGAATTTTTATCATCGGAAAAGTAGGTACTGATGATTCACTTAAGGTTTTGGAAAACTTGTCTGTGAGACATCAATATCGAAATTCTTCCCTTTGAAGATGGTCAAGATATAATGTCTTTTGAGATACTCGAGCAAACATTATAGTACTTATATTTCTAAATAGTATCAAAAATATCAATATTTATTTTTTCCTAAAAAGTAGTGGATACTATTCTAAGTGTACTACGAAGAGACACATTAAATATGTAATCTAAAAGCATTGAATTTCCATGTGTGAATTATGTAAAAAATGTAAAGTGTAAAATTTCAAATGTGTAAACGTATAAAAATTTTTTATCTGATGGCATGTCATAATGACAACGTTATGTCACTCAATTTTGATGACATAAGGAAGCTCATTATGGTACCAAGTACCATAATGAAATTCTATAATGAATTCATTATGGTACTAAGTACCATAATGAAATTCTATAAGGAAAACATGTTGTCAAGGAAATGGCAAAGCACAGCTCACTTACCTACTAATATTCGAAACTACACAATACTTACTCCTTTAAAAATAGTTGTCATTGTGACATGTCGAAAATGCAGGTTTTAATTTTTCAAAAATGTATTGATATGAATGCCATCAGATAAAATTTTGTATGTGATACGAATCATAAAAAATCATTATGGCACACGCCGTGTTATCGGACTCGGCTACGCCTCGCCCGATAACATTCACGACTTGTACCATAATGATCGTCTTTATGATCCTCATTACATAAATAACTATTATGTAACAATATAAAATGAAAATCGTTTTGAATTGAAAGTATACCAAATTATAAGTCTGAGAGAATTAATTCAGTAGAAATTGTTCATAGTTATGTAATATTTTCATTTTTGAGCCATTTGATCACTGAAATTTCGAATAATTTGAACACATATTCCATTTTCATATGATCTGGAGCAAGATTAAATGATTTGGGTCTAATATCTATGAACATATCTGACAGTTACTTGTTCATTCATCGCAGATATTGGTAATTTCTGAATTTGTTGATTTCCATGTATTTCAAGGATAAGCTCCACACTTTTCTCATGCAAAAGGGATATTCCAGTCCTCAATAGTCAAGATAAATACATGACTGCAATCAATTTTTTTTATTCATTCAATCAAGCTTTCTACTCAGAACTAGTTAAATTTAAACCTCTACTCATTTGGTGGTATCTATATGAATCCTTAGTTCTTAGTTCTTTCTCATCTGAGATCGAAATAATTAACTCGAAATTACAATATCAGGGTTATGTTTCAGTGGGAAATATCGTATACAACAAAAAAAACAAGTGAATTTCAAATAAGAATTATTAACTCAGGTGTTGTTTGAACGTCATTATTTCGTAATGGATATATATATATATATATATATATATATATATATATATTTACTTCGTAGTTTTCTGGGTTTTTCACCTACTACAATCTGAAAACCACGGAGAAAATCTAAGAATATATATTGGAAAATGAGATATTATACGGGGTTTATATTCCGAGTGCACCAAGTTTATTCGGTTATTACGGGAGCACATCGATGATTTCCGAAATTTTGCTCCGCAGATGACTTGAGAGTATAAGAATTTTTTTAAATTATAAGACCGTAGGTCGAGGGTATTTTATATCGATTATAATACACGAAAGCGCTCGCTTGAAAGAAATATTTTGAATATTATGGAAATGCACGCCTTTTGGTTGAATCAACTTGCTGTAGGAGGGATTTATGTCGGGATTATTTCCAGAAAAAAATTAATTCGGAAAACTCGAAAATCGAACACAGGAACAATATAGTACCTGAACAGTGAGCCAAATTCCAGTCTGAGACACTTTTTTGGCTTGTGTCGTTATCAAAGTAGACGTTGCAGCATACTTGAAAACTGAATAGTAATGGTTTTTTGTATCAACATTAGTTTATTTAATCAATCAATCCTCAATTTCATTATTGACCAAAAAATCCATTTCAACCTTTCGTTTGGGATTTGATTTTCTCACTTGATTTGTATTCTTATCCTTTCGTTCTTAGCAACAGGTTTCAATAGAGTTTATAATATCACCAAGGAACAGTGTCAACCACATTCATGCAAACTAAGAAAACTGTTTCACCTGGTGCAGCAGTCAAAAATATTTTTTTTTCTCTCTGGCATTTTTTGCAAGAACATGTTGTTTCGCCGCTTTGTGTCTTTAAGGGGCAAAAAGTAACTCATTTCGTAATTTATACATTTGCGGTTCCGTGTCGTTGGTATGTGGATCCAGCATGTGGAAAAAGCTGCTGGATCTAGCTGGATGCTGGATCCAGCATCGAAATCCCTACCCCTGCTGAGATGATTTTTTTTCAAATCATTTTTTTGTTCCTCCATGGGTCTTTGAAATATGTTTCTAATTCTCGGACACCAACTTTTTTCTGTTTTTGAAGAAGTTTCTGTAGGGTTGTCGTCTATACGAGTATGTAGAAGATTTGAAATTGAGTTCGTCCCTCCTTAGAATGATATGTTATTCAGAAAGGACCCAATTATAAGGTTTTTAAGGCGATATCGAATCTTTCAGATATCATTCGCAAGCAATGAACCTTCTCTTGTCTGTGAATCATACTGCTGATGATGATCTGTTCATACTGATGTGGATAACTGGAGAAATTTGAATAACAATGTCTTCGCGTGAAGGTGTCCAGAAGAAATCCGTAACATTATTTCGCGCCATCTACATACAATTTTTTTATAGAAAAGCGTCAGTCTGTAGAACAGTGACAGGGAATTTCAATCTTTGTTCAGTTACCATAATCCCAAACCAGAATGAATAGACTTTGCTACATAAAAACAACCTGGATGCACTTTATCATAAGAGCAATATTCAAGAAAGAATTGCCAGAGCTGATATGGAATGTATGCGAATATTACAGTATGGACAATATTTTTGAAAAACTGATTGGAAATGGCCGTTACTTGATGAAAATCCACATGAGTTCAACCACGAATTTGAAATCCTTCATTTCCAAGGGAAGGGTTTGAAACTCAATCTCTTGGAGTGTTTGGAAATTAATAAGTGTAAATATTCACAGTTCTCAATGAATGATCAGACGAAGTTGAATAATTCGCCTCTGTTGGATATGTTCTTTCCAGGAAATTGTACTGATAATGATGTGACGTCGGACCATCAATCTTATTAATTAGTTGTCAGACTTTATTCTTATTGACCGTCCGATATAGTGTTGTATGAATTCGAAATGTAACAGTGTAATTGTATTTTTTACCAAATATCTATTTCAACCTCCTCGTTTCGATTTGATTGCCTAATTCGATTTGTAATTCTCATGATTTTTCCCTTTTTTTTTTCCTAGCAATAGGATTTAACAGAGATATTAACGAAGACAATGGAAGTCCGAACCAATACCACCCAGCAAGGGATCCTGTCAACCATATTCTAGCAAACATGGACAAGGAACTTCAACTTCCTGAAATGGAATGTTTTCAGAAATTGGAAGAGCTCTCGCTTTTATTGACAAATATCTGAAAAATATGTTCCTTCTCAGATTATACTTTATGTATTACAAGTCTTTCCACGATCCCAATTCATATCTAGTCAGTGAACTCAACATCCTGTGAGATATCTTTTCCTTTCCTGGACGTTTGAAAACAGGTTGTTGTCAGTTGTGTGGCAAAACATCAACTCCATTTATTATTTCAAGCCCAAAAAAACTCTTCATTGTGTAGATATAGAATCACTTTCGATGGAATTGAAGGAACAGACAATGTTTCTTGGTGAACGTAATATAGTGATGCTACCACAGTTAAAAACTAAAATGACGCCGTGATTCCTGTATTTCTCTCAGAATTTTCAGTATGTAATGACTCTTCTCAAGTCTACCAAACGAATGCAGAAAACAGGAAAATCCAATTCCTTATCTGACGCACACCGAAATTCAAACGAATTCCACATTACTTGTCCACCCGACCCAAAACACAGACAGATGTCGTTGCGGTCACCAGCTTAAGAATGTTCAGCAGCGCGTAAAACATGTTCTCCGTGATTTCAATAACGTTTAAAAAAGAATTAGGAAACCAAATCCCGGATTCCAGTCTACCGTTTGCCGGTCCAGGCCTCATCCCATATCATTTCCACATGACCGGCCTGGGCCCAGATTACACGGGTTCTGTTTATGATTGTTTAATTTAGCAGCACATTATAAATCGCGCTTCGAGCAACCCAAAACTCTAAACGAACACGACATGTTTACATCCATTGTCGAGTACTTACGTGACAAAAAGATGGATTTCTTGTGCGACAATCGAACGGTCTTACATTTATTTGGACCCCATTCACGGTCGCACAGAAGGGGACCCGGATTTAAATGCCTCCTTTGAAATTAGATTTTCGCTGCATAATGCACCATATACATGTGAATGTGAGATGTTTCTCCGGCGAAAGATCCTTTTATTTGCTGATTTGGTTGTCCCTTGCCTCCATCGAAATTTGAAATGAGTGTTGACATACTCCCGAAACGTTTTATGTAAATGTTCATCACGGAGGTATTGTGTCCCTAATCCTGTTTGTCATTCATGGCGTTTTTTCTTGGTAGGCTGAATGATTGGGCTTGCGATGAATTGCAAAATCAGGGACTATTTACCCATGAAGGATTGTCAACACAAAAGAGACAAAGAATGTACAGAAATGGTCTTTGTTGTCACAATTGGTGAAAGTATCCTAAATATATAAAACGGAATTTTATTCATGTAGAGACGCTTATACTTCCAATAGCGTTCGTATTCAAAACATCGTACCAACTGCCACTCACTTTAATTACTCGTTTTTTAATCACTGGATGAAAAATTAAGAATCATCTTGCTGGATTTCGTCCTACTCATGAAAAACAATATCATCTGATACTCAATAGAAAATATTATCGAGGTGGTCCAATGCACCAGTAATTTCCACTTTAACTTTCACGTTTACTTTTAAACATCCCACTTCCAGTAGACCATTTTATTCAGAAACATTTTCACTTCAACCTCAGATAATCGAACTTTCCGAGGTGAAAGTGTAATTTGCTT
This sequence comes from Zygogramma bicolorata, assembly GCA_032362365.1. Taxonomy (NCBI): domain Eukaryota; kingdom Metazoa; phylum Arthropoda; class Insecta; order Coleoptera; family Chrysomelidae; genus Zygogramma; species Zygogramma bicolorata. The sequence continues at coordinate 269,646 of JAVJAQ010005687.1, read as the reverse complement.
TTGAGCATGGGTACCCTAAGTATAATATTCTGTCATAACGTATCACAATAGTTATAGGACTCTGACAACCACCATTAAAAGATGTTTTCCTTCTTCCAGGCGATCAGATTGTAATGATGCAAAATAATACTGTATAATTAATGCGCATGGGTTATTGCTATAGTGATGTTTGATAAAATACCAATATTTTCTTGGTAAAAATTAGAAAGCTAAAGTTACAGTAGAAGTAGCAGTTGAAGTGGAAATTTCTGTTGCGTGAATCCAGCTTCAGAAATAGTTCGTCATATTGCCAAGAATTATGAATTTATTGAGAGGTGGTGCTTTCCTCAGTGGCATGAATAATATTTCATTTCATAAGAACCTTAAAGACATTATGCAATTTAGAGTCATATATCCTCCATTTCTTTGCCGAGAGAAGTTTCGCCATATTGAAATGTAGATGCAGTTTTGTGAATTCCGCAATATCACCTTGAATGTATTTGAGATCTCTGGCGAGTGGTTCGCACACTATATAATATTCTCTATTTACTAGTAATACATAATGAATTATACTTAAAATTTCTGCAGTATAACGCCATATGTTATTCCCTCAGTGAATGAAGATGAGGGATTAATACTGATAGTCTTTATTCCCTCTTTCAGTCCTATCACAAAAATTTTCGAATTGAATATTAACATTGAAACGATATAACCAAACTTCAAAGTGTCAGTGTCAAACGCGTAGGAAGTGTTTGTTTATTTGTATTGAGATGAATGAAACTGAAGAATCATTTATTTATGATAATAAATCAGTCATAAATGAAGTAGAGTATACTACTCGTAATTATGACTATTATTCTCTCGAAATATCACTTCCTCGCCGCTAATGCGGAGGAGAAGATCTCCTCGAGAATAACAGCTATCATTATTGACTCGTGGTATATTCTACTATTATTCTAAAGAAACGAAAAAAAAAAACACCAAATATTTTTGGTGAGAATGAACCAAAATTTTCCTCCACATAATTTTTCACCTTACTCCTTTAGTTTTGGAGTTAATCCGAGAAGAAACAATATTTATGAAAAAATTTCAAAATACCTTTTTCGTTTCCAATTTTGGAAATTGCTTCTCCTAATCAGGCAAAACAATCGCACATTAAACGGAATTGGCTGATTATTAACTCTAGTTTTTTTTTCAATAATTTCAGTGAACGTTACATCGAACAATTCTCACCTTCAATTTGTCCCTCTAGTCCCTAGATTACATTGAGTGATACATTCACACCTCTGAAATGTGTGAGACCACCCTCAGCGAATAAATGAGAGGAACGATTCACTTACAAGATATCATCTTATGTTCACTAGCACCAACACATAAATTCAGGTTAAATTATTTTTCTGTGGTGGTTTTTAATTATTTTGTAACCTCACAAACTTTCTCTCGTTCATTTGTATTGATTCAGGATACATTTGGTTGAATTTTTTACAAGTTCTGAAAATGATTTGATCACTTTGTTCATGTGTAATAAATAATTTCATAAAAAATTCGTTTGAATAATCGACATTTGCATTCATTTCGGAAGATGATTTGAAACACCGTCGATTATTTATGAATTTCTTATAAAAGTAACCGAACTGAGACATGATACATCATCTTGAAGCATTTTTCACCATCTTTCAATTTATCGACTAATATACGGAGGGTTTCATTTGAAAAAATGAACTTTTGACTACTTTTATGCACAATGGAAATGATAGTTATTTCAGCACGCCCTGTATAATATGGAGTCGATTTCTTGATTTACAGCTACAGATATAGCTTTTGTAATCACAATTAGAGAAGCTAGCTCGCAGTTAGAAATGCAAGTATAGTATTTCCCAATTGCCAGTCTGGCATTCAGTATTATACAGAAAATATACAGTGAACTATGGCATTTTTTTCGGATCAAGTCATTTATCCTTAAAAAATGTTCGAGGATAATGTCAGAACAGACAAGTGTAGATGGGGTATTTTTTGAAGAAGGGCGTGATAGATTTCCAGAGACCAGTTCCTGGAAAGATGGGAAGAATATATTGGAAATTTTACACTCTATAAAAATTTTATTTTAAAGTTGCTAGTTTTTTTGAGTATTGAACTGATCTTCTTCTAGTATACAAATACAATATGTTCAGTTGAGTGAAACTTGTACGAGCGACCAGATATAGATGATGTTCTGAATGTTTTTGTATCACTTATCCGTAAATACCCATTAGTTGATATTTGACTGAGATCTTGTCAATTGGTTCATCAAGCTCAAATTTGTGAATAGACTAGATCAATTTTATACCAAACTTTCTTATGTTGATGAAAGACACACTTTGAAGAGTTCGGTATGTTATGAAATTTTATAAGAAATGATGAGTTGTTCTCAATCAGCTGAAATGTCAACTGAAACCAACCTACACAGTAAGAAAAACATCTGAAACAACTTCGAAATCATTTATATCTCGAGGTAAATCCAACTATTTCAAGTTGTTTGTCTTGGACCCTGTCAAATCTCCATCCTCCGAGTCGTAAACAGTCTGTTGACTCAGCTTTAAACAATTTTTGAACACTTCAAAGTTAATTATCGCGATCCATTCTAGATTTGTTTGCATCCCTAATCCGCAAGTACTTGTGACTTTAGATTTGACAAATATCTGTCAAGTGGTCGGTTTCCGGTTAACAGCGTGACTTTGTGTAAAGTTATTCTAGCCGGCTTCCGGGACACAAGGAGGTAGTTGTCCTTTGGCGGGAACTCTTACCTGCATATTGAACAAGCAAACTGCAAGGAATGACAGCCCTGAAATTCAGGACCTCTGATATTGTTTATGGCATTGCGGTATTCCTAACACGATCTCAAGGATCTTGTGGGAATGTGAGTGTTGTTCAACAAATTCGAACAGATGTACAGGGTGATTATCGATCGGTGACTTCGATTTCAGGATATGAATTCTGGTCCCAATTGGATAAAGAAATAATCATGCACTCACCCATAATGGATATGATTTCAATTCGAATTTTGGAGTGAATATGGAATCACCACATCTCAGTTATCTCGTGATATTGTGGACCTATCAGATTTGAAATATTTTTGAATGAATGTAAAATTGCCAATTCGAGAAAAAAATTTATTTTCAATTTATCCATCTCCTCAAATGCCAACTTTTCTGTGCAACCTCCTGATGAAGTTTTTGAAAGTCCCCTGAACCATATTCAAATTTCATAATTTCAATGGATTCCTTCAGCAAAGAAGTCCCTCCATGAATTTTTATGCCAATGAAAAATGATACAAATGCTTGTCGAACCAAAGTGTCGTCATTTCAATGTCTGTTTCTCAGTTTGATATCAAACCTGAAATTAACTAATGGTAGACAATGATCCACCTCAAATATGGATCCAATGTCTGGAGTCATTATCACCAGGATCATTTTATTGAACATTTATATCGAAAGAAAACGTTTTTTTGTGGAATAGCAATCGAATCGATCAACAACATAACTTAATCACCATGACATTGCTAAAAGACTTGCGTTTTGCCAACCCATATGGAATCTCCAAAGGAAAAAAATTACAACCAAGCAATATCATCCATATTATAATTTTTCCCACTCGACTGAAAAACATAGAAGTAATGACTATGACAACCTAGTACAGCTCCAATAATATGGAGAATAACGAGGGGTGGGCACGAGTATTGAAACCCAAAAAATTTGTTTTTTTTTAAATGTTAACAATGATGAGAAAAATATATGAAAATCAGTTTTTTCATTTTTTGATCGACAATTTTGTGATGCTGGCTTATAGTGTGTCGCTCTCATTCATAAGTTTTTCATTTACGCAACAACTTTGCGGAGTTGATTGTCCGCCCTTAGATTTCGAAATTAATTCTCAATACATTTCAGATTTCATCAACTCAGAGAACTTTGAAGCAAACATTTTGTATTCCACTTCTTTATTTTTTTTTTTATTCAAAGATCCATCTCACTCAACAGGAACATTTTTAAAAATAATCTATAACCCTCAATTGACGTACCTAGGAATATCAAACGGATTCTTCCCTTGATATACTATTTCAATCAATAAATGCAGGTGTTCCACAGGGTTCAGTCTGGCATCCACTTTATTTCTGCTTCATATCAATAATTAAAATTAATAATTGATATATATATATATATATATATATATATATATATATATATATATATATATATATATATATATATATCATGTGAAATACAGATAGAATATGCGTTATACAACAAGTATTTATGTAGTTAAAAAATATACTACACATAAGGACTTGTTGTATTACTCAATATTTACTGTAAAAAGCATATTTCACAGATGATTTTATTTGTATTCCACATGATATATATTGATCATTAATTTTTATACATATATCTAAGATTTTACTAGAACTAGAATTGAAAAAAATAAAAAATCTTACGCCCAGGCTAATTGCCATAGTGAGAACACCGTTTTGTTGAATGTACGGATTGATATGTACCGTTTTATGTTTTCGATTATGACCCTAAGAACTATATATTATTTTTATTATGTTATTATCATTTGCTGGTGAAATGTTGCTTCAGTGCATATAGTGCGATCGGAAGTACTCTTCATGATAGTTTTTTTATCTAGAGTCCCCACATCAGCAAGATAAATAAAAATTCAGAAAGGCATTATCTGAAGATAAAAAAATTGGGTTGCATCAACTTGGTGGAAATCAATGCTGGGAAAACCCATTCATGTCTCTTCTCAACGAAATTCGATTCATTTAGATGTCAGGAGTAACTGTTCCTACAAAGTCAAGTATCTCGATGGCTAGGAGTTACGATTAGTGATAATCTCTCACTGGAAAACCATGTGAGATCGATTGCCAAGAAACTTCGATTGTTAGTTTGTGCAAAAAAAATGTCCAGTCTTGGAGTATAGTTCTCATGTGTGGGGTTCGGCACCAAAACATTCATGAAACTTGGCAATCCGTCCTGTTGGTGATTCTTCTCCCACGGACTAGCTCACTTCGTGGCAGCATCGTAAAACGGTCGGAGACATGTCTCTTTCCTATAGATAATTTCAAGATCGGTCCTCTTCTGAATTAAAGTCAATCGTACAACGTTGGCAGTATCAATGTGGATGTCCCAACGAGTGCGGACTCCCCACCCCTTCTTTATGAGGTTAGATCGTTTTCAATAGAACAGCTGAACTCTGGTACTCCGTACCGAAGGAGGTTTTTCCTGAGGATCGAAAACTTCAAAAATACAAAGTTGATGCTAATTCGTATCCCCCTGATTCAAGCGGTGTTATCTGAACATCACAGGGTTCCCCTTTCATGTCAATCTGTATAAAATAATGTGGAATATCACAATTCAAAAATTCTTCAAGACGATCAAATTCTCCATTCTCTGAAAACATTCAGTGTGAACCGATAACTTTTGCGGGATACCAACAAAGGCTTAAATAGGTAACATTACAGTCACATTGTAACAATGGAACTCGGCAATCCTAAACGACACATAAACAAAAACTGTCGGCTGCCTTTTCGGCGGTTCTTTTCCAAACTCGCTTCTTTGTGCGATCCACAATGGCGGCCGATATGACAAAACACCGCAAAGGTGGTTGTGACTTGGAAAAACATTAGCCGATCGACACCTAAAGAGTCCAAATAGAGATTTGTGAAGCGTAAAGTGGAATATATAAATCGTTTCATGTCAACTTCTTTGTTTGTCCTGAACGGAAACTGTCTTCTAGGCCGTTGGATTTCGACTTTGAGCATTGCTGGTTGATGCCGATTTCTATTGACGCTTTTGAGGTGTGTGATATCGTCAAAGTACTTTGAGAAGTTCGTTCACCGAATGAACAGTGCTCACCGTATCTAGCTCGATATAGGGATGTTGAAAAACCTTGGGTGTCCTTATCCATTTCAGGAATTTGTTCTTATTTTGATGTTTGTTGATATACATTCTTCATTTGAAAATGGTTGACAATGTGTGTTCCCTGTTGAGTGATTTGTATGTGAATCAAAGTCCTTTTTTCTCAACTTATTAGAAACATCTGAATGAGTCCAAATGAAATGGTAAAGCTGTGCTGAAACGGCAGCAAAAAAATGAATGGAAGAAACAAGAAAAAAGTCATGAAATTCAAGTTGTCGAAAGGAACGGTAGAAAATACGGAAGAGGGGCTGACATATACTTTGTAAGTAAGAGGAGGTAGAAAAAACATTATTTACTAACCAACAAAAGGTGATGACGTTCGGCAAGAGTATTCCTTTACACCGCGGGCATATCTGACAGACGACAGTAAATGACAGTTGTCAATCCAGCCTGCTGGACAAACAAACCTGATTTAACTATGCTAAGTGTGTGATTATGTCATAATTTGAAATATTTTTTCTCAATGAAGGCTCAATTTTGTGCGATTGTGAAATGTGGAAGTAATAGCGGCAGACATAATGTTTCATTACATCGATTCCCTTCTATTTTCGACAATAAAAAAAAGATTAATCCTCTTGCTGAAGAGAGATGTGAATTGTGGTTCAGGCAACTAGAAGAGCAGATTTAACTTCTTATAAGTTGAAATGGGCAACGGTGTGTTCAAAACATTATGTAGGAGATACTTTCAATGAATCTATGAAATATAGGCAACATAATTTTAATTTTTTTTTTTAATTTCAGGCGAGCCAAGTGCACTTTAAGATGTTGACAATATAGACTGGGTACCGAATCAATTACTTGACTACAAAACAAATATCAATGCAGTTCAAAGCATTCACAGATTGTATCGTAGGGAGCAGCGTGATAAAAAGGAGATTGCAAATATTCCAGTTATTGATATGGATAAAATTGATGATGATTCTTTGTGTGAATGATCCAGCTGTTCAAAACTTGAATATTATTGATGAGCAAAATCGAACTCTGAATGATATAAATTAACCAGTTGAAGAAGTAGAACATGCACAAAACTCTGGTGAACACCTATGTCCCGATATTGATTTCGAGTTGCAGAATTGTTATCGTGAAATCCATCTTCTCCAGGAAACTTTGCAGACCTAATCATTCACATTGGAAAGTTTAAAGCATAACTCATCTAAATGCCTTTTTTATACAGGATTACCATATGAAAAGATGGGAAGTCTTCTGTGCATGCACTCTCATATACAAAATAGTTTATAATGTAATACAACATGTCATGAAACTTTAGGAAAGTATTTTACAGCATTACTACAATCCCCAAATTTCAATAAATAAGGATCACATCCACTACTTTCCTTCAGTTTCTCTAAATATCTCTTCTGGATATCCATAGACAAGGTGTTGAAATAATCACTTTTATCAGCCATTTCACATACAATTTCCTTGCAAGCAGGAAGAATAATGAATATAGATTGCAATATATAGACATTTATGTGTGTCAGGTACACTAAGGGTATACCCAAAATTAGTGTAAACCTGTTATTTCTTCATAATTACGATCATAATCTCATTAAATTACCATTGTTGCTTATGGAAGTACGGTTTGTTTGTCCAGCAGGCTGATTGACAGTTGTCTTGTGACGTCACATGCCCGCGGTCTATTCAAAATTTCGTATCATTTTATACGTCAGATTTTCTGTCAGCTTGATTTCACAAATATTTAAATTTTTTCTGGCATATGTTTCCCATTCACCCTCAACCTAGCTTCTTTCTTGAATTTTCTTTTTCATTTGATATTACCACAATTTCAATCCTCTTTTTGTTTTATCAGAGCTTTATTATGTGAATATTGTTATAATGTTTGTTGAGGAGGTAAAATCGTTCTGGAATACATTTTTTGGGTTTTCTAGAAATGGAAGAAAAAATTTCAAGTTCTTATGATATATGTTGATCCTACCAAAATTGCTATTCCACTGAAAATTTTTCAAAATAAACTTGAAACAGGAGGCAGACTAGCTTTCGAAACGTCGCCAAGAGGAAGTATAAGCATTTTAAATATTCAATTATTAATTGAATCTCCAAATTCATAAAGATTCGGTACGTTACTAACAAAATAGTCACTCAAATTCGCATTTTTTCAATTTGCACTTACGAATCGGTGCAAATATACCGATGTGACCGAAAAACAGATATTATATGAAATTTAAACGTTTTCCTTTCAATTCTAGGGGGGGGGGGGAAACCAAAAAAATGGATTCCAGAACTCCATTATGTGAATCGCTTTATTAAGATTTTAAACATCACAGATTCCTGACAATGGGTTCACAAACACCACGACACGTGTTCCGCTACACAATATATACGATTCATCCTGTTCGAGGAAGCTATTGTATAGCGAAACACGTGTTAGGTTTTGTGAGCCCATTTTCAGTAAGAATAGTACAGGAAACTGTGGTATTATCGTCGAATAGTTGTTCAAATAGAAAGTTACCCAAAGACATTCCTGATCAACTGCCGCAAATAACCACTGAGATTATATTGCAATAACATAAAATTCTGGACTAGTCGAATTTCACAAAAATAAGTTAATCTATCGAAAGGAAATTATAATAACAGGTACCTATGAAATTGACATACAGTATGTCATAAATGTCAAACCCATTATCAAAATTTGTTTCGAAGAAAGCAAATCGAAACTATAGTGTATATTATGGAATCAACCCATACTCAAGGGAAAAAAAGGGAACTCCTGGAAATTTGTTGACTTGCTCTCTGTAAACCATGAATCGTGAAATAATTCAAGAACGTCTTTGAAAGTTAACATAATAGGCAGCTGCCACTATCTTCAATCACATAATCATGACATTATGCGGTCTTATAATATTTCCTTTGATTATTTTTCCAGAGAAGTTGATGACTTATAGGACGTGTTTCATTAGAAAGAAAATGTTTTCAATTAAGGCAGCAATTTTTCGAGGTGGGCTAGAAATCTGCTACATATATATATATATATATATATATATATATATATATATATATATATATATATATATATATATATATATATATATATATATATATATTGTTTATTGTATATATATATATATATATATATATTGTTTCAATATCGATTCCTAATTTTTTCAGATTGTGGTAGGTTAATATCCCAAAAAAATTCGGAGAAAACACTCATTTCCCACAAAATAATGACTTTCCAACAGTAATCATGAATTAACACTTTCTATAAAAATGACTACAATTTATGCTTCACGTCAAAGCCTGTTTTCGACCAAAACTAGATCAATCGTAATATTCCGAGGTTGTTCGTTGGTCTATGACATCTATTACATTCCCCTGAATTTTTTTGGTTCATTCCTCATCTAGCGATTTCAGGTCTTAAGGAATGACTAATCAGCCAGTAGCATAGTTAAAACACTTTTTGATTTTTTTGCGAAATACTGTGGGATACGAAATGAGGATTCTACATGTAATGTATCGGAGAATAAGTAAAAATGACTACAATTTATGCTTCACGTCAAAGCCTGTTTTCGACCAAAACTAGATCAATCGTAATATTCCGAGGTTGTTCGTTGGTCTATGACATCTATTACATTCCCCTGAATTTTTTTGGTTCATTCCTCATCTAGCGATTTCAGGTCTTAAGGAATGACTAATCAGCCAGTAGCATAGTTAAAACACTTTTTGATTTTTTTGCGAAATACTGTGGGATACGAAATGAGGATTCTACATGTAATGTATCGGAGAATAAGTAAAGGGTAAAGATCAACGCACCATGAAGAAAACTTGATACGATAGAACTCAATTCAAATCTCTCTTATTGGAGTATTATTATAATATTCGAATGAATCGAAATTCCACGTAAGTACCACTTCGATTACCACAACTGATACTCTCTAAAAGTGATGGTTCCACAAAACCTTAGAAATTGAAATAATTTCATCAATACCAGAAAAAAATGCGATATCTTCGAACATTAATAATTTTATTTCAATTTGGCTGAAGCGAACTTAAACATTAAGTCACTGACAACATCATACAGTGATTCAATTTGAATGAGATGCAAATGCAATCAATCCAAAATATCAGTCTGATCGAATTTGATAGGTTCGGCAACTATGTGGTAATGTGAATACTTTTCACAAATGAAATAATAAAACGTTTTATCTGTGGCATGTTCTATTTCTTCAGTGTTTGTCTACTATAAAATGAACTGCTGTGAGAGAAGAGAACTGTGTTCAAATACCCGCTATGCGAATTTTCCTTGCACACTCGTTTCGCTAAATGAGATGGCATCATCGGATGTGAATGAATCACCTAGAAATCTGTATTTCATGGCATAGTTTTTATATGCTATTATTCTTGGATGAAAGGGTTTGCATGTACCTACTCTTCCGTTTATTTTTGTCCCTACATTATACTTGTCATTGAACCCTGTACACACGTTCGTCAAAAAACTCGTTGATGCTGACCTGTCAGATAACCATGAGAAAAATTGCTCTCGCAGACGAGATGCCACTGGTTGATGTCGACTATGCTTAATGAGATGGTGGATCCCCGATGAGATGGTCCATCGAGATAGCTTTGATGAACCGACCCTGCTCCACCGACACCCAAATTTAATTAGATCGATTAATTGACGTCATTTTGGCTGTCAGTGATGATTAAATGTGACGGATGTCATGAATATTGGGAGGCCGATGAGTTGGATATGCTGGGAAATTATATTTCTGTTCAGACACATAACGTGTGTTGATACTTTTGATGATGAATATTATAATGATACTCAATTATCACAAATCCACGATGTGAGCGAGATAGCAGGAAAACAAGAATTGGTACATCATTTTGATATAACAGTTACATCACGAATCATAATAATATATTATTCTGGATAAGTTACTCATTTATTCACAAATATCAATTCATTCCATCTGGTATTTTCACAATATCGTATGAATCATCTGTGAAATGTAATGATAATTGAATAATATAACTTTTTTTCAGAATGAAACGCACCTGCTATGATTCATTCAAAACTTTATAGAATGGTTCCACAAGCAATATTACTATCAAGCTAACATTGGCAGAACATCAGCTTTCAGCTACCACATACTAAACTTTCCCATTAGGTATTTCAAATCAAATTGGTGAAAAATCTCACATTTTTCTGTCACTTTGAGGTGCACCACAAGGGGCAAACTCAGGACCAGTACCTACTGTTCTTGCTGTTCATGAACTCTCCTCTAAAATAGGTATCATCAGATTGCAAAATGTACGCAGAAGATTTTTGAACAATTGAGAACTTATGTCAGGGGTTTGCCTCCATCAGTTATTTTTCTGTCTTATTCACCGTTGTACTATCGAAATAAAGTATATTACTTTTTGAATGCCATTATTTTCTAATGGATAGATTCTTCCTCCATAGTCCTTCTTTGGGTTCTTAGCCCACTAAAATCTGAAATAATAAGAATTATTACTGGAATCTATGAAAGTGAAGAATGGCAGATTTTCAATCTACTCCGATAAGTTGCTACTTTAATAAAAAAAAAACAGTTATTTCTGAATGAAGCATCTATCAGCAACGTCTCGTATATATCAAATTCGCCTATTAAAAAAATACAACAGGAACCAATATTCATCAAATTATTTATCGTAAACGTTTCGGAATACAAATCCACTTTTGGTTTCAGAAATCTTTCACAAGTATTCTCCTCTTTGTTCGTGTTTTGTAAATGACAAAAATCTTTCTAATAGAACGTGTTCCATTAAGAGGGAACTGTTTTCTTTTTCAACCAACCATCAACTCATCGAGGTATATTAGAATTATTATTAGAAATTCGCCCTTCTACACTTGTATAGATTCCAATATTATTTCTAATTTTTTCTAATCCTGGTAGGTTAAGGGCACAAAAAAGTGTGAAGGAAGATAATTGCAACAAATACTTGGATAACATTCACAAATTTTGACATATCCATCTCGGTATTGTATTGAAAGTCACTTTGAACATATTTCAAGCTGAAACACAAGCAATTCTCAGCTCAGTCTCTTCCCCCAGTCTTTCTGAATGTTCAGAACAGCGTTGCTATTTCAGACCTTCGGTGTTCGGAAAGAATGAATTCATTCACAAATCCAATGCCAGATACCTTTTTCGACCAATCTTACCAGGACTTGCTATAAAACATTTCGAACTGTCTACTCCTCACAAAGTCAATATCAGAACGCCATCTACTGAATGATCAGAGATTCAAACCCCTCATACACCAAGTGTACAAATAGATGCAGAGGAAGTTGCAACCCCCGAAATAAAATCAGAACTTCGATGTTTGAAATGATTGCATTGTAAATGCAATTATTTCGAAAGTCGAAGTTTTGATTTCTTTCAGGGGTTGCAGCTTTCTCTGCAAGTAGACTGAAGACGATTGTCGTTCGTGGCGGGTCGGGTCATTCATTGCGGCTTTGAAGTCCAAGAAACATGTCATAAGTTTGATCTTGTCTATTTTCAAATATACGGGGACAACTCTTTACGAATGTCTACCCTCAGAAGTCGTAACTTCTGCGAGCAATGAATGAACGAGGCCTCTTCTTGTTCCTTGTGGATTCCAACACGGTGATTTAGTGTCGAAAATTTGGACTCCTACTCGGACTCCTACCTCCCGGATGACAGGCGGATGTGATTTTCCACTATCAAGTTCACCATGGAAACCGAACAGGACCAGCAGATAGCATTCCTAGATGTTCTGATTGAACGATGTGATGCCAGACATACCACGAAGTATACCGAAAACCCACGCACACGGATAGGTACCTACAAGCACTATCGAACCACAATCCCAGCCAAAAGAGAGGAGTCATATCTACTCTAACGGAACGTGCTCGAAGAATATGTGAACCAGAGCATCTAGAGGAAGAACTGGAATATCTTCAAGTGACCTTGAGGTCAAATGGATACAGTGTACCCGAGATCAACAGGGCCATGAAACTGAAGAGATCCACAGTTCAAAACAGGGCGGACTCTCAGATAGTTGCAAATGCATATCTGCCATATATCTCGTGGGTCACTGACAGAATTGGGAAACTCTTGAGGAAATACAAAATAAAAACGGTTTTAAAACCGACCAAGAAGATCCATTAAAACCTCAGGTCGGCTAATGACAAAAAAGACCCACTGTCAGCAGCAGGGGTTTATCGCACCTGTGAAAAGGTATATATCGGTACCACCAAAAGATTCATGGGAACAAGGCAAAGAGCATGAAAAAAATTGCAGGCTAGGGCAAACTGACAAGTCGGCTGTGGCGGAACAGGCACTCACTGAGGGAAACCACAGGATTCTGTTTGAAAATATCAACCAGGGTTACCATAACCGACTGGTACGGGAGGCGATAGAGATCTATAAACCCACGGACAATTTCAACAGAAAAGAAGAAGCGTTGAGACTCAACAGAATTTGGAATCCTATTGTGAGGAAATCAAGATTGACTAATAAAATCACGGCAGGTAGTGCGGCAACTGATACTTTTGATAAGTCTTCGAATCCGACAGAAGTAATTAACACTCCATACTACCTGCATCAATATAAATACGCCTCACGAAATCGAATTGTCCAGTCATCGGAATAATAGTCAAGATGAGTGAGCCTCTGAATAAGATAGCCACTCGCGCTAGCGAAACGTCTGGAAGCAATTCCAAAGAACGACGGTTTTTAAACCCGAAGAAAAGTAGTAATAATAATTTACCTATGTTGTTCATTTGACCTCCTTAACAATGTTATGGGCTTGTAGTCTGTTATTGAGATGATTTCCTTGATAGAGATAGATGGAGATTTTTCACTATTATGACTTCGCGTATGTATTAAAAAGCTTTTTATCCCAAAATTTTGCTCGTGGAAAAGTTGCATTATATTTCATGCTTTCCGTTTGAGTGAACCCGCTGAAAATTAATCCTTTCAGAAATGTGTGCTGGCATATATCACAGAACCACCGACAGAGCTCCAACTATTTGCACGTCCTGAAACTCCTGAAAGGTGGTATTATGCGAAAGCAAAGAAAATTATAGGCAGTTATGAAGATTAACATCAGAATACAGAACAGCAGGAACGTAAACATACTCGAGCCGTATAAATTCTCAACAGAAGAAGTATTCCGCAGATATCTAAAATATGGGAAGTTCTCATGAATTTTTCTGTCATCTGTATGATAAATAAGAACTCCCTTTTATCTCATGTACCAAGTGTAGACGGAGACATTTTAATATACTGAATACGGCAAAAAGGCTTTGTGAAAAAGGATCTCTTTTTGATATTCGGAACTCCGACAAGTTCATCATATATCAGATAGAAATAATGTGTGTGTGTGTGATTTCTTTGAGGTTGGGTTTCCACAAACATCTGAGGTTGATGGAAATGGGAATGGATGGATGCAATTTGAAACGAGTGAATTATATGATGAGATGATATATCCATCAAAAGCTTCTGGTGTCATAGTTATTTTCATACCATAATGAGAAATAGATATATTGAGGCAGAAAGTGAAATATTTCTCTCAATAGGAAAATATACCTTTTTCGAGGAAGAATTTTTTTGACGAGGTTTCTATAATATTTTATCAACAATCATTGAAATTAGTTCCACGAAAGGTAAAAGAAATGAACATTTGAAAGATTTATTTGAACATATATTGTGTTTCACGTTAGCATTGGTGATACAAGAAATTAATGAAACCTCTAAGAAATGCCATAGTTGGGGAATGTTCATTTGGTTTCGTTCTAATGAACGGGTTTGTATTTTTTATAATATTTCACAAATCTCAAGTGTGCTTTACGAGGATTGCTGCATGGACTCAATGTTTGAATTACTCACTGAAATATTAATAATGAAATGAACTATTAATAATGATAATAATTTTATTATCCTGTGAGACAATCAAAGGGTACATTGTGTAGGATAAGTCATAAAAAGCTTAAGACTAAAAATTAGTACAGTTTTCTAAGAAGAGTGACATATTCATTGATATCTTATTATTCAGTCACCTCCTGAAGGGAGTAGTAGTTTTTTTCTAGAAGAAAGGACTCAATGGTGATTTTGAAACACCTGACCAGTTATGGAGTTTTGCAGTTCAAGGGGAAGCAAATTGAATTATCTGAGCCCTGATACATTGAGGGAATTGTAAGTCAGTGTATTTTCATAATAAGATATATGAAGGTCTGTCTTAGTCCTAGTGTGTACATTTTCATTCCGAACGAAATAGTTAGGATTTTCATAAATACACATTATTCAAAAATATACAGGCACGGTACTGCATTTTAAAATTTTCAAAAAAGCTCTTACAGCTTGTATTTCTTGAGACTTCTGCTATACATCTTATAATCTTTTTCTGGGTGACAAGAACATCTTTGCATGATGAGGATGCTCCCCAGAAAGTGATACCATACCGAAGACGGGATTCGATCTGTGCATGATACAGCGTAATGAGTTGTTTCTGGTCTAGAATATGACTGAGAAGATTATGCATGGAGTTCAGTTTTGTCATAATTGTTTCACAATGAGTTTTCCAGCTGATAAATTAATCCAGGTGTACACCCAAAAACTTCAATGTAGAGCATGGAGAAATTGCATCATCCTCAATTTTTCAGTTGAAACTGGTCACTTCTTTTTGTCTAGCATGAAATCTTATTGAGTGTTTTTGGATTATTTGGGTATGGGAGTTTTCCCTGAATGAGTGTTAAAAATTTGCGGGATTGTGTTACCTTTGATTTGTAGATTCTAATCAATTTTATCTGATATATAACCAGTGATGTATCATCTGCATATAATGTGAAATGAGCTTCTGTAGAAATCGATTCGATGCTATCGACATATTCTAAAAAAAGTATAGGGCCCAGCACTGAGCCCTGTGGGACACTCTTATTAATATATACATAATACATCATACTTTTTCATGTTGGCGTCATTTTGAACAATAAAAATGGACTGGCCCTGATGATCGACAGTGCGACAGATGCTGTATTCAGAAAAATGGCTGATGAAGGGGTAACGGTTCAATTTGAAAACTGGGTGAAGCTTTGGTAATGGAAGAGGATTTGGGTTTTGATGAAGTGAGTAGATTTTCTGTAGGTTCGATAGTGTAATAGTGTGTAGTAACTATGTCAGGGTTAGCTAGCTTCTTTTATATAACTGCGTTGGTGTCTCAACAATTTGTGAATCGCGATAAGTGGAATATATGACGTTTTGAATAAGAGAAACAGAGTTTGGTAAGTTTCAAAAAATGATCGAAAAAATGATTCCCTACCTTTTTTTTTTTTGAGTGAACAATCACCCTGGGTTAGACACAAGTACATTGTCGAATTATTTTTAATGAAATAATTTGTGAATAGTCATCAGATGAAGGATGCATGCCGGAAATACTGGATATTGGAATACAGAAACATATTGAGAAATGTAACAGCCGGTTCCAGATAGAATTTGGATGCTAATATGCCCTCAACTCATCGATAATACAGAATTCTGCATTTTCAGTTTGTACAGTTTTCTATAATACACTCGGTATAATTGGGATCAACAACCACTACATGAATGTTGCGCAATAGTTTCCGGTTAGAACAAGTAAGTATGCTGTTTCCTATCTGAACTTTTTGGCACAATCTCTTCAATATTCATAAAGGAATTTTTTTTATTCCAATCAAGGCATTGATAAACATACAAATGGAAACAATGATCTCATTTTTTGTTATACTAAAGCTAATATAGTACAAACATATTTGTTTGACGTCGCTTGGAGGTGGGTAAACTTTTCTTATTTCAATGGAAATGGTTAATAAATTTTTTATCCAAAACCGAATTATCAGCAGACAAAGTTACTATTTCTAATTAGGCTAATCTCGAATTTCGTAGGGAAAAATCAAACTAGTTTAAATTTATGTTGAAGCTCAGCATTGTTATCAAGACGGTTAATTGAGGATTAAACGACTTACCTGAAGGAAGTTCAATCCAAATTATACGAGGTTGGTCACATCCGAATAGATCACCTTGTAGTAGTACCTCTATGACTGAAATGCGCAAGTTGAAAGAAAGAATGATTCACGATGCCCCTATCTCACGAGTCCTCACCCGAATATCCGTCAATATACCTTGCGATGATATCGCCTTTTTGGGTCGGGATGACAGAACAAATAATATATTGGATTTTTTTTTTGAGATGGGTGGGTGTCTCTCTATTCGGATGTGACCAACCTCGTATAATTTGGATTGAACTTCCTTCAGGTAAGTCGTTTAATCCTCAATTATACTTCGGTTGGTCCCATCCGAATAGATCACCTTGTAGATGTTCAAAGAATTATTAAAAGGCGATCAAAATTTTATTCAGACTGATCTCATACTAATGAAGTAGTCTAAATGAACTGTTATGTCATTTGATTCACCACTATAAACTAAGAATTTGATACAGACAGTATTTGAATGCTAATACAATATAATGTTGCAAAACTCAAATAACCAGAAAACTTACACTCGTTTAATGAAATTGCGGAGGTAATCCGCAAATGTACCATTTGTAATTACTGGTCTATGTAGAATTTACCAAAAGTATTTTATTTTAGGAAAAATAATTTTGTAGACCGTGGTCTCGGTAGTGTAGTGGTTAGCATATCTGCCTATCAAGCGGAAGGCAGGGGTTCGAATCCTCGCCGGTCCACCGTGCTGGGTAATCGCACGTTAAAAGGTAAGGCCTCGTTGATCCATTGCTCGCACAAGTTTCGACTTCTGAGGGTTGACGTCCGTCAGCTGGTTAACGGAAACGAACAATTTTAGAACAATTTTTTTTAGAACAATTTTAGCCTTCATTTGATCGTATGGTGTCCGTGCTCATTTCGATTTGGTTGGCCGCAGAAATGGCAGCATGTCTTGTGCTGAGGTGTAGCTGGGTGATGAGGATTTTTATAAGTAAAAATGAGAAAAAACCTAATTGAATGTGTGCGGTTTTTTAATTGATAATCGTGGATGTCATACACAATTCACGTTTCACCGTGGAAAATGGTGAAAAAAAAATATACATGTTTATATTTGTTGCTCTCTTGGTCGTCTGTGGATAATTTGGTTCTCGGCAGTGAAGAGAAAAGCACGTCTGCCCCTCAAGCGGAAGACTCGGGTTCAACTTTCCATCGAGCTTCTGTGCTGGGACTCACACGCCAAAAGGCAAGATGCCTCGTCAAAACATTTTCTGCGGAAGATTCGACTTCTGAAGGGCGACACTCGTCAACCGGTAAACGTTTTTTTTTTTTTTCTGCTGATCATACAATGAAAATGCTACTCATTCTGATTTTGAATCATATTTTCACGCTTTAGCAAGCTTTAGAGCAACCATAACAATAAGTTTGTGATATACTTTTCAAAATGAGGTTTTCCGATTTTTCTAATTTGGTCAACATTTGGTAAGGGTCCCAGATTTTCTCATATCGGGAAAAAAGTGGATCGTATTTTGAAAATACCCCTCTAAAACATTTCCATTGTATCATAGTTACATGCATGAGATATCAGATTTCAAGCTGATCTATGTAATTTTCTAGTACAATAATTTTTACCTAGCTGCACCCATGGGCGATCTACCTTATCCACATCTCCTTCACAAATATCCACCAATGAGACGAAAATGAATTGTATGGTTTCATCGTATTTGCAATCAGTGATGCCATCAGAATCGCTGAAGGTTCACCCCTCAGTTTTTCTCCTGGAAAATGGATGCCAGACAAAATCGGTTCACCCAGGGAAAGATGTCACCACAGTGGATGTAGGTGCTTAAACGAAACTGAAAAAATTATGTATTGTGGTTCAAAATACAATATAATGGAATTCAAAATTGATATCAATTTGTGGAAACCAAGTTTGGGACTGCGATAACAGAAACACAAAACATGTTACTTTGTCCCCTACGATCATTTTCAATATTCTAGGAAAATGTGGAAGGGGTGATGATTGGGAAAACACAAATATTTCTGTAAGACCAAGTTAATGTAATGCATCAGTTGCATAACTTATGAGGTTTGGCTGTAAAGATAAAAATGTTTTACCCTATGTGTTAGAGTAGTCAGTAAACAGATCAACTTCAGGTTATCGAAATTTTTTGGCCCGCTCTTGGAAGGCGTATTCTCGATATTGCATTCCGAAGGTGACACATCATGGACTTTGATCTGCTATAAACTCATATTTCGAATTTATTTATGAGACGAATATCACTAGTTGATAATTTTATATATATATATATACACACATATACACATATATATACATATACAGGGTGTCCCAAACTCAATGGCCTATTAGACATTTCTGGAAAACGGGACATAGGATTATTTTGAAAATTTCAATTCTTGGGTAATTAGTTCTGTTCTATCGATCTAAAATATTTTCAGCGCTGCGACGTTGCCGCTTATATTAAAAAGTAGCAACAACTTTGATATTTTAAATGGGACACCCTATATATTATTGCCTTTCTCGCTTTGTTATTACTTTCCGATTATTTTTGTATAATACTTCCCTATACCTATCTTTAGTGGTTTTCGAGAAATTCATTGATTTCCTTATTTTTTGTGCGAAACGTAGCTTTAATCAGATGCTTATTATTGCGGTATTTGGATTCGAAGACAGCTGAAATTTTGAATGTAGTTTGACAATGCCCTGTGTATCAGTTGTGTCTGAGAAAATTTTTTCTCCATTATACAGGGTCGTTCAAAATTTGTGAATTCACCGACACATACAAAAGTGGTGAAAAGTGCATTTTTTCAAATGGAACATCCTGTATATTATCGAAAATCCTGAAAGACAATTGAAGTTCCTTTCAAATGATGTGTCATATTCCTATACCTAAATAGTCAGGTTTCCGAAATAAATTCAAGTTTCTATAAAAATTGTATTATTTTGTCATATTTTGTATTAGGTAGCTATGAAATGTCATGGAACATGTCATTATGAAAATTCGACAATTAATGCATCAATAATGAAACGTCATTAACGTAAATTTGATTAGAAAAGAATCAAAATGGAAGGCAAAAACAATTCAAATGAAGTTTTGATGAAATTGATTATTTTTCGTGGCCAAACAAACTTTAAGTTAGACAAGCAGTGATTTTCATAGTGTTTCTGTCAGAAGAAAGTATTGAAAATGGATTATAATGCATATTCAATTGTAGATATTTCAAATTTGTTTTATATTCACGGTGAGAAAGAATTGTTTCGAGAACATGCATCAGAAAATTCAATGAACGTTATCCAAATTTACCGCATATGAATAGAAGAAAATTCAGAAGAATTGAACGGAATTATGCTGTGTTTGGGAATATTGAAGCACCAAGAAATCAAATCATGCCGATAACTGGAGACGAAGTAAATGAAATAAAACATTTTGCATATTATTGTTATAATTTGATCACATTGACCATGAAGAAAAAACAATTTCCATTTTTATTCCTTCCTAATCAAATTTACGTTATTGAAAGCGCAAACGTTTTATTATTGATGCATTAATTGTCGAATTTTCATAATGACATGTTCCATGACATTTCATAGCCACCTAATACAAATTATGTCGAAATAATACAATTTTTATATAAACTTGTATTTATTTCGGAAACCTGACTATTTAGGTATAGGAACATGCCACATCATTTGAAAGGAACTTCAATTGTCTTTCAGGATTTTCGATAATATACAGGATGTTCCATTTGAAAAAATGCACTTTTCACCACTTTTGTATGTATCGGTAAAATCACAAATTTTGAACGACCCTGTATAATGGAGAAGAAATTTCCTTAGACACAACTAATACACAGGGCATTGTCAAACTACATTCAAAATTTCAGCTGTCTTCGAATCCAAATACCACAGTAATAAGCATTTGATTAAAGCTACGTTTCGCACAAAAAATAAGGAAATCAATGAATTTCTCGAAAACCACTGAAGATAGGTATAGGGAAGTATTATACAAAAATAATCGGAAAGCAATAACTAAGCGAGAAATACAATAATATATAGGGTGTTCTATTTGAAATATCAAAGTTGTTGCTACTTTTCAATATAAGCGGCAACGTCGCAACGCTAAAAATATTTTAGATCGATAGAACAGAACTAATTACCCAAGAATTCAAATTTTCAAAATAATCCTATGTCCCGTTTTCTAGAAATGTCTAATAGGCCATTGAGTTTGGGACACCCTGTATATTCTCCACCAGAAACTCAAGTTCCTGAATATCATTATGCTTAATTCTTCATACCACTTCCAAATATCACCAGCCAGTCCGTTGAGGTTTGGGTGCTTCATTCCAGACATCCGGTTGATCTGCGCGTTGACGGTGTTGTTGTCTCTATGCGACAAAATGTGACAGTTTGAGGAGAACTGTCTGAAGGTTTTGAACATTAATGTGAAGTTTGGCCTGCTTCACTGAAACCTTTGGCTTTCTCGTTGTTGCATGTAATATTCTGGAAAATTCAGGCCTTGTTTTACCTTCTAGTTGCCTAACATGAAAAGTCACTGTAACTCGGTGGAAATTTACATTGTCAAAATCTCCTCGATCCGTCTGCAAGGTCATACATCGGTGCCCCTCAAATGATTTTGTAGACGGCCACCTATATTCAACTACAAGGCATATCGAAATCAAGTGTAAAATGAAGTTATTTTTCATTAATATTGAATCGTAATGATTACCAAGATACCTCAAATTTGTTGGATGTTTCCTGAACACTCCATCTTGGTAATACTAATTGAAAAAGATGTTGTCTAAATAGCTACAGATACAGAAAATTCTTGAACTCAAAAAATGTATAACCGTTTCTGAGATTTTTGTGAATATATAAGGTGCAAAGATAAGCCAAAACACAAAAAATTTAAATTCAAAAATTTTGTGACAAGATTGGAAGCGCAAATACTTCATATGTTTATCGGCATCTGTCGAATCCACTGACGTTAAAAAACAATTTTCAGACATCAGATTTTTCACAGCTCCAAGTGAGGGGCTGTGATGAATTCATGCAAATGTTTCAGATTCAAAAGAAATCTATAGCTATCAGTAAGACTCAAACCTGAGAAAATAGCTGAACCAAAAATTGTTCTTGACATTGACTGCTGGTCCAATGTAGTCAAATTCCAGTAATATAGCTAAACACTCACAACATAGGTTTAGCCGGCTGGGTGGAATTGTCGGGGTTCAGGTGCCAGTTTTACATAAGGTAGAGTATAAAAATGGATTTTATATCTCTGAATCCATTCCAAAATGTTGGAGTTGCTTGTTATAGATTGCCACGTGCTGTCAAATATTTAATGCGACCAGCGTATAAGTTCAAATATGTATATATATATATATATATATGAGAAAGGTTGTACCTTCAGTTCTAGTGCAAGCAGAAATCTCCTGTGGTTCAAAATCGAGGGAGGAACGTTGCATAATGCTTCATCAGCACCGGCTTTGTCAGACAAAGTAGTCTTGAATGCTTCAGCATATCGATCACTCATCAGGCATAGCTGTACTGAGGACTGAGAAACCTTTGCCCAACGAAATTTGAGGGTCCAGTAGAAAACCTCAATTCAGATGCCGAAAAAAAAGGTCTGAACTACCGGATTCAGTTGGGGTGGATATGAGGTAGTGTAATGGCCTGGAACCTGCGCCAACAAAAAAGAAATTGTTTTCGTGCGCGAGACACTCGGCGAGCACAACTCAGGAAGTGTGCGGGACAAAAAAACGGCGTATGATGATTGAAGGTCAGCCGTAGAATGATCTACAAAGTAGATTGCCCCTGCCGATGATCAATGATCAGAAATCATTGTCAGTCTCAGCTGTTTCCAATTATACGTCCACTCACGTCTTTGGTTCAGTTCTAAAACGTGACAAAATATGAAAAACAAACTTACTCACGACGAGTAAGAACAGAGTTTGTCCTCGAGTGGTTTTAGGTTCCTCGTTGTCGTTCTCTTGTGCTTGTGTCAGATAGGTACACCACTGCAGTGCGAAATCATCCTGGATATCACTACCGTAAAGCTTTGCTTCAGTCGGATCATCTCCCAGTATAGTAGTAACAGCGTTATCACTATGGAAAGATTCACTGTTGGTGGTAGAAAATTCCGATGTCAAATCTGAAGACGGACCTGCGCCAACCAAAGAGAAATTGTCTTTGGGCGCGAGACACTCGGCTGGCATAACTCAAAAAGTATGCAGGGCAGAAAACGGCCTAGGATGATGAATAAAGTTCAGCCGTATGTTGATCTACAAGGTAGATTGCCCCTGCCGATGATCAATGATCAGAAATCATTGTCAGTCTCATCTATTTCCAATTATATGTCCACTCATTCCGTTGGTTTTTCTAAAACATGACAAAAAACATTAAAAACAATCTTACTAAACGAGTAGGAACGGAGTTTTTCCTCGAGTCTCCGTAGTGTTCGCCAAGCTTCTACGTTGTTTTCACTGAGCATCGTTTGTTTTGTTTCCCATAGTACATATGGAAAATTTTCTTCAATTCACTTATTTAAACTAATTTACACTTTCGAACTTATCACATTCAGCGCAAGAAGTATATTGACGGATATTCGGGTGAGGACTCGTGAGATAGGGGCATCGTGAATCATTCTTCCTTTCAACTTGCGCATTTCAGTCATAGAGGTACTACTACAAGGTGATCTATTCGGATGGGGCCAACCGAAGTATAATTGTAGCTTATTGAAATGAAATCGGGTGATTTTCGAATCAGACTTAGAAGAAACTCATTTGATAACTGAAGAAAGTCTAGTGTGTAGATTTATACCACGAGGAAGTCACTTAGGAAACAGCACACGACTAGTGTACAATATTTTATCCAACACCTGACAGCTATGATTGTCATTTTTAATGTCATTTTAGACAAAAGTATACTATCGAATACACACTGGTGTTTTATAATCCATAACTCACAAGTGATTTAACTCACTCACTGGACAAGTAAACTATGAAATAACACACTAGTGGATTGTAATTCATAACTCACTAGTGAGTTATTGATTATAAGACACTAGTGTGTTATTTGATATTTTACTTCTCTCAAATCAAATCTCTACATCAATAATGATAGTCATAGCTGTCATGTGTTGGATAACGGATTAAATTCGCCCGACTCTTGTTATGATCGAATATTGACGGAACTTGTAAACTGAAAATACGAGAAATTGTATCGTTTTATATATCGCATTGCTGTGAAAATAACAGAAAAAAAAATCAGAACAAATATGTGCTATATTACAATTTGATTGTAGACAACGTCAATATTGTAGATTTCTTATGATGAAACTCCTTCAGAAGGCATCTCTGGTCTTTCGAGCTTGAGGGCCGTGTAGTGGAATTTTTACTTCCGGAGCTTTCGGCTACATCTGCGGCACCCATCTTCAGCGGCGTGGTCTTAGTTGGACTCCTCTATGTGATTTTACTACGACTACACGGCCCTCAAGCCCGAAAGACCAGAGATGAATTAACACCGGCCGTGAAAGCCTACATTCTTACATCCTTCAGAAGGGCCAATAAACCTTGTTTCATCATAAAAACAGTGTCATAGTTGAAATTCAATTTGAAAAAGGCGCAAATTTTGACATTGATAATGTGTTATAGGATATCTAATGAAGAACAGTACTCGAACTCAAACATGTTCAACTCACTACTGGAATTTCTCTTTCAAATTTCGTTAAATCAAGGACGTAACTACCGATTGTTGGGGATGACCTGCTAACATCGGAGGAAATGGAAAAATACTGAGCTATTTCAAATCCTTCTTCACCGATCTGAAACATTTATTGTCATGTAACGAATCTGTGTGGATTCTGACTCCAGATTTTTCATTTATTACCCAGTTTTGGGATGATATGCTCCTGTGTACGATGCCCTCAATTGAAGTTGAACATTCACACCAAATTGTTAGCATTCATAATATCTCTGAGATATTTTCAGAAAGATATCATTTTGTGTTGAATGATTCCTTTTTTCGTAGTTTTTTGGGCTTTTCTCCCAGGCAGAGTCTTGATTTTGATAATCCCTGTATATAGCATTCCTCAACATGTTCTTACAAACCACAATTCCTCACCCAATATTCAAGAGAAATTAATGACGTCTGATCTATTTAACAGTTACCGAGACCACAAGGTATCTTTCAACCTGAGTTACTGCAGTTAACACAAAGGCACATCTGTTCTTTGAAATCGATCCCTTAATGCCAACTATTAGCATTAGTTTCTTTCCTTTTGTAGCCGTCTCTCCGAGTGGTAGACGTTATAATAGCAGTCTTGTCACCTCTCGCCACTGGTGAAATAATGTTGAATCCATAGAAACTCACCTCCGTTGACAAGTTAATTTACGGTTTGTATTATATATTAGGTGAGTGTATTCAAACGTTCCGATAGTGTCAATTTCACGGCATGCATCCTTTATCTGATGACTATTTCCCGATAGTGATTCTGTGCGAATCATGCAGAAATTCATTTGTTGAAACTTGAAATAGTAGGAATTTGCATTTCATGAACAGCATAACTTCAATCGCAAGAATGAAGTACTTTATCATCAAACTAAAGCACCCACAGAGAAACGATTATTCTAAAAATTCTCAAAGTTGAAATATCACGAATCCTTCAAATTGTACAGATAAATCTTTATTTTCCACGGAAGCTTTTTTATTTGGCAAAAGAATAAAAACAGACTGGTTTGTTTGAATGCTCTTTCCTGAAAATAAAAGAGTTGTAGTGTTTTGAAAAATAAAAATGTATTCCATTAAATTTGAAGAACGAGTTGTATTTGGAGAGATTATTTATTGAACAAATCAAAGGACGTACAATTTAATCCATTAGTATTTCATTAATACATCAAAAAAACATATTGAATTTAACGAAAAATTAATCATACGCCATCCTAATTTGAGAACAGGTAACCTTAAATATTTGAATCTGTCTAAGGGCGGGTCGTATCACCACAGGTTAACTGTGGGTCATGTAAACCAAGTTCAGTTGTGAACCAATAAACGATTGATTCTATTGGCTAATGCTTAGCAACTAACCTCGGTTCACTTGCATTACAACCCGCCCTGAAAGCAGCTGCAATTTTGACCACGGCGTAAGTCGTAGTATACAATTTGCAATATCTGCCATAAATTTTGGTTATGTTCATGAGCTATGTACGTGTGAGAATTTTGAGTGTTTATTGAAATATGTTGTTTATGTTATTATTATGTTGACAAAGTGAAAAGTGAATGACTATTGATGATTAGGTAGGTAACTTTTCATTCAAGAAAATTCATATTTTTACCTTGTATGTAAGCCAGTTCAATAGAATCGACGCGGTAAACTATATAGTTTTGACAGTTGTAAGCTAAACAAAGTTTTATCAAGGACCAGGTATTTTTATCAGTATAAAACCGAATGGTTCGTTGAAATGCCAAACTATTGGTTGAAATGCCGAAAACGTCACATTTTGACAAGTGGAAAAAATAATCGATGTAAAATAAATTCACGAGTATAGTTAAAAAGTGTAACCAGAATCGTTTGCGCTCTCATTCTCTCTTTAGTCTTCAAGATAATTTCAATTTCATTCTAGAAAACTTCATCTTTGAGCAGTGAGCTGGATGCTTCTTGCAATAATTTCCCAAATGATTTCAAGCTTAATGCACTACTGGCAGTGTTGTCGCCTTGTTTTACAACCTAGCGACACAAAGCAGTCCATATCTTTATTAAAACGATTCAGATTATGAATATTCTTTCTCAAATTTCTTTACATAGCGTATATATAAAAATAGAATATTATAGTATAGAACTGATGATATTTGTCGATATTCTACAAAAATCCATGATAACGTAGTTGAAACATATTTAAATGTCTAATTTAAAAAAACCTACACGTATTTCACTATACAACAGCTCCTTCAGGCGAGCTATAGTATTAACCTGGTACACCTGGAGAAGCTATTGTGTAGTGAAGTATGTGTTACAGTTTTGTAAACTATCAAATGAATATTCCAAAAAAAAAGTTTTTTCACTTACGTTACAATATTATACTCGATTATAAAATGCTTCATCATCTTGTAATAGAAATATTTATTATTTTCGTAGAATTTACTGTAAATCAAGGAACATAATCTGGTAGAAAAGTGTAATTCTAAAATTGATGAGACGAGATCAGAAAGCCACCCATTTGTGTATTTTTTCTTCCATTCCATATGTCATTCATGTTGTTTCAGATTCATTTGGTAGTTCTCCGTTTTCCCTGTAAATATTCAAGAATATGAAGTTGAGCATATAATTCTGACCATAACTTTTAATAAATACTATACTAACATTCACCGGAAATCATTGTGAACTGAAACATATTTTTCCCTCTTATGAAGCGTTGTTCTGAAGGAAAAATGGTTAATAATTTTCACTTCACAATAACCAAAAATCACTCATTTTTTCATGATGCATTTATTTTTCTCTTGATTTTTTTTGGTTCACATCCTGAAAATTTCAACTTAAAATTCGAAATCTACATGAGTACTGAAGTGTTGAAAATTTATTGAGTTGAGGAAAGAGTTTTCATCTGGAAAAAACTAGTCAATGAGCTATTGGATTGTGAAAATACTGCCTAACGAAAAACTAACACAAACATGAACCTTTAACTATAGAAATATTCTAGAACCATTTTCAATGCCTACTTCAAAGCTGTGTTGAGGTCATCTGCGGAAATGTTCATCGCTTTCCTTTCAGTTCTATTCTTGGATTAAGTTTTCCTGTATGGTTCAGCTCAGAAGTATCAATATAACTAGCTGACCCGTGCCCACCTCGTTAGGCGTCAATTATTCTTGTAATGCAATTATATACCATATTTTATCAGGTTCATCATAGCTCTGCCTTCTGGACCCACTCGATAAAAATGATATAATTCTCAATTTTTACCCCGTTGACAATGAATTTCAATAAAATACGAAACACGTCTTCCATCTATTTTGTTGAGGAATATTTCTGCAATTTGAAGTAGATCGTTGTCCTATATAAACTTTGACCCCGTTTTTCAGATCTCCAGGATCAGTGGTTTAGTCTGTGTGTTTATTACCCACTAAAATATCTCTCTGCCCCTTTTCAACCCAGTTAGGCGATTAATTTCAATAAAATACGAAACAAGTCTTTCATCTCTTCGGTTAAAGAATGTTTATGCGATATTTTAGTAGATTGTACCAAGGCATCACGTTGTCCCATACAAATTTGACGCCTGTGTTTCACTCCTTTGAGTGGTGGAATTTTCGGAAAAACGGTAAAACGGAATCAAAATTATCTTATGTACGTCTCCTGGCCCAACAATTTTCAGATAAATCGCTTCGACCGTTCTCGAGTTATAAATAAACTAACTTAAGAATGTAGGCTTTCACGGCCGGTGTTAATACATCTCTGGTTTTCTCGGGCTTGAGGGCCGTGTAGTGGAATTTTTACTTCCGGAGCTTTCGGCTACATCTGCGGCAGCCATCTTCAGCGGCGTGGTCTTAGTTGGACTCCTCTATGTGAGTTTACTACGACTGATTGCAAATCTGGAATTGACTCGTTATTATTTCTCGGTCCGCCAGCGTTCTGTTGGTCGTCCGATTCCCTGGTTCTATCTGGCTTCTTCTTGGCTGTTCTTAGAACTGGATACCAAATCGTATTCAAATTTAGTCCTTCTTCCTTTCTGTTGAAGTTATCCTTGTGCTTATGTGTCTCAATCGCTTCCCGGTATAAGCGAGTGGAGTAATGAGTCGTCGTTGACAGAATTGAAGTTTTGTCGAATTGTATATTGTGGTTGTTCAAAAGGCCGACTCAGCCACAGCTGATTTGTCCGTTTGTCCCAACCGACAATTTCTACTGTGCTCACTGATTCGAGTCTCAAAACTGCGTTTGGTGGTCCCTATATATACTTTTCCACACGAGCATGGAAATCTGTATACCCCAGCATTGGATAACGGATCTCTTGGATCTTTAGCTGACCTCAGTTGTTCCTCTATTTTTTTCGTTGGTCTGTATATTGTCTTCATATTGTGCTTTTTCAATATCTTTCCAATGCGATCCGTGGTATCTCTTAGATAGGGCAAAAAAGCGGTTCCTGAGAGTGGAGTCACAGTCCTCGTTTGTGGATGTGAATTTGTGGTTGGCTTGGGTCGTATTGCTCTGTCTATCTCTCCGTTTTGGTAACCATTAGCTCGCAAAGCTTTTTTTTTGATCGTGCTGTTTCATATTCAACGTTAAAAAAAATTGTCACAATATTATTTTTTGATCAATCAAACCTTAATTAATTAATTGTTATTCTTTGACAAAAAAAACAGTCCAATCTTTTTGGTTTGAATTCGATTGCTTTATTTTAATTGAATTGTGGTCTCGGTAGTGTAGTGGTTAGCATATCTGCCTATCATCACCAAAATGTAGGCTACACTTAATTATCTCATTCATTTGACCGAAACACGCGCATAAGCCAGTGAGGCAGGAGGCGCGTCCTGCACTTTTCTAATTACCGAAAATCCCGGAGTGTTTTTACCAGAGAGACCTACGAACACCTGTAGGCATGCTCTCCGCTGTCGCGCCGGCGGCCGCGAGGGTGCATGTGGGGCGGCGCTGCTCGCTCGCACACTCCAGGGTGGGCGAGTATATATGTATATATACATCTTGAATTGTTAAAGGCTACTACCTGTGATATGTAAATTCATTAAGGGATGAAATGTATTACTGAAGAGTTAATAAAGTTTTTGAATTTGAATTTGAAATTTGAAAATATCTGCCTATCAAGCGGAAGGCCGGGGTTCGAATCCTCGCCGGGTCACCGTGCTGGGTAATCGCACGTTAAAAGGTAAGGCCTCGTTGATCCATTGCTCGCACAAGTTTCGACTTCTGAGGGTTGACGTTCGTCAGCTGGTCAACGGAAACGAACAATTTTAGAACAATTTTTTTAGAATTTCCTTTAAGTCTGTTTTTTCACATATTTTTCTCGAAAGTGAGGCTCGTTTGATGAGAAAACACAGTACAGCTTATCTAATCCATCTTGGCACAGAACTAACGACCAGAAATCTCTGTGAAGTATACTGAAATGAAAAAACACATATTATATGTGTTCACTGTTTGAAAATGTATTCCTAGAAGGTGTTCGTCATGGTCTACATTACCAGTGTGCAAGTTTGTGCCAAGATGGATTGGATTAGCTGTACCTTCTAATATGTTTTGGTACTGCCTCAAAGTTTCGTTCAACTCAATTTTCAATATGGGCTGATAGTGTGACTTCATTGCCTGCTACATGTTTCACGGAATGCCACGAGATACATTTCTCACGTCCGGAAGTCCGGTCCACTAGTCCACTATGATCCCGGGTTTCCAGCATCCCGGTGGCGAAGTGAAAAAAAGACGGATGGCCGGTCAGCGCTGCTACAAAGCCGCAAACGGCTTCCAGTAGCTGCCACGACTGAATAATCGCACGCGGAGGTTCCACACCGAAGATTCTCCATTGGAGATCAGTCACCGTGCTAAATGAGATCTCACGCGTGGTCTGGCGCTTACTGTCCCTCGTGGCGACGTTGCCACGTGTTCATTTCGGAACTGAATGCAGGATAAATCTGAGAAGTAATGAGAACTTCAAGAGAAGCTGCCATTCTAGTGCGTGCTTTATCATTCAAAAACGACATAATAAAATTCAGTGATAATAATAACAATAATGTTTATTTATCGAATGTACATAGAGTTAAGGTTTAGGTACATTTAGAAAATAGAAATGAACGAGGGCATCACAGAAGCAATAACATAAGTTCGTGTAATCACATGAGTGCGTTAATAATGTAGTATCCAACGTGTTGCGTACCAAATTTTATCTGCGACTGTCAACGTTTTCATAACTATCTTTGAATGTACCTCATTGATATTCCACTTCGACGTACCAACTCATGACAGTTTTCTGATAATTGAAAACACAAGTTTCCTGTGATCATTTTTTAACCGTAACAACAGTAGGTATAAAGAAAGCCGTTTATCGATGTCAAATTGAATTTTTAGATCGATATCCAGAACCATCATTTAGTTTCTGCGGCGACAAGTGTTAACTGCACTTTACATATATATATAATGAGTTTTCGCGTAAATTGTGAGTGAAAATTACCATTTTGCTCAAAGTTTATTGTTTTTGTTCATGAATCAAGTAAGTTTTCATGTAATTTTCGAGAGAAAAATAAGGTTTTGTTGAATTCTCATCGTTTCCTATTTGAATTTTCTCTGTATTCATTTAATAAACCATTCATTTTGGTTGAAATTCATTTCCTATCTGATTACCGCGCTAGTGCGATAATAGAATAAGAAAAATCATTAGTGCGGTAATAAACGTCATTATGACATTCAAGAAAGTTTCAAATCATAATCATTACAGTTGTAGATGAATGAACTTTAATGGCGCATTAACTTAATGCTTCCATAAAAAAATCTGGTGCAATCAGCTGTAAATAGGTTATTTTGATGCAATATATCTGCAATATATCAGATTCGTGATTCATATTTTATATACCTGTTAAGCTATAACGTTATCGACATTCACCAACAACGTATATGATATTATAATATAATATTTTTTCAACATAACAGTTATAACTGATTTGATAACCAAGTTATATTTATCAGTGATGTACAGATGTCGTCGAGTGGTTATGTTTTTTAACAGAATCACACCATAGGCAAAGGAGACCTCTTACAGTGGGCCATCGTACGGCGAAGCCGCAACAAATAGCCCGCTGCGATCAAGAATCGACTTCGGTCAATTTGCAGAAAGCTGCAACTGAGGTGGCTATATACTGGTGTGTTTACTCCATATAAGAGGTTGTCAGCAAATGAAAGGACCGATATGGCCAACTTGATCAAAAAATTGATGATGTAGGCGTAGTAGTACTGCAAAAAATCCGCCAGGTACCGGCACTCTTGCAGTGGAGATGACAGTCCTGTGTTGCCAAGTGGCCATGTCGTTGCGAATCCTGGTCCAGATCAGTGGAACACAATGCAAATTTATTCCAACTGAGAAATTATTTTCAAATTACATGGAATAAAAAAGGCATAAAGTTGAACACAAATTTGGCGCGTTTTGGTGTTTTCAATAACCTCACATATCCAGTCCCGATAAATTCTCTATCCTTTAACAAAAACATCAGAATTGGCAACAGCGTGTTCCATGGATCGAGTGATTACGAAAATTAACAGAAATTTTTGATAACCAGCGCTCCCTCATGGCCACTGATGAACTACCACGCCTTGTCTACAGGTTCGTCTGAAACAATATCGCAACATTAGAAACACCAGTATATAGACATCTTAGCTGCAACCCTTCACAGAAATCAGAATTTCCATGTTCGAAATGATTGCATTCACAAATTCAGTGCCAGACAGCTGTTTCGATCCACCATGTTTCATCAGTGATACTTGGCTAGATTGTGAACAAAAACATTTCGAACTATCTACTCCTTACGAAGTGAATCTCTGAAACAAGTACAGATGGTGTGAACCTCCAAGAGGCAACGACATCTGCTGGGTGACGATAAAAGTCTCAAACTCCCACTGCTCAAGGCAGAGGAGACCTCTTACCTCTTAGAGTGGGAATACCCAATCGAATAACTCTGGGAAAAATAGAGTATTAGTGTTGAATGGCACGAGTTTACTACTATACTAGTAAACAAAGTACAAAGTGTTGCACTACTTTGAAGAGTTTCATCTTTTTACACTGATATAGGAGTAGAATGGCGTATTAGAGATTTTCAATCATCGAATGATAGACAACTGCAATACCTATAGAAGTGACTGAATGTTCTGAAAAATAGTTCACACCGAATATTCTTGGTTTTCATTCACTCAAGAATCTATCTATAATTAAAGATATATCTATATTACATTTTTTCTCAACAATGTAAGGGGAGATTCCATTGCAAAACACGTTGTATATCAAAAAAGTAGACTTGGCAACACCGCTTCTTGATCTGTGACGGAACTGCGGACCTGCTGAATAATATATCAAGGCTGGCCGCGGAGGCTGTGAATGTTGAACTTGATAATCTCTCGAGACCGTTGGGATAAGAAATGGACTTTTTTGTTCGACTTACGGTGTAGAGTTTTTCAGGAAGTGCCGTTGGCTTTTATGCGGGGATATATTCGTAGGACTGGGCACGAGAAAATCCCTTGAATTTCATTGAGAGGGTGCTGCCGAAAATCCTTTTTATTTATGCATTAATCCATTCGACCATTTTCCTAGTAAACCAAAATGTGTGCCTGACATACAACGGGTATATATATTTTGTTGGACTTCAAACATTTCATCTTTTACCTCAGACACGTTTCAGAAACAGAGCAGAAACTACGAATGTTCCTGGCAAAAAACGTCGCAGTTGAAATGTTTCAGAAGATATATTTCAGAAACATTGCAGATACTATGAAATGTTTCAGTTGGACCCACATAATGCTTGGCGGAAATATGTGGTTGAACATTCCTTGAAATCGCCGTCTGTTACTGCAACTGTAACAATGCTTCATGAGGATTTTAAATAGAGAATTTGAGAAAAAGACTTACCACCTGAAGTGGAGATTATTTTGTAGATTGTTAAGGGGATCACAAAATATTCCTCTTTCGATGCACATAACTTAAACATTTTCAACACGGTCAGTTCAAACAAGTTCTATAGTTATCACTTATTTCGAAGCTAATGAAACCATCCTCTTCGCACAATGCTCGGATGCATCAAATAGCACAGATATGGTATTTGCGCTCAATTCTTTTTTTTTGCGCTACAAACTTGACTATATTCGCAATTGGAATATTTCTGGCATAGATCATTCGAAGCTTTCGCCTTTCGCGATCCTATCTTTCTTAGCTGGAAGAAAACAATAAATATGTACAATCTCCAAACACCTAAACGTCACTGGGTGCAACTCAAGGTTCTGTATTTGGCCCGATATTATTTTTGCTATACATCACTGAAATCGATACTTTTATCACTAATCCGTATTTGACAGTGTATGCCGGTGACACATGAATATTAGTATCATAAAATTGATGAAGTACTGATTGATGAATGTGAAAATAGTTTTGAATTGGTTATGGACTGGTGTGAAACAACCTCATTGTACCTCAATGCAAAAAAACGTGAATGGTTATATTCCATAATCGTCAGAGGAAATGTTGTGATATACAGTTAGTAAGGAAGAATCAAAGTGTCAGCAACTCAGATGAGAGCAATTTTTTGAGTATAACTCTATATATTTATGAATTAACAATACAATTTTGTTCTAGTAAGAACAAATATTTCATAAGAGGAAATATTGAAAATGTGGATAACCGACAAAAAAGGACTTCGGCGTCCCATTTCGGTAATCTGAGGTTTCATCAGATTCACTATTAGTAATCAGTGAATGATTATTTTCCGAATTCAATCAGACAACTGAATAACTTCAATGAGTTCAGACAAGCCATTGACAGAATCGATTTGAAAATTTTATTGCGAATGCTTTGTTTTCTCGGATTGTCTCCGAAATTAATATCGCTGTTCGAGTCATATCTCTTCGATAGAAAACAATATGTTGAATACCAAGACTATCGATCTGTCACCATAACACCAACATCGCGAGTGCCACAGGGCTCGAACCTTGGTCGTCTCTTATTTTTATCATTCATTAATGATCTTACCTTAGACGCAATGTTCTAAGCTATTGTATGCAGATGACCTTAGAATCTATGAAAGCATTTTCTCAGTGAACGACTTAAATTCATTACAACATATTAACATAGTGTCTATGTGGTGTACTTTGAACGATCTCGAGTTAAAGATTGAAAAATGTTTCATTGTTTCCTTCACGAAGAAAAAAGAGACGTTGATGTTTCCATACAATATCAATAATATAAACCTTAGTCGTCTGAAAGAAATAAGGGACCTTGGCATATTCTTTGACCAAAACATGTCATTTAATTCTCATCTCCAGAACACTACGTCTTCAGCTTATAAAAAGTTGGGTTTTGTGTTGAGAAATGGTAGGGAATTTTCAGATATGTCTGTTCTTGTACTGTTCAACTGTTATGTACGCAGTAAACTGGAATATGGATTATTGATATGGTAATATTCAACTCAAATTAATATCATAGAGCGTGTTCAGAGAAAATTTTTGAAATACATGTATTATAAAAAGCAAGGCATATATCCAGAACGTAACATTGATTACTCAATATTACTCAACGAAGCCAATTTCATCTCATTGAACACTAGGCGCATTATTTTGAGAATATCATTTCTCTATAACTCACTTTATAATAATATCAGCTGTGAGTTTCTTGTGGCAAAAATCCCATTCAATGTACCACGATTGAATAGTAGGCATGAACGAGCATTTTATTGCTATTACGCTAGAACGGATACGATGAAAAGAGCACCTATATCGATCATTTGTAACAATTTCAACCTCATTTGTAGTTCATGTGATATAAATGTAACACCTTTGTCCGATGTTCTTGATTGCATCACGACTCTTACATTCAACTTGTAATACTTATGATAAAATTTAAGGTAACCTTTTTTATAACATAAAGATCATTTTTGTTCACAAATATGATTAGTTATTAGTTTTATTCGTAATGCTTATATAAATATTATACATTTCTTGTTATTGGATGTACTCACCTGTTGGAAATAAAGAATCTATCTATCTAAGAGCACTACCATTCCCTGATTTTATTTTATGTGTGGTAGTGATTGAAATTTCCATTGGATGTTGAAAAAAATATACTGCGTGAGAAATAAGAGAACCCTATATACTTTCATTCTCATATAAAATATAGATTTCCTGCGTTCCATAAACGTAGAATTCCAGCAGCGCATCGTTGGGATATTTCATCAAAGCATTTCCGGATGTCTAGCTAGCCACCTGTGAACAAACAGCTATTAGGAGGAATGTCGGTATCAATAGTATAGCACTTGTGGAATGTGGATCATTTCTGCATCTGTACCGGAAGGTGTCATCCCCCTATTTTGTTCAATGAAGGAAACATATGTTATGTCATTCACCCACCTAATTATCGAAAACTGAATGTGCAGAGGTATGAAGAGCTGAAGGAACTTTCCAGTCGAGTGATGTGAAATAATGTGACTTAGATTAGTTTATCAAAAAAAATGTTATCCTTGTGAGAACATGAAGTTAACTATATGGCCTGCTAGACTAGAAAATTTGTGCATTTCGACATTGTGACCTGACATCAACGATAGCATTTACTACCATGAAATGAAAATGTGGTAGAGATTAGGTTGAATTTTCGTATTTCTTCAAGTATTTTTATTGTGGATATAATGACGAACTGATATGACCACTTTTTTTAGTAAAATACATCAATTATTTATCTGTTCTAGTGCAATTCTCGAACTTGTATACGAATGTCATATTTTTGTCAGTGTCTAGTTCTGATGTTCATGATGTACCCATCCAATCAACATATGATAAGTATTGAAAACTCAGGAAATGGTAATATCAGCTTACAAAATCAACGGCTATGAAATGAAAAACACCAATCTTGATGTAAATGATGATGAAGTTGGATTTGTATTTTTTTTTCAAATATCAAGACTCTATGCTTGATGTAAACTGCCTTTTGAAGCTCACTCCGAAAATATTTCGGATTAGACTTTTACTAAAGAAGTTGATTTTTTCTTCAGAATGTCTGTATATCTTTCAATGTATCAATACAACTTCAATAATTTCGTTTTGTTCGAAGACGGTGAATAGGTGTCGAAGACTGCAATTTTCATAGTCTCAGGTGTGAAAAATCTCAAAAAACTGAAGCATTCATTTTTTAAACGCATAAATGAGTACAATTATTCAATGATCTACAAGGCTCAGATACGACCTGTCTTGGAATATAGTTCTCATGTGTGGAGTTCGGCACCAAAACATTCATTGAGGCTTCTCGATTCTATTCCAAGAAGGGCAATCCGTCTTGTTGGTGATTCTTCGCTCACAGACCCACTCACTTCATTGGAACATCGTAGAAGGGTCGGAGACTTGTCTCTCTTCTATAGATATTTTCTCGGTCGGTGCTATTCTGAATTGTTATCAATCATTCCACCCTTGGCAATTCCCTCCCCCTTGTTGTGAATTTGGAGTATTGTCGAAACTTTCTTGCTCAGGGATATTTTTTCAGTAGAACAGCTGAGCTTTGGAACTCCTTGCCGAAAGAGGTCTTTCCTTCAAAAATTTTAAGTGAATGTTAATTCGTATCCCTTGATTCACGTGGTGTTCTTCGAATATTTCGTATGAATCTGCATATGAAAAAAATATTTCAAATCTGGTGGAAGAGTCAGAAACGTTACTTTTTTTTTCACAAGACAGCTCGCTCTCCAAATGTCTTTAAGAGTTAGCTGCAAGTGAGCGCATGGTACAGGTAGTAGTATTTGATAAGTATTATCGATATAATGGTAAGAATCTATTATATGTCGATCGTTTCAGGATGTTTCTATTTGAAATTATAAAGATTATCGATGCAAGTTTGCCTGCACCACAAGTGTTTTCAAGAATGATACTCCCATTATAAACAATGAGATTGAAACCTTTGGTGTGAAAGTTGAAACCTTTTCTAGAGATCATTTTGCTCACAAGGTTAGCACCTTCAGGAAAAGAAAATTCCAATTTTCTTCTCCAGAAGATGCTCACCTTGTTAGCGAAACTCACGTCGAGTGCTAAATATCAGTTGGTGTTAGGGTAATTGATCTCTAAAAAAAGTTTGAACTCTACCTTTTATTGAACTATAAGAAGATGCTGCAACTTCACGGGGTAGATCAGAAGTCTACCTTTCTACACTTTATAGATTCCTATATCGATTCTGAATATTTTCAGATTGTGGTAGGGTGACAACCCTAAAAACTACGGTTGAAAACTATTCATGTGTTGTTTGTTCGCTCATACTATTTGCCTGGTAGAGATAATTTTATTCAGTTACTTTACATGTTTTCATTATCCAAACCTGTATTATACCGTATAGTTTGCTTTAAGTTCCATTTATAATCATATAATTCTTGTGAATTTTAGTTTCAGAAGATTAGCTTTGTCCATAACATTGTTATCTCCATTATAATGAAATATAGTTCTTTCTTATTTTCTTTGTGTATCTATTTGAGGAATGTTTCCCAATGTACCATGTAGAATTAACTTCCATAGTGGGATCCTGTGAATATATTATGAGTTTGTTTCTCTTATTATCTAGTTTTTTTTTTTCATTTGTAATATCGGTTGTATCAATAAACAAAAACATCATGATGTTTGATCGATATAACTGAACGATATCCAGTCCTTCAATACACTGTCTTCCTCTTCTCACGCTGCATTAGGCCAGTATATATAGACAATCAATTCACAATAATTCCGAAAGTTTTCAAACTTTACCGGTGTGTTAGTGCTTGAATGAAAACAAACTATAAAATTTTGCATATGCCTGCGATGAACGGAACATTGTTTAGATGGCAAAAAAGTTTTAATGCTTCATTTTCGCACAGAAAATTGTAAAAGTTCTAGAAACTAGGAATACCGCTAGTAATATTGTTTTACAACATGCATTGAGTTTGCAACCTTGTTACAGTAACGGAACCTTATGTTTGTCCGATTTGTTATAGTTTTCCATTGCAATTTGTTTAGAAATATTACAAAAGTTCTGCAAAATTCATAAGTGAATGAGAAAGATGTTCAACATAGTTACTTACATTTGCAACCATTTCTGAAAAACGGAATATGTATTTATCAAACTTGTTTCCTCAACGCTGCCATGTCCAGTACATACAAGTATTGAGATATTTACAGAAGTTTTTATATGTGGTTGCAAATGAAGATAAAATTGGTATCAATGGATATCAAACTTTTCAACCTCGATCTTCAAACGGAACCTAATCGCATTTTTACAACCCCAGGAAGGGGCTTACATCACAGTTATCCAGCTGAATACTTGTTTATCATTCGGGTTATGCCTATTACTAATTGTACTGGTGCATTGGAACTGAATTCTTCTCTTAGTAGGTATCGGTGTTTGATATTGTTTAGTTGTGTGTGGTACTAGTTTCCAACACTTCACTAGTTTA
This sequence comes from Zygogramma bicolorata, assembly GCA_032362365.1. NCBI lineage: Eukaryota > Metazoa > Arthropoda > Insecta > Coleoptera > Chrysomelidae > Zygogramma > Zygogramma bicolorata. Next base: position 230,624 of record JAVJAQ010005687.1, on the reverse strand, counting down.
CAGAACTTTTGCTTGTTTTAAAAGAGTACAAATACAAATTTATATTTCTTTTATTTTTACCCCTATTTCTGTGTTACGTTTCCAACTTTCATCTGAAACTTTTGTAAAAATTTCGACACTTGTTTCAGTCAAAACGAACAATTTATTGTGCAAGGGGTTGCAAATTGAAGTACTTCCTAACAAAGAGATTTTGGTTATTCTTCCAAGTTATGCAGAACTTTTGCTTTTTTTGGTAGAGAACAAATACGTGATTGCAAATGAATGAAAACGTTGTATGTGAGGACTTCTCCATTCGCAACTCGTATTTAAAAGTTTTGTGAAAATTTTGAAACTTGTTTTGATGACATTGAATAACTTATTTCAAAAATATATTTTCCGTTTAACGTAAGAGGTTGCAAATTGAAGTACTCCTCAAGAACATTTATTCGGTTATTTATGCAAGTTTGCAGAACTTTTGGATTTTTTGTGGAAAAATTCGGATTATTACTATTTTTTTGATAAAACGAAACGATCCTTTTTGTTTGAATGGTTGCAAATATATCAGAAGATGTACATTGCTATTTCGCAATACTTCAAAAGTTTGCAGAACTTTTGCAAATATCTCCGTACAAATAATGCGAATATTCACAAAATCCTGATATTCAACATGTTCAGAAAAAAGGGTTGCAAAATCAGACTCAATATCATTTGAACCTACTTTTCATTCTACTGAAGTTTCAAAACTTCAGTAATTATCGTTAAATTTTGGAAAAATCATGTCTATATCTACTGGCCTACATTCAGAAACTAAGTGGTTGAAAACTGATAAATTGGAAGCCAGCCAAATCAAACGTCCTTTGTTAATCCACACCCACACCGCCATCCCAACTGTTCACTCGATAACACAGTTTGCGCCAGTTTGATTCGCTAATCCACTCCAGAGCGAGCAGAGTACAAATAATAACGAAACGGTATAACAAGTGACAATTATTGCAACTAATGAACTAACAGTGCATGAATGCACGTTTGAACTACTGGATATCAAATAACAATTCGGCGCTATACATCATCAATTAGAGGACAAAGCTCAACGATTATTAACTCCGCCGTTGAATGCACTGCTGTAGGTATACAGAGACATAGGATACATTGACATAGGGTAATGCTATTTTCCTGTGTGAACGGAGTTTGCTGTGACTCGATAGGTTGCTATGGAAGTAATAATGTATCCAGGACAGGGTGACAAATCAGTGTCAATGAAGTTAACTGATCTGTCGTTTTTGTAGTTAACACAAAGTATCAGATTGTTGAGGAGCTTGATTATGGGGTAGTGTATTAGATAGAACATATCTCTTCATCTAACCAGTTAGTAGTTTCATTTTTTATGAAAAATAAAATTATCATGGGACGGACGTAGATATTTTCTTGCATGTTATGTACAATTCTTTTCTCGAACTTGGCACGCGTTTCACCAACCAAGATGGCATCTTCATGTTAGTATATTGATACACATGAATGATTATATGATATTGAAGTCGGAACAAAGCAATATAACCAAAATATCGTTGACAATTCAAGTGATAAAAATGAAAAAGTTTGGTCTATAGTCAACAGAGCCAAAGTGAAAGTAAAGTCCACTGAAATGGCAGAAAAAAATTAAGGAGGTGAGGTTATAGGTGATACGAAAAAAGAGCTGATGTTTTTGGGGAGTTTCTATCAACTACCATTATAAAAAAATTTTAAACCATTTCGGTAACAATGTGAGCAATGAATGCACCAATAGTGAATTAACTATAAATTCTATGTTCTTCATTCCAGTTGATCAGGAAGATTTTAAAAAAGTTATTGATTATATACCTAACAAGAAGTCAACTGGACTAGACGAAATTCCAATTTCATTCATCATGTTCCTAAGTGACGTAATTTCACCAAACCCCTCACATTTCATAAATATGTCATTAATACAAGGTAAATTTCCTTTCAGTTTAAAGATAGCCTTCATTATACCACTTTAAAAAAAAAATACCCAACTAATGTAGAAAATTATCGACCAATATCTCTTCCTGATCGTTTTTTCAAGAATAATCGAGAAAGTAGTCGGTATGCGAATTAAAACTCACCTCAATACGTTCAATATTATAAAGAATTACATGGGTTCAGAACTGGCTTTTCAACAGAGACTAGCATGGCTGAATATGCGCAATATATCAGTGGAAAGTTGGATCTTGGGGAATATGTGGTTTCTGTCCTATTTAACTTGACAAAGGCATTTGATACTATTGATTTTTTGTATCGGAAAAACTGAATTCGGGGTTGCTTCAACGAATGGTTCTCATCTTTTCTAGAGAATAATATAATTATAGTTTAGATTGATGATGTACACTCGAGTGAATTTACTATGGATCTTGGAACACCTCAAGGTAGTGTACTAGGACCTTTGATCTTTTTGCTTTTCATTAACGATCTTCCAGAATATCTAACTAAAGCAAAAGTTCCCATGTACGCTAATGATACATGTACAATCATAGCAGAAAGGGATACAAAAAACTTCTCGTAAAAAATCAATCGAACTTTGAATCTTTTTATCAACTGTACTGAAAACGATGGAAGAAATGGAAACTCTGTTAAACGTGTACTATTCCTACGCATATTATGCTATTTCTTATAGTATTATTTTATGGGGACAAACTTCAGACATACAGAGAGTTTTTATAATACCAAAGAGAATTCTACGACTCATCTTCAGTTTACCTTTCCAGACATCGTGTCGCGGAGTATTCAAAGAAAAGAAGATTTTAACTGTTACCAGTATCTGAATACTGAAACTGTTACAATACATCTATCAGAAAACAATAATTTTGACAGAAATTGTGATATACACGATCATAACACAAGATATAAAAATGATCTGGCCACCCCGAAGACTTAACATGCATTCCATAAAAAATCGCCCCTATCTGCTGGAATTCGATACTTCAACAGACTCCCTGATTACTTTAAGAATAGTGCTACATATAATATCTTAAAGAATAGATTGAGAAAGTTACTATGAGATAACTGATTTTACAATTTGAGTAAGTTCAATCTCTATCTTTCCAATTATTCCAACTGACATTGTAGCACCTATTGAGCTTTGTCTCTTATAATTGTGAGATTTTTAGTTTGCATCTCAACAATATATCAGTCGAACGAATTTCTTTGAAAAATTCTACAAAATTGTAATTAATGGTATAACTTTGAGAAATAAAACGATGAGAAATGAAGAGAAGATCAAAAATAAAAAAAAAACAAATTATTCGAGGCCGGAATCGAACTCACGTCTCTTCCAACTAGGTAATACAATGTCAGCGCCTTAGACCGCACGATTACGGAGAGCTCAGACAATTTCATTGAAAAAATAAAGAGATGAATCATGCATTTGTCAAAAGGAAAATTTAATCATTCTAACTGTATGTCTGCCAGTGAAGGTGTTGAAGGTGATTCCCCCATATCGCTGGTAGCAGACATTTTGTTATGATTATAGAAGTTTGGCTATATTCTTCATAAATTCAATACCTCTACCGATTCTGACTTGATAAACGTCGAATGCAGAGCATGCACATCATGCTTGATTGAAAAATAATGGGTTTCTATTGGTTGAAAATCTGTATCGTAATGAAAATTCTGTATCGTAATGGATTTCATTATAAAACGGGTTGTGAGCATATAAGTGTATCAGAGTACGGGTGTAGATAAACAAAATAGCGACACGGATAAGTCACCTGAACTGATGAACTGCATCTGTATCTGTAGAGTAGGGAGAGTGAGTATAGACCCACAGCACTAAGGCCACAATATGGCCCATTGTACATCCACCCAAGGAGTCGCCCTCCTAGGACATTGTCCATCCAGCCTCATTCAGGAGGGAGGACAGGTCACCAGGGGACATCTCCTTAATATCGGCAGGTGTAGGCCAAGACTCACCGAACACACACTCTCTTATCGACGATAGCTCCAGACATTCACATAAGACATGCCTGACAGTTTCATCTTCCTGTTCACACATCCTGCATAGAGGTGTGTCCACTAGCCCCATAATATGGAGGTGTTTCCTTAGTTGACAGTGTCCAGTCAGAAATCCCACTGTTAAACGTAGGTTCTTCCTGGTCATTGCCAATTATTTATTCGGATCCAGCTTCTCAGGGTCGCCCAGGGTGATCCTGGCAAAACTGCATCCTTTGGTTTTATCTCATCTCTTAAGGAATTGAGTATGGGTGTAACGTTTGGCTAGTTCCGCAATTGTCGAAGTCGTCAAACCATGGGTGTCACCTGGTCCCAAAATTTTCAGTCCAGCCGCCATCCTGGCCAAAGAGTCAGATGATGAACTGCATGTGTACACCTCTGAACAAGTGAATATCAAATAAAAATTCCTCAATTCATTTCCTCATCGCCTTTGGCAATGTCTACTGCAGTCTCAGACTAACTATACTACTATACAGAAACGAATCGGTAATCTAACACAATTGCCCCGAAAATATTTGTCCTTGATTGAAACTTTGGATACTGAGAAATCTGTCAATATATACCAACAATAGGATAATACACTGAGAAAATGCAAGTAACATGCGTCTTTTTCCGACTCACTGAAGCAAAAGAAATAGAATATTTTAGTACGCTCTCATTGGTGCAGTTTGGGAAGGCATAGCTTTTACTGAATATGTCATTGGGTTCAGTTCTGGCGCTCACTTTGTTTCTGCTTCATAGCAATGATTTGCTCAAGAAAACTTCTTATTCAATACATATTTTTGCGGACGACAGTACTCTCCATTCTAGTTTATATTCCAGAGTCCCCATACCAGCTAGAGAAACAAAAATTTCAAGAAACATTAATGTCCATAGAATCAACGATAACTTGGTAGAAATTATAAAATGGGGTAGCATAAACTTGGAATTCGATGCTAGGAAAACCCAGGCATATCTCTTCTCAAGGAAAGCCGATCTATCATCATCTAATATTTAGATGTCAGGAGTAACTAATTCTACAATGTCAATTATCTCGATACTAGGAATCACGATCAGTAATAACCTCTAATGGGGAAACCACGTGGAATAGATTGCTGAAGGTGCTCCCCAGAAAGTTGGATTTCTATTTCGTGCGAAGAAATACTTCACGTCTCGTCAGCTTCTAATGATCTACAAGGACCAGATGCGACCTGTCTTAGAATATAATTCTCATGTATGGAGTTCGGCACCAAAACATTCATTGAAGCTTCTCGATTCTATTCAGAGAACCCGTCTCGTTGGTGTCGGAGACTTGTCTCTCTTCTATAGATATTTTCACGGTCGGTGCTCTTCTGAATTAATATCAATCGTTCCACCCTTAGCAATATCTACATGGATGACTCCCACCCCTCTGTTGTGAACTCAGAGACCTGTCGAACCTCTCTTGCTCAGAGAACTTTTTTTAATAGAACAGTTGAGCTTTGGAACTCCTTGCCGAGAGAAGTTTTTCCTGAGACTTACAAACTTCAGAAATTCGAAGTGAAAGATAATTCGTATCTCCTGTTCCTCGATTCAAAAGGTGTTCTTCGAACATAACACACAACTGAATATTTAATAAATCACCTACACCGCGGACAGCCAATGGCTTTGCGGTTTCTCCCCTTGTTCATTTGGTGCTATAGTCTATAAGATATTTTGTTTAATTTTTATCCTAATAATCCATATTATTTTTCCCTTTCGTGTGAATCTGCATGAAAAAAATGGATGCGCTTCTTTATACTAATTTAATTATGCTCTGCTGCAGTTGTTGACGAAAGGTCAGGCATAAAAACCAGCAGACGACGGCTAAGAGACTCAAAAGCCATTGTCAATAATTCGGTACCTTTGTTTACTTCAGACGGTTAGTTGATTCCCGGTGAAATTTATGTTATTTGGGTGATCATCTAGGAATTATCACAAATTCATGACAGCTTCATTTTTCTGCAGTGTGTTACAGTTTCAGTAAATATTTTATGAAAAGAAATTGTATCAGGGAAAATCATGGATACAGAATTACCATTCAGGTTTTCTTCGTCTGATATGAACAAATGCACTGGATCGAAATATTATCAAGGATTGCATATTTATGTGCTTCTCCAGCAATCTGTTCATCCAATTTCCTGCCCCCATTTCGATTCAAGGCACCTAGATAGTTCCTCGAAACCGAATGAGATACGAAGTTGGAGCAATATATGGAGTCTAATAATTATTATACAAGCAGTAAAATATAAACCCCAGATGCAAGCACAACGGTTTCCTATTTAGTATAATATTATTCCCAAGAGTATTATTTGTACGGAAACTTTAAATAACATCACAGTTGGCGAAGACTTGGCTCTAGCGCATAAGTGTTTGTCGCAGGCAAACATCTTCGAGAAATAACGTTCAGTTGAGGCATTAGCATGGCAAGTGTATTTCAGTTTCCTCTGCAGGAAATCTTATTGAAAAACGTTTGCCTCATTCAGACTCTGCTCGAGTGAATTTTGCTTGATGAATTTCGCGAATGTTGACATTTCTAGAGACATATTATAGAGCTTTCCCTGTTCTTCGTTGATACTCGGGAATCAAGGGAATGCCATATACTAGAAAATTGCAAAAGAAATAGTTCTTTGTTATACTAGGCAGAATAGTAGTAGATCGACAGCCACAGCTGATAGTTCGTTGAACATATATTTTTTTCTCGGATTGTTTATAATGATTTATGTAGGATATTATATTTGCAAATTATTACAGATCTCACATTCTTTTCATTTTTCCTGTAGGGATAACTTGAAATTAAATTTGATAGAAATCGCATGTGTTTGAACGGCATGTTGCTATGGAAATGTATATGTTCATAGTAATAATAGTTTGACAACATTATGGACAGTGATAGCGACTTAGAAGAACTTTCTCCTCCATAAATAAGGGTGGTGGCAAAATATATTGAGTTAAATTTGTTGCCGGAGAAATCTCGATTCCCATTGGGAATTATCTCTTTGATACCTAGACAGGAAAGTCCCTACTTTGCTGCCTAGGCAGGGAAAGTAATACTTTGCTGATTGATATGTGTTTGTAGAATTAATCTTTGCTGTCAATCGGAGAAAGACATAATACCCACCCTTTTCAATTCTGGCCTGTGAATAAAATTGTTCTTCATATCAGAACGCCATATGTTTCTTAACAAGTAAAGAAATGTTTCACTTTTCGTAATTTATTTAAAAAAAAGTCAGTAATGTAATCAGTCAGTCCAGGAAATGAAGCATTTTGGCTTGCAATTTGTTCGTCCACCATGGATTTACTCGAAATTTTCACAGAAGGTGGGGAATAGCTCAAGGATCATTTTCTATATCATGCCGCTGTACGCTAGAGCCTTGGGGGTGGTTGCCACCCCATCTCGGGGGTGCAAATTTTCTGTTACATTTCAACTATATGAATCGACGGAAAAAGCAATTCTAAGAAAAAAATGTTCCATACGTTTTTTTCGTAAAAGTAATATTTTTTGAGTTATTCGGAGTTGAAAGTAACAGTTTTTTGACGAAAAAATCGACTTTTTTTAATGTTTTTTTGCGAATAACTCTAAAAATAGTCATCTTATCAAAAAAAAGTGTAGAAAGTCGAGTCTTAAAAAAAACAAAAACAATGGTACTTTCAGAATTTCTCTGCCACAAATACGAACTGAGATACAGCAAATTAATGCTTAGCTTTTTTCGTCAAATGTATAAATCGATAGATTTAAAGTGAAATAACAAGAAAACTTTGCATTTTCCGAAGAAAGCTCATGGAATCTTTTTCAAAGTATTCAATTAGAGATTTCAACCAAAAACAAGAAAGTGTCTCTAACATGAAAATTGACCGACTTATGATCAAAATAAGATCGGTACCCGCATTTTTCTACGGAAAAAATCTGTGAAAGCAACCCCCAAAGAACCCCCTAATCAAAATTGATCGCCACCCTTGTATGATCTCTTTATATATGAACTATTAATACACCCACGAAGTTTAACCAATTTAAAATGCCTAATATTAGTAAAATTGGAGAGAAAACGATTTTTTTCAATTTCTTTTTTTTAACCATTTTCTTAAAAATAACTCCCAAAATACTAGAGATACGAAAAAAAGGGAATGGAACTAAATTTTAGCTCTTCAAATGAAAAAAAAATTACCTGTATGCAGATTTTTGTACAGTGAATATTCGGCGAGATATAGCCGTTTAACACCTACATTTACGAACGAATATCACCTTATTCAAGCGCTTTAAACTCTCCCCATTGAAAAATTAGGGGATCTTGAGTAATTTGATTCACATAGTCTTATAGCCCGCGAAAAGCCCTACGAAATCATCTCCAAAAAATTTTTTTATCACCTGAAATGGAGGAGCTATGCTTTAAAAACCGATTGATTTTTTTTTGAAAAATTCGAATTACCCGCTTCGGAGCGTAGTCATCTACATAACCGGTATATTCGGCCATTATACGTTATATGTTCCACTTTTTCCATTCATATTGGAAGACAGAGAAGAAAAAACATCTGCTCACGTGTGTGTGTGTGAGTTTATATTTCGTTGATTTCTCACTCAAGTTCGAAGACATTATTCAAATTTCAATGTTTTTAAGGGTAGTTTCTAACAAGAGTAGGTTGAAATATTAGGAAATTGTATCCTAAAGCATGAAACAATCATTATTCAACTATTTTTACCCATGTTTAGATTTTTTATGTTATTTAATGATTTTTGACGATAAGGGGTAGTTTTCCCCCTTAAAAAACAAAAAGCTTACAACGGCACAATATAGAAAATGAACTAGAGGGTGAAATAAGCCTAATCCCAAATTTCTGTACGAATCGGTGCTGGAAGAAAAAATTGTGAGGTTTTACCATTTTTTTAGCTTCATTTTCTGAACTATTTAGATTCTCCGTACATTTTTCTGAAACAGTGAAAGTAAATTAAACAACTCAAATTTATAGATGTCGGCGATTTGATGCGCTATGTCATTGGTATGAGTTGAAAAATTCCTAGAATAGATACCTACCTATACAATGAAATTGATGAAAGTTCCTCCTTTCTTAAAACAAAAACAAACACACTCATTCAGTAATGTTTTTTTAATCGATACATTAGGTACCATTTTTGAAAAATTCTTGAAAGATATAACTGAATCAGTGCTTTTTCATGGAGTTTCTCAGCAATGTGTGTACATTGCTAAAAATAGTTGTTCCCCAGGGATCCTTTTTGCATCCACTCTAACCCATCACTCAGGTCGAGGACATACTGCAGTCTTTTGTGATATTGAATCCTCTCCGCAAATGATATGATGTTTCATAAAGAAAACTGGATTCTAGCCATATTTTTGTTATCCATTTCTGAAACATAACATGATCGAATACGAATAACATATGAATATTCGTAAACAGATATATTTCAATACAAGAAGAAATCAGCAACACCAAAAACAAATGAATCACGCATCTGATTCTATTCATATTTTATTGTATTTTCTGTAGTAGACATATGAATTGGTTCAGAAATACGTTCACATCGAAGTTTTCAACGATCTGAAAAATAAAAAAATGTATGGTGATTTTTAAAGAAATGTCATCAAAACCATCTCCTAGGCATATTATTATCAGTACAAAATAACGCTTTGTCGCTGTAACATGCAAACGAAAACAACTCGATTTTGAGTATTCCCAACAAAATGATGGTTTATTTTTGGTTTGGCAATATCTGTCTACAAGGGCGCCGTTTCTTAAGGGCAAGTGGGGGCGCCCCCCCCTGCCCTGGATTTTAGATTGTTCAATCCATACACCGCGTACGACACGATATCGACTTCATTCTGCATTTTTCTGAACCACACTCGTAAGTATTGTTCAAAAGGATTTTCATTTCAATTAAATGCAATACTATGATTGGAAAAAATGTGCCCCGCACTAACATTTTGCGCCTATGTCTGTCTATTAGTCACAATAAGAACAGTCTGTTTGACCCCCAACCTAAAATAAATTCAAGAGGTACAGAGATATTGATGCATAGATATAACAATAGAATTTCATTACCAATAGGTAAAATACCCAATTATAGGAAATGCCTGATCTCGTGCTTAATACTCTGTAGTATATAGATGCAAAATTATACTGACGTACAATAATAAGTTATCATGGGGTTTAGTGGAAGAACAGTTCAGTGGAGATTTTATCATAAAATGAACTGAACTCCGCCTTTTTCTGCCTTGCATTTATCGTTATGCACATGAATGTGAATATGGAAATTTGATATGAGAAATAAAGTCGATTATTACTATTTTTATTCATTTATTCATTCCAATATGGTCGAATTACATGATATGTGGACAGGTCACTAACACTAACAATCAGTAGCCTACAAAAGGAGGAACAATTACATTTGTACACTTGATGTATACATACAAATGAACAGCGAGACACACTTGGTATAAACATAGGAGTGAACAATGGTTTGTACATGCTATTCTGAAAAATTGGTATCGAAATATTCGTCCAATATAAAAAGTACTGAAGAAAGAAATTTTTTTGTTTCACGTTTGAAAGTATTACCATCTATTACATTTTTCAGAACATTAGGTAAATGATTATATAGTTTCAAAGGCATTACAGAACAACATTCTGCCGTTAGTGTAAGTCTATGTAGAAGTCTAATCGCCGACCTAGCTCTCATATTGAAGTTTTCAAATTCACCAGTTGCAATAAAATCAGAGATTTTCTTTTCAATGAATATCACACATTTAAAAATGTAAAATGATGTGACAGTTAAAATGCTTAGTTCTCTGAATACATTTTTGCAAGAGTACTCTGGGTCTTTGAACGTCATATTTCTCAATATTTTCTTTTGTAATATCAAGACACTCGATTGTTTTCGAATTTCCTCAAATGGTTATTGCATTATTATTTTCAAAATATCTTTTTACAGTAATTTGTCATACAGATAATATCCGTGCTGGGTACACAGTGGTGGCTATAATTTGTGATGGGTCGAGTTATTGGAGTCATTCTATAATATTGATTGATTGATCAATGAATAGAGTTCGAGTTCAGCTCGGTTTGCTTCGTCAAAGCAAAAATCATTATAAAAATGTGTGAATATGCAAATGGACCTCCCTACCCTGCGCACCCACCATTTTTTAAATTTTTCAAATAAAAGTTAATTACAATAAGTATAACCCTGACATTCACGAAAATAATATGAATTATCATGCTGAACTGAGATTTTCAGATTTTCTTATCTGTTTTTATAGATTGAATGATAATTTACAAGTAAAACAATATTTTGAAAAAAACATTCTCTTAATCTGATTTCTCACTTCTCTAACAATGATTATAGATAAGCAAGGGTTGTTCGACATTCCCACTGACTTCATTCTGTAGAAAATTTCAATAGAAACAGATAGAGGAGAAAACTTTTTTGCATATTTCCAGTTGAAACTTTTTGTAGAGATCGATTACCCTATCACTAATCCGATCTTGTTTGAGCTGTTCGCTAACATCGTTAGCATCTTAAGGAGAATAAAATTGATACTGAATCTAAAGACGGGGGTGTGCTAGGTATATACTCTGCAACCTGAGTTTAGTGCAAAACTACCTGCAGAGTTTTTTGGTCCGATATGCACTTCGTCTGTTACTAATAATCATTCTCATTCATTTCTCAACAATGAACTAAAAAGCAGGCAGAGATAGGCCCTTTATTACCATTCATTCTGCTATTTCTAGACTCTCGAATTTATTGAGTAGCCTTGTGCCAGCACATGTTTGATCAGTTTCAGATTGCTTTAACCAATTCTATGGTTATTGCCAAGTACCTGTTGGGCGAGTCTAGCCCCTCAAGAATAGTTATCTCCAATCTAGAAATCGCACGTCAAAATATGGGACCTCGTTGATCCTGTGACCATGTGTGATTCCTCACGGATCTCATTCCTGCTTTATAAAATCGATCTCGATTACATCAAGAGGGCAGCGACACATGTCTCACACCAAAAACTCACAAGAAAGAACCAAATCAAGTTTGCAAACTCGTAGACTCCCTTGGCTGCACACAGCGCTTTGTTCATAACACGTTTACTGGGGATGGGGGACTCACTTAGGGTTATCTGTCCGACGCCTTCTTGCGGAATATATTGTTCAATACACGACGAGGGGGAAGATGCATCCCTCGCGGTTACTTTTTGCCCTCTTAGTGTTTCAGTTCGCGGGGAGATGAGATTTGAAGGATTATTAAAATCATACTCACACGCAACGAGGCGTAGATCAGGTGCTTCGCTAATGAAGCTGAAAATGGTATTTGAGAGGTGCAGTGGCGTAACATTGGGACCTTAAGTACTGTTTGAAGGACATTATTTTGTGGCGGGTCAATATTTGTTCCGTGGTTTTCTGGGTTTGTAGCCTACCACAATCTGAAAAAATAAGAATTAATATTGGAATCTATAGGGTAGAAGGGCAGATTCTCAATCTACCCCGAAAAATTGCTGCGTCTATTGAATAAAATTAGTAATGAATGTAATAGTAATGAAATAACTTTCACAGAAATTGAAAATCCGAATATAGTCCACAATGAAGACATACAACCTACACAAAATACACAACCTGTATCAAACATTATACCTTATATCCCTCTTTTGTTTAAAAAGATAAAACGGATTGGCAACAGGTATAATGTTAGAACAACTTTCAAAACAACAAATACTTTACGGTCATACTGACACATGCCAAACTAAATCAGAAAATGGAAAACAAATAATTGTTTTTATCAAATTCCTTGTTCGTGCGGGCAAAAATATATCAGGGGAATGTCTACACCATTGAAAGTACGAAAGAGTGAACACAAGATGTACATCAGGAACAGACAGATAGGTGGTTCTTAAATACCATAACACATTCTTACTGCGATGGAAACACACAGTAAAATGGAATGACACTAAAATTATGACTAAAGAGAGCAATGGCAGAAAACGAAAATTAAAGGAATCTGCTTTCATCATGCTGTCTGGTGGAGAATGCATATCTATGAGTTCGCTTGATATAGATCGCGGATGGCTGCCCCTCCTGAATGACAAAACGTTATATCAAATTTGAGATATTTGACAAATGTCAATTACGAAGATTGCCGACAAGAGATATTTGCATTTGTACAGGAATTTGCGTATAATTATTGAGAACGGTAGCGGATCTAGTTTCCGAAACGTTAACGATATATATATATATATATATATATATATATATATATATATATATATATATATATATATATATATATATATATAGCAGTTCAGTTCGATGTCTCACCAGGTGTAGTCGCATTCTCAACTGCTCCTAAACAAAATAAATCCGACCTGTGTGAAGTAGTGAAATTCTGCCCGTAAGTTCACAATATTAGATACTCGTTACATCCTAAACCATATTACTCATATTCCAATTACAAAATGGGCACAAGAAGCAAATTAGATATGAATAATATAATAAAAGATTCTGTTAATGAGTTATTCCAAGACGCCGATTTCATAGGTCAATTGACAAAAACGTTATCTGACAAAATCGAGCAAAAACTAAAAGCCATCACCGAAGAGATAAAAAGTCAGAATGAAAGAATAATACTCATGGAGCAAAAACTTGACTCCATCCAGCAACAAAATAAATCTAACAATGTTTGTATATACGGGATACCCGAGAAGATAAATGAAAAAACGAAGGAAGTCATACTTGAAAATCTTTCCAAAAATTCTGTAATAGATCTTCAAGAGGGAGACATATCAAGCTGCTTCAGAGTGGGGTCCCCGTCCAATAACAAGAAAAAACCTAGACCAATTATAATGAAGTTTGGAGATCCACTGGGAAAAGTCAAGCTATTCAAAAATCTGAAAAACCTGAAAAATAAATCTATATTCATCACAGAAGACTTAACTCGCGAACGAAGAATCCTCCTAAAGACAGCGAAAACATCACTACCAGGCAAAAAAATATGGACCTTCAAGGGCCAGATCTTTATCAAGATCAACGACACCAATGTGAAGATTTCATCCATGCAAGATATTCAGCAGTATGTACAATGAATAATAAAAGAACTCTCGTTTTCTTCTAGGTGTATCACACGTTTTATTCTTTAGTTCGGTCTCGGGATTTTTTTTAGTAGATGTTAAAATAACTATACAGGAGCAGTAAGATGCAATATATACCCTTTTTATTTTTTTCTATTTCTATAGACTTTTATTGTTATCCTTTAGTCTTATCCTTTTGAAGGAACTCATACTAATTTTTTAGCGTCCCAATATGTTAGACTTTTTGGATTCTTTAGAGAATTTTGAGGAGAGGAAAACACATATCTGTGAAAACATAGTAGACAACCTATCTCTGATATCTAATAAATATCTCAACATTTTTCACTTCAATATAAGAAGTATGAGGAAAAATTTTGATGAACTTCTACTCTATATGGAAGAATTCCATCATAAAAACATTGATATACTCGTACTATCTGAATCATGGGTTTTGGATGATTTGGAGGCTTTCACAATACCAGGGTTCAATATATATTATAATGATTCGCAATTTAACCAAAACGATGGGGTTGTGGTTTTTGTGAGATGTGAAATTTCTGCCGAGGTAACGACTATAAATTTAACAGAAATAAAACTAATCAAAATGAATTTTAATATAAGTAACAATTCATATTCCATAATTGCTACATATAGACCACCCTCAACAAACGTAGAAATTTTTTTACAAGATATTGAGAATTACCTAAAAACACTTGCCACATCAGATTATAGTGTATTGATAGGAGACATAAATATCAACTTACTTGATACTGATTCCCTACTTGTTAATAGGTATATATGCCTGATGGCAGAATTAGGATATTTTTCCTATATAACGAAACCCACGAGGGAATCTCATGGCTTTTCTTCCATAATAGATCACATATTTGTAAAAATTTCCAATAAAGCTAGAATCAGTGTTAATAAACTGAATTCTTACATTTTCAAAACAAATTTAACGGATCATTATACAGTGCTCTTATCCATTCCTCTCAACTGCGATATAAAAAATAATACAAAAATCACGAAAGAAATCATAACTATAAACCATAAAAAATTGTCGAATCTATTCATTAACGAAAATTGGCATTCTACCTATGAATCTCAGGAACCAGAGGCTGCCTACATGGCTTTCAATAAAAAAATAAGTGAATTTCTGCAATCAAGCACTAAGGTAAAAATAGTAAAAAATAACAAATCTAATACAAAATTAAAACCATGGATGACTCAAGGGCTACTGAACTCTATCCGAAGTAGAGACCTTCTAAAAAAAAAATTGAATAGACACTACACCATGGAAAATAGCCAAGAATATAAGAATTATAGAAATTTTCTTAACAATCTAATCAGGACAACTAAACAAGAATACTACAAAACAAAAATTGAAAACTCTCAAAAAAATATCAAAAAACTTTGGAAAAACATTAATGAAATAACAAGTGAAAAACGGCAAAACACCTCGGACTTCATTATCATTGATGAGGAAAATCAAAAAATTACTTCGGATAAAGAAGTCGCTAATCATTTTAATAAATTTTTCACCAGTATTGGTACAAAAATGGCAAATAAAATAAAAAAATCAGCTACTCTTCCTGAGCGCTGTAGCACACGGACCAAAAATACTCGAGATGCAATCTTCCTTCGACCTATATCAAAAAATGAATTGATAAAAATTATATCAGAACTAAAAAATAATACCTCACCTGGTCCTGATAAAATTTCAGTAGAGCTAATAAAAAAGTATCATCTGCATCTGGTAAACCCTTTATGTCACATTTTGAATTTAATATTAAATAGTGGAACAGTTCCATCTGCTTTCAAAGAATCATTAACTACCCCTATATTCAAATCTGGGAACAAAAAGTTATCGAACAACTACAGACCAATAACTGTGATAAACAACTTCACAAAAATCTTTGAGAAATGTTTAAAAAATAGAATCATGAATTATTGTGAAAAAAATAATATCCTATCTGCATCACAATTTGGATTCAGAGAGAACTGTTCCACGGAAAAAGCAGTCTTTGAATTAACAAAAACACTCCACAACTGCTTTGAAAATAAACAGAAATGCATAACGGTATTTTTGGACTTGGCCAAGGCATTCGATACGGTCAACCATAACATTCTGTTCCAGAGACTGGAAAGCGCTGGCATAAGAGGCCTTCCCCTGGATATAATAAAGAATTACTTAACAGACCGCACACAAATTACTAAAATCAATAACACCTTAAGCGACCCTCTACCGGTATCCATGGGTGTGCCACAGGGGACGGTACTGGGTCCAATTTTCTTTTTACTTTACATAAACAGCTTGTATGACTTGCAACATACAGAAGGAAAACTCATCTCTTATGCGGACGATACCGCTGTTGTATTCATGGGGGATAATTGGGATGAAACATATAAAAAGGCTGAACATGGACTCAAAAAAATATACAGCTGGCTTGATGAAAGTATACTCAGTTTAAACATCGAAAAAACTAAATTCATCACCTTTTCGTCCACAATGAGAGATCAACCCACAAATGAAAATATTCGACTACATAGAACCGTCTGTAAAGATGACCCCAACTGCGCCTGTTCAACCATAAAAAAAATCAAAAGTATAAAGTACCTAGGAGTGATGATTGATCAACACATTCGTTGGAATGAACACATCAATCATACTACAACTAGACTCCGCAAATTGATATTTAAATTTTACCAGTTAAAAAACATCCTGAACAAAAAAAATAAAATAATGGTGTACGATGCCTTGGCTGAGTCCATAATCCGCTACTGCATTGTTGTCTGGGGTGGGACTTTCAAAACTTCCCTTCACTGCTTAGAAGTTACACAAAATACCTTACTGAAAATATTGTTTAATAAAAACAGGAGGTATGGAACTGAGCAACTCTATAATGAAATAGGAGTTATAGATCTTAAACAGTTATATTGCTATCAATGCCTTATCTGGACCAAAAACTGTACATCGCCCCCTGAAATACACTATCATCTTACCCGAAGAACAGCAAGGCAGGAAATTCCTATCCCCTTGTATAGAACCACAATCACACAAAAATTTGTAACCTATTATGGTCCTAAACTTTTCAATCTACTACCCTCTGACATTAGAAATATACAAAATAAAAATAAGTTCAAAAAACAAGCCAAAAGGTTTGTACAATTACATTATAAGGATGTCCTGAAACCAATTCTCGAATAATTACATACATTACTCTGCAATTACCAATGTCTTTTCCGTTTTCTCTGTTATTTTTTCCTCTCCTCATAATACCAATTTTTAAAATTGATTATAGTTCCTTTCACTCTGTTACTACTTAATCGAAAGAAAAATATTGATAAGAGAACGACCCACAATACAAGCTGAGCTTAGGTGGGTTCTCTTATCAAATAAATAACGAATTGTAAAGATCTTACTGAATAAACTTACTTACTTACTTACTTACTTACTTACTATATATATATATATATATATTTGTGATGTATTCTCGACCGTACTTTATAAACTAGATTTGGAAGATTGCCGACAAGAGATATTTGCATTTGTACAGGAATTTGCGTATAATTATTGAGAACGGTAGCGGATCTAGTTTCCGAAACGTTAACGATATATATATATATATATATATATATATATATATATATATATATATATATATATATATATATATATATATATATATATATATATATATTTGTGATGTATTCTCGACCGTACTTTATAAACTAGATTTGGAAGTTCTCAGGTATGCGGTCTGTTTACTAATAAAACTCATTTGTTCTTGATCTCAATATTTCGCTAATGTTTATTAGCTTCATCAGGAGAAAAGCTACAAAGAATGTGACAAAATTTTACAAGATCGAATCGAAAATAACAGTTCTACTTACAATCATAGAATTAATATTCCTGGTGTGTTCATTGCCTGGGAAAGCTGAATCAAACTACCCATGCTCGCATAGTTACTGCCTCACTTAAACTGAATAAGCTAGGCAAAATTCATGTTTATAGGAGTCCCTCAGCTGTACCAGGCAATGATGTAATTAACGTTATTCTAAGGGTTTTTATAAGTAAGCACATGTCTGTCCTTATTTTTAAATATTACAAAAGTGATTAAATAGAACTCAAAATATTGCAATAAATGTTACTTAACTGACCTGTATCGGTTTTATAATTAACTGTATTTGGTTTTTTGTTATTACTTATTATTATTATTGTTAACAAAAAACCAAATACAGTTAATTATAAACCCGATACAGGTCAGTTAAGTAACATTTATTGCAATATTTTGAGTTCTATTTAATCACTTTTGTAATATTTAAAAATAAGGACAGACATGTGCTTACTTATAAAAACCCTTAGATTAACGTTAATTACATCATTGCCTGGTACAGCTGAGGGACTCCTATAAACATGAATTTTGCCTAGCTGATTCAGTTTAAGTGAGGCAGTAACTATGCGAGCATGGGTAGTTTGATTCAGCTTTCCCAGGCAATGAACACACCAGGAATATTAATTCTATGATTGTAAGTAGAACTGTTATTTTCGATTCAATCTTGTGAAATTTTGTCACATTCTTTGTAGCTTTTCTCCTGATGAAGCTAATAAACATTAGCGAAATATTGAGATCAAGAACAAATGAGTTTTATTAGTGAACAGACCGCATACCTGAGAACTTCCAAATCTAGTTTATATATATATATATATATATATATATATTTATTTATTTATTTTTTCAGACTGTGGTAGGTTACAAACCCAGAAAACTACGGAACAAATTGGAAGCTTCTTTCAGTCTCGGTTACATTATTATTTCAAATACTGTTCTCCACATAATAGGAATTTCCTTTTTTCAATGAGAGACAAATTAGTTCACGAAACTCGATTTTCTCCACTTTTGTTTGTACCACAGCTCAAAATAGGGGTAATTTCCTTTATTTTTTTCGAGTTGAAAGCTTTCACAGTGCTCCATACTGGAGTTTAACAACGAAATGATCATAGTGTATACAAAAATCTCTACACAAGTTTTTTTGTGGCTTTGAACCAACTCTTTTTGGTAAATGGGAAGAAGTATTGACATTGGATCTGTAATCTATCGTTTTTGTGTATCGTAACCATCCATTTTTCCATATCAAATTCATGAATCAGTCTGGAACAAACCAACAAAAATGAGGAAAATCCATGCCACACAAAGTAGTTCTGACAAATCGAACATTTCTAATGCAGATGGTATTTACTATCGACGCGAAACACCATCTGCTGTATGACCAAAGACTAATAATATTGAAAAGTAGATTTTTAGATGTAACGCAAATTGAAGAACTACATCGACCTTTCAATAAATGGCGTTGTGGTTCTGTCCATATCAGGACCACAAAGAGGAGCATAAAAACGCTGTTGACAGAACACAAAAGGAGTTTCGGATATGCCAGACACAAAATTCATAAACATCAGAACAACTTCAACCGCAAAGAAAAGTCTCAACATCCATAGAACATGAAACAGCGGTTCAAAATACACGAACCTTCTCAATGAGAAAGGAGATGGTTCCGAGAACTCAATAAGGGATAAATGACATTCAGTCCTAATCTGGGTTCGATAAATAGAGAATCACCATCTGAACCATATCTAATCAAAGCCTAGCAGCAGAGAAGGAGACTTTCGATTATACATCGCCTTTGAGGAAGTCTGCCGCAGATGCAGGTGAAACGTAAGGCCCAAAACCTGCAGACCACGGCTCAAGAGCCCAGAAATACCTACCAAATCATAAGTTATCGACCGTGAAAGTTCACAGTCTTCGATTATTGTCATTCTATATGAACATGCAAAATATGATTCATAAAGCTCAGTAATTTCTTCACCAGAATTGCCACAGGTATGCACGTTAGGATAAATTTCTGAAATAACAGAACTTCCCTCTATATGGCAACGACGGGCACCGGGTTAAAAATAAATTTACCTTACTCAATTTGTATACCAAGCATATGCAAATTGAATCAAATAATAGCAAGCATAGGAATATTTACAGCAAAGTAGAGAGCTTTTATTTGTAGAAAAAATATCACTCGCCAGGATAAGATTTCATTCCGACCCATACAGAGAAAGTTATATCCTGAGCTCTTCAGTGGAAAAATGAATAAGTCACTGAATATTTTCACTAGAATCTTCAGACATTTCTGAAATAGTTAACTCGTGACAAGTCTGTCATCCAACACATCCAAGAGCATGAAAGAATTGTAATAAAAAAGAAGTTATCACTTCTTTCATACAAGTTGTAATTACTATGTTTTGATTCGGAAAAGAAATCTCCTGACAAAAATACCTAAGTTCCTAATTGAATAAAATACATGTTCATTACTTGCGAATAAGTACTTGAAAAATGGACTGTCCCTGAGCGAGAGAGACTGATGTCGAAAAAGAGTAGGTAGATGCTTATGGTCCTAAAATGTATGAAGTCCTAGGTTTCAAAGAAGTTTGCAAGGGATGAACTATGTACGTTTATTTTTTGTGCTCGTTCGGTAACTCAGAATTGTGAGGAAGAATAAGGTAAATACGCCTTTCTATTAGAACACTAGGATAATACGAATAATTCCGCCTATTGAATATTTTGAAAGTAACTCAATTAAAGAATATCAATGAACATAATGGTATATTTCAACAAAATAACAATTTGGAGAAGGCGTTCTGACAGTTACGAAGCAAGTGAGACTAAATATGATAGCCTGAATTTCTACTGAAATATTTTGACAAATTGTATTAGTCTTGGAATGCAATTATTGTTGGAGTAGTAGTGGCTTGTATAGTGAATAACGAAACCAAATGAATAACTCAATCGTGGCTTGAATAATTATGAGAGAAACCAGCTTATAATTCATAACTAGGCTGCGGAAAGTAGAAACTTTTCCTAGAGATCAATTACCCTAACAACAAACTGATATTTTTGCACTCGACGCGCGTTTCGCTAACAAGGTTAACATCTTCAGGAAAAGGGAATTGATACCAAATCTAAAGCTAGGGTTAGTTGTTTATATACCTGAAGTTTTTTGGTCCGATATGGACTTTGTTTGTTTCTGTTAATTATTCTAATTAATTTCTCGATAATGAACTCACTACCTATAAGTTCCGTCATCTGTTAGTATTCATTATTATAATTACTTTCCCAGCAATGAATTGAAAAGCGGGCTGAAGGGAATTGCTAGACTCTCACATGCATCGAGTAGTCTTGTGTCATGCACATCCTTGATCAGTTTCAGATTGCTTTCACCAATTTTGTGGTCATTGTCTAGAGCGTGTTGGGCGAAAAGTAATTCATTCCACTAGTGATCATAAAGAGTGGGGTGTTTTGACATTTGCGTCAGTTTCACATTCATAAGCCAAAATTTGAAAAAGTACTATATTGTATTGATATATTGCTTCATGTGAGGACCACGTAGATCTTTTATCAAACTTGAAAATTGTAATTTTTTTTGTCGAGGCAGAAGAAAGGAATCAGTTAAGGGCCGGCGACATGAAGAATAGACCTTAACCGCACTGATGAAGATTCAATTTTAAAAAGGGGGGCGTCAACTTTGATGTTCGCATCAAATCCTAATACTTTTATTACATTTGAAGATAGAAGTTTTTTCCCAACGCGCCATTTCAATATATCATTATTCACTTGATGTTGACAACAAACTTTTGAATCGACGAGACTAGCGGATGTTGGGGTGAATAGTCGAAAGTTTGTCATATTTAGATTTTATTCATCAGTCTCATAAACGTTCACTCAGAATTTCGATTCTAGTCTACGAGCGTTTTGATTCACCCATTCCCCAAAAAATGGCTTCGGAGATGTACATGTATGTCTAAAAAACCTAGTATATTTACTGACAGGAGTTTTTGTGCTCAAAACATCAAGCAATCGTTTTTCGACAAGTTTTTTCCAAACTTTAACAAATATAAGTGGACACACCAGGTTTTTTCGTCATCTTAATGACACGCAAGAACTTCCATCAATTCAGAGAGACCAATTCTAACTGGACCCTGTACAAAACGCCACTTTCCCAAACCGCCAACATGTGTCGTGGTGATATTTCCACCTCTACAGTAACTACCCCTCGAAACTCAATCTGAATTCATCTTCAGCGAATGGGGGACGGAAACAGGGTACTTTTAATTGCCCCTGGGAAATTTGTACTGTTCCGGTTAACGTGTATCTTAGGAGAAGGATTGTATAACTTTGTTCAATATATTTGCTCCCCCACAAGTATTCGACACGAACGTGACTGTGGTGACTTGATGTGAGTCGATCATATCGTCAAATCGGCATCACGATTTCCCTAATTTTTTGATTGAAACGATATAAAAGAAAGCATCACAATGAGAAGTATGAGTTTTTGTTATTGTTGATGGAAACAATCAACCAACATGGTGTGAAAGTTGAAACTTTTTGTAGAGATCTCAACTACCCCTACAGCAAACTGATATTATTTGTACTTGAAGTGCGTTTCGCTAACAAGGTTGGCATCTTCAGGAAAAGAAAATTGATAATTAATCTGAAGACTAGAGTAGACTGTTTATATACTTTATTTCATACCGCATCGTAACAGCCATGTTTAAGTCAACGATTTTAGTCCGGTAAATAAGACTTTACGGTATCGAGTCCGGTAAAATTTTTACATTTTATTGTGAAAACAATGCAAAATTAATAAACATGTAATTGAAGACAATCTAAACATCAAAAGTAACATGAATTGTGCAATCTGTATTCCCAGTTATTTCAACTTTCGGTAAACCATCGTGGAGAGTGGAACTTGAGCAAGCACTTGTACTAATAATTTCTTTAGATTTCTCAGTTAAGACTCGCACAAAACTTTCTCCTCCCTGGATCATTTCAGCCACTTTGTTCTTTCCTTCCAACGAATCCTCAATATAATTTTCTGCCACGGAGGAACTCTTCCATCCTCCATGTCTTTTGAGAACGGAAAATTCCGCTCCCGCATTTGCTAGTAAAGTCGCCGATGTGTGGCGAAAACTATGGCCGGTGTACAACTCGGGATTTGCTAATCCTAGAAATTCTGCTATTTTCTTGGGAACTCCACCGACTGTGTGAATTCCAACGCGCTGGGAAATGCACTTGCCATTACGGTATCCTACGAATAATTTGTTGTGACCTAAACCGCAAGGCAACGTATCTTCGGAACAGTTCCAACACACTTATGCCGTCCATTTTATCAATGACCGTAAATACTCTTCTTTGATTCGTTTTCGAGAAAGGGATTGTGATTACCAATTGTGTAGAAGTTTCCTGCATGTCATCCAAAGACATTTCATATATCTCTTTGCGGCGACAACCGCCAGCGACGGTGGTTGTGGACATTTCGACTCGTACTGTAAAAATGCGTTTCCCGGACTTATGACGTAAATTACTATTGCAGAAAGTGCAGCCACTACTTGCATAGTTTATTGATCTTCGTTTTTTCCCACCGATTATTCTATTACCACTAATTATTATAATTGATTTCTCAATCATGAACTAAAAAGCGAGCTAAAAGGGATAGGTCCCTTGTCACCATTCATGCTGTTTTTACATTTTGCTATTTCTAGACTCTCATATGCATCTTAGTAGTGTAGCCTAGTATCATGTACATGCCCTTTCAGTTACAGATTGCATTCACCAATTGTCCAGAGACCTGTGAATCAAAACCTATACGGCGGCTGTTGGCACTCCGTGTATTTACCCATAAGCGTCATAGTGGATAAAACTGTTTTGTTGTTTCCGGTGCCTATTTCAGTGTTTCAATTATTTTTGATTATCAATAGGGCTTCCACTGAAGGAAAATGTCTCTCAAAAGGCATTACAGTTCACTGTAAAACAGGGGTCTTTGATCAATGACAAAACTTCTCCCGGATTGGAACTTGATTATTCTATCACAGAACATTGAAGGGGCCGAATGGCAATGGTTCGGACATTTGTTGTCTATATTATTGAATCTATTGCAACCTGTTGCTGAATACGAAAGGAAAGTAAATGAAAACAAAAGGTTGAAGTGGATTTCTTAGTCAATAATTTTCGTTCTTAGCAACAGCTTTCAGTAGGGTTAATAATAATGGAAGTCCGAACCATTTATCATTCAGCAAGGGACATATTTCAAGCAAACATTGAAGGGGCCCTTATAATTATTGCCTGGCTACCCAGTATGCTTATCACTCTGCAATGTCGGGTTCCTCTGCTGGTTTCTTTTCCAGTTTTCTGAGAGAATACAAGAAACATCAACTGCAACTTCTTCATTATCAATGGTTTGTGTTTTATAAAACCGACTTTTATAGATTCAAAATATTTGTAAGACTACAAACTTTAAGAAGGTCTCATCTGTAACAGGAGGAACACCATCAGTTGTACAGTTCAGCAAAGAAAAATTCAATGCGTAAGGATCTACGTTATTGATTAATCTCAACTTAATTGGATACCTCTACTTACCTGTAATACTGATCAAAATGTGATCATAATATTCAGATTTGTTCTGAAACTAACCTTTCACCAATATCTGTTTTTCAACATCAATGTCTTTAGGTAATCACTATCCATTGAAATAATACTCTTCAACTTCAAAATGATCACAAATTCTTCATTTACTACTCAAGGACTAGCAACACAATGATACTCGTATAACGAATGCAAGTTTGTCTGCCAACAACCGCCATTTGTTTGTCACGTGATATGGATTGCCTAGTATAACTATAAGTACCTAGATGACCAAGTTTTGCTCGCTATTTTTTTTATAACTCATGTTTCATGGAAATTAAAACATGTGAATTACGTACTGATGAAATATGAACAACATTTTTTGATACTACCGTCATAATAACAAAAAAATATGAACTGGTTATGTCGGTCGATCTGGCCAAGCGGTCTAAGGCCCGGTCCTTATATTCAGTTTGGTTATTTCACTGCTGGTTCCAACCGCAGTCCGGCCAGAATTCTTCTGACCGACTCGGTGCCATGGGCAATTGTTAGATGTGTACATGCCATTCGTGGTAGGTGGGATATCTGGAATGAATACACTAACCGACCCAGTAGTACAGTGGGTTTTTCTTGGTTTTCTCACAATTGTTCTAAAAAAAAATGAATTGAGACATTTCCGGGCTTGACAAGCGTTAGCCCTCAGAAGTCGATACTTGTGTGAGCAATGGATCAACTTTGAAATAGCAAATACTCCACCGTGAAAATCAGTAAGACGCTCCAGAGAGCTTTGGCGCCCATGATTAGTTGACCCTTGCCCGCACAAGGCCACGCATTCTGGACGCACTTGTAACAGTTATCAGTAACGGGATAATAATAATAATAATAAAATTCATTCACCATTTCGGTACTTATGTACATATGGTAAGTCAATACAGGTACTACACAATATAAATAAAATTGAGAACATAATTTGTCATATATAAATGAAACCATTACAGCACATGATATATGAGTATCACAGTTAGATAAGTATCTTAAAATTAAGATTTTTATCGTAAATAATCCTGGACACTATAAAAACAATTTTCAATTAAGAATCTTTTGGTGCTATTCTTAAATATTACATAAGAATCAGACTCCTCAATTGATTTAGGCAGTTTATTATAAAGTGTGACCGAATTATAAAGTGGAGAATTTTTAAATTTTGTCGTTTTGTGAGAGTGTATTCTCAACATATCACCATGACGTGTACTATAATTATGAGTAGCCGCATTCATTTCAAACGATGCAAGATTGTTTCTTATATAGGTTACACATTTCAATATATATATATATATATATATATATATATATATATATATATATATATATATATATATATATATATATATATATATATATATATATATATATATATATTGCATGGAACTGATAACAAGTTTTCCCTTATGAGTATAGGTTTGCAGCTATCACGATATTCCATATCAAAAATTAATCTTATGATACGCTTTTGGGCAACAAATATTCTATTAAAATCTCTACCGCATCCCCATGACATAATATTTAAAGAAATATGTGGATATGCCATTGAAAAGTGAATTGTTAACAGGCTTTGTGTATCTACGCACAGTTTCATCTGTTTTATTGCAAAAAAAGCTGAGTTAAGTTTCTTGCAGACACCATCAATATGTAGATCCCAACTCAGAGATTCATCCAATATAGTTCCAAGAAATTTTACGTCATGTGACAGCATTATTTCATCAGTGAGGTCAATTTTCACTGGGATATTATTTTTCCTATTATAAAATTTCATTGAGACAGGTTTAGATTGGCACCATGAAGTGAATCTATCAATAACATCTTTGACCCTTGTAAGTGTATCTTCTAGAGTGGCCTCAGTAATTGTCATTGTGGTATCATCTGCAAACATGGTTATATAACAATTATCAATATATTGCGGGAGATCATTAACAAAAATCACAAAGAGTAAGGGTCCCAATACTGATCCCTGGGGAACTAGTGTTAGGTCATGTTCGTTGGACATGATATTGTTATATTTGACGCACATTCGACGCCCACTCATATAGGATTTTAACCAAGACGTTACGTTATGCGGAAACCCAAGCCTAGTCAACTTCATATATAGAAAATCTGGTGAAATAGTGTCAAATGCCTTTGACAGATCAAAAAATATACTTATTACAAAATAATTTGCATCAATTTCAGAGTTTATGTTATTGAGAAAGTTGTAGGTCGCTGTTTCTATAGAACAATTTTTTCGAAATCCATGTTGATTATTACATATCAAATCATTTGACTCTAAGTAATTCACTATTCTAGTAGCCACCACTTTTTCATACAGTTTTGAGAGTGAACAAAGTAAAGAAATTTGTCGATAGTTATCTATTTCATTTTTATCTAGTTTTTAAACAGTGGAATAACTATGGCTTTCTTAAACTCTTCTGGAAAGTATCCTTGTATGTATGACTGATTCATTAAATAAATAAAAGGACTTGCAATAAGATCGTATATTTCTTTAACAACCACTATTGACAGATCATCTGATCCACTAGAGTATTTGTTTTTCATCGACCTCAATGCAGCGTGAATTTCATGTTCAGTAATTGGTCCAGTTTCAAACGGGAGTACTATATTAATGTTTGTACTGACTGTACAAGGTAATGTTAAGTTTTGACCTTGATATGAAAATATTAAATGACGTTTCCTGAAAATGAAACCTAACTAAATCGATTTATCACCCCCGAAAACTCCTGCATACCAATTTCCATGAAAATGGTTGGAGCCCCTTTCGAGATTCAGACCACAAATGTATATACAAAAATTAATCGGTCGTAGATATCAGACAGCGATATTTCCTGAGTCTATAATAATTATCTCCACAAACTCATGCTCCAGAGTTACCAATTGATTTTACTTCTTATAATTTTGCATATTTACCAATAAATTCGAGGGCCTAAGTGGAGAAATTGTTCTGATTTTCCTTTTCAGTTCACCCCACTAAAACCTTTCAGTAAATGTATCAGGTCTAAAACTCAAACTGAAACGACAACAATGGAATTCAAACAATATAATTTACATGAACAGTTATTCAAAAATCAAAAAATTCTGAATGTTCAATTCAGGAGAAATGCCAAAAATGGATAAAAAAATATGGAGGAAAAAAAATTAACTAAATCGGAACGGGACAAAGGAATGAAATCGTTCTGCTATGGTCGATTCAGCTCCAACCAATAATTACATTCTTTCTCGAACCCTCTTCAAATATTCATTCAACTCGAAGCATTTTTCCCTGAAAAATGTGAGATCGCTTCACCGTTCTCCATTTCACTGCAGAACTTCTCTGCTGCAACATCCATCAAAGTTCTCATTTTTACCCAACTTCTAACATTCCAAAACTTTGGATGCTTCGTTCAACGAATTTGTTTCAGAAAGCGCTCGAAACTCGGAAAAAATAATGATATCGTCTTTTGATGAGATGATACTGGAGGGATAGAAACCAAGGTTGATTCTGTTTAATGGGAGCGCAATATACTGTGTGATCGATTGAGTGTGCAACGAATAGGTATGACCAAAAAAAAAGAATTCACTTGGGTTTATCTTTATTAAGATAATCCCCACAATTTTTTGCAATGGTATCAAACAGACGTCTTGAATTTCGCAAATATTTCTGACAAGGCTAATCGTTCAAAGTAAAATTTCATCAAGGGCATTTTCATATTTTGATGATACATACAAAATAGTTAAGGCTTTCGCGGCCGAGTTTTTCAATATCTCTTCTTTTCTTCGGGTTTCGAAAAACGACTGCCTTCAAACCCGAAAAAAGTAGTTATACTGATATTGATGATACATATTTTATAAATTGAATCAAAATTATTTCATGATTAAAAGTCACATTTGTGAAATTTGATATATTTGTTGAATATAGTTTCGACAATAGTTGATAGTCACCTTGAAGAAATCTACATATATTTCCATTCTACAGAAGATTTCTGCTGGAATGATGGATACTTAATACTCCATAGTAAAAGTGATCCAATATTTCTTATACAAAAATTTGAATAAAAGGTAACGCCCCTTAATTTCGAGCATAAATTCAAATTGTAATCAAAACTCTTCCGAGTGACTATTGGTTTCTTTTCTCAAGAAAAGGGTAGGTAAACTGTTTGTTACTTTTTAATCAGACCTATGTGCTGCATGCCTTGAAGCCATCCTCAGTGCATCCGATATTTTTATCGAATATGCTCAACTATTCACATCACGATTGTGCAACTGATGATAAAAATTCTATTTGTTTCATACTCAATGGAACAGATGTAAATGGTGTTCCTTCTGAACTATACCAATGTTTCGAAGAAATGTATGTGAAATGCGCAAAAATAATCTTCTACTCCCACTATTTTGAAGCGTTCATTATATATTTTACAGCTGTTGGTAATGGCTCATTTAGAATACACGTGTATTTTTATTTATTCGCGGCTGCTTTCGGAATTATTTTTTCAAAATGATGGGATATGTAACATTTGACCTGGTAAATTCTATTTCATAACTACATTCTATTGCCCAAAAACCAATAGAGTGAGAGCCCACGACGCCCAGACCTTCGTTATATAATAAAAGCCGAAAATTCTTCTATATATGTCCCCTATACAAGGTATGAGCTAACCCAGCCTATACAACCTGGGTCGCGGTGGCTTTGGCAGGTAACAGGTAGTAAAGGTGAGTAAAATTGTGATTCAAATTTGTGATAGCATAAAACTTAGTTTTCATATATTTTAATTTACAATCATATTAGAAACCGCCTCGTCTATTGGCGGACACTTAGGACGGTAACAACCCCTTTCCAGATACCCTCACAGTCTTATTATTTATAAATCTACTTTCGTCATAGTCTAAAATCTGACGTGGTTCCCCTATCTTCCCAGACACATTGAAGTCTTCTCCAGGCATGCGCGCGAATTTTCAAAGAAGCTCTTGTAAACTTTTTCATATTTCATTCATTGGTAACACATTAATTCATATGAACTTTAGAAAATGCCATTATTTTACAGTAAATGATTCTCAAAGAGTTGTATCAGGTTTTAATGAAGAATTGTCATGCCCGGAACAAGAGGAAGCTGATACCAAAATAATATTTCATTTCTGTAATTACAACTTCAAAGCAAATATAGTCATTCGAACTGTTGACACTGATATTGCCGCTATAATGCTTGCTCATTTACATCGCCTAAAAAATGATTCAATCGTTTGGATGCTGACGGGCACTGGAAACAATATAAGGTACGTGGATCTAACGAAGATACACGCACATTAGGAGAATCCATGTGTCGAAGCTTGTCTGGTTTCCACGCCATCACAGGGTGCGATTACAATCCGACATTATTCAGAAAAGGAAAATTGAGACCTCATAATATATAAACTATTAAAAAAATTCGACAAGTCCCAAAAAGCTTTTATTAAGTTTGGCAAAAGCGAATTAATGGAGGACAGCGATGAACGGAAGAAAGTTTTTAATAGTATTCAGAAATATAATTCAGTGTATATAATGCTCGGAATGTAATTGATGTTGATGCTGCTAGAGTTCAGATGTTTACAGACTCGTATAAAGTATCTGTTATTAATGAGGCTTTCAATCGAAAAAAATTGAGAAATTTTGATGCTAGCAGTTCACCACCTTGTAAAAATGAGCTGCTGCAGCATTTTTTACGATGCTCACTTAAGTAAACCTACTTCACGTAAACCTGAAAATAATGGCTGGGTACTGGAAAGTGGTCATACCATTTTAAATGGTTTGAAGAAGATCAGCTAGGTACCTAATTATGTCAGTGATTCTCTACAAACTGTGTCAGGTATGTTATAATGGTAAATGTTCATAAACAAATTATCGGCTATTCATAATTGTTCTAACTTGCTTTAATTATTACGGAAGCTGTTGAAGATAGTGACATTGATGAGAACAAATCCACAGAATGGAGTAGCAGTGATGAAGATAATGGAAATACCGACGACGACGATGAAAATAATTGTTTTTTTTTTAATTTGACAATACATGTTTGAAACTTTATTTTTTCATTTTGTTTTGTGATGGCTATTATAAAAAGTATAATTTTACTATTTTTCCATTGATTTCATTACGATCTAAATCATTTTCTCTCCTTCTAGTGAAACCAACATACATACAAATTTATCTCCTTAACTTTAAACTTCTAGAATTTTATCATCGACTGACGATTTTTCTTATTATTTTCTGCACAATACTTTTTTTCAATCCGTTTTAAATATACATAATTAATTTTCTTGATAAATTTAGAGTATAGATCGCGCTATTTCACTCGCACTAACGTACATGTACATTCATTGCGCGCACGCCTGGAGTAGACTTCAATGTGTCTGAGAAGATAGGGGAACCATCGAAAGTGACTGGAAATTGTGGAAACATTATTAGTATAGTTTTCTGACTAACATATATAAACGTCAGATTTTAGACTATGACGAAAGTAGATCTATAAATAATTAGACTGTGAGAGTGTCTGGGAAGGGGTTGTTACCGTCCTAAGTGTCCGCCAATAGACAAGGCGGTTTCTATTATGATTGTAAGTTAAAATATATGAAAACTAAGTTTTATGTTATCACAAATTTGAAACACAATTTTACTCACCTTTACAACCTGTTACCTGCCAAAGCCACTGCGACCCAGGTTGTATAGGCTGGGTTGGCTTATACCTGTATAGGGGACATATATAGAAGAATTTTCAGCTATTATACTATAACGAAGGTCTGGGCGTCGCGGGCTCTTAGACTACAAATTCAACCAATTTTTCATTTTTCAAATTATCTGCTAAACTGAATTGAAAATGATAGTTTTTGGAAATTTGTGTTTGACAGTTTGTGGATAAGTACTGTCTCTATTGATATTCATGAAGCAAGCAATTTTTCACCTTCTTGGTAGTGTGGAATATGCAACTAATCCTTTCCGTTGAGTAATATTCTCTTTGTATTTCAGTATGGACATCAGGTCGAGGTCTGATTCTTTAATCTCGAGTTCTTTAGAAAGTTAGGGTATCTCATTTCTGATTTGCACCATGCAATATGTCGCAGCAACGGTCGCTACTAGAACTTGCATCAATCAATCAGCTGCTGCAATTCGGAGAATTTTTCTTCATTGTCAACATTCAAAAAATACCCTGAATGTTTCCAAGTTGAACTCTGATATTCTTCAAACTGACATTTCATGATTTAACTTATTTACAATTTTTGAGTTGCTATAATTTCACATATCATTCATTTGTTCCGGCCAAACTCAATGCCTCTCTGTATAGTATGTGTTTTGAACCAATCTTTTACAGTACGCCTTTCAAAGGGGAAGTGAAACGCTTCGAAATCTACAGAAAAAAGATGGAGGGTACTTTATGCATAACTCGGAGTTTCAGTTCAACAATAAAAAATTTTCACGTCGACCTATCTATTACATATGAAGAGGATACGGAAAAAACGATTATTTTCCGAAAACCATTAATATCCAGGAAATTAATTCATCTTTTTTTAATAAAATACGGGTTATTACCAAGGCAGTGAGCTAGGGAGAAAAATAGTCCCTTCCAATATATTTTCATATGTGAATCCGTTTTTTAGCTAACAGATTGGCCTATCAGGAGATACCCATAGAAATGCAATATCTTTCATCGTTTTTCCAGAGTATGTGTATTTTCGAATTCACGTTTTCTTTGTGACAGTTATCGATATTTTGGTTCATTTAGGTTCTGAAAGATGCAGCTTATTGAAAGGAAAAATATGTTTACAAATAAATTTGGTGAACAAGGAAGTCTCATAATTTTTCCCGTATGAAAACATAAATCATATTTCAAAATTCGTAGAGTCATATAATTTCTATACAATTCTAAATATTTCAATATTAATACTCATTTTTCAGATTGTGGTAGGTTAGAAAACAAAATAAACCACTAAGAAAAGATTTATCCACCACAAAATAATGATGAACCTGACCATAGACGATTTATATCGATGTTGAATTTCAACCAAGTTTTCAACACAAAAATATTGACGTGATTTTTTTTGCCAATGATATTGCTGAAGTAGCAAAAATACTATGGTTCTCATCAATGTTCATGTCGTTGAAAATATTTCATTACATGTATCATCTTTCACCGAAGGGGTTTCCAAACATATTTCTGAAATATTTTGAATTTCTAGAAATACTTTCATTGGCTAAAATTCCTCATTGTCCATGATAAAATGTATCAGATTCGTTGTTTTCTATGATACATTTTTTTCTTGAAATTTCTGGATTATTCAATTCCTACTCACTTTTGGAGTTTTATTCATCACTCTCGAATAACGAAATCAGATTTTAGAGTGAAATATAAATATGATATTCTCCTATCTACACAGGAAACGGTTTGAAAGCCGAAAGTTCAAAGCTACTATCAATGCCTCAGAAATAAGGAACACCTGAAGTACATAAACTAATTCGATAGGGAAGCACCACACCTTTGACCATTGACTATTATCCGAAAGAAGGATTTTTCTGTCGCAGTAGTCCCGACGAGGTATTGTGTGCGAGTTGTGAAGTAATGAGCATAACAAAGATTAGTCACGGGGATACATGAAACATCAATCCAGTGGTCCTCAAAATTTTTGTCGTTCCAAATTAATCTTCCTTCTTGAACAATTACAGTTTAAAAGTCTTCATGGAATATTTCGTTCAACTATTATGCAAGATACTGATAAAAAATAACTAATCCACCAAACCAAACTTGAACGAAGGTGAATAAGATTCTTCTGCACCATCATTTCGTTCACAATTTCAAGACTATTCAGGAGGTAATTGAGCCAATGATATTTTTTTTTCAAATCGAGTATATTTTAAAAAATCAATTAGAAAGAGGTACAGAGTGACATAAAATGATCATCAATTATTGAAGTTAGTTCCCAGAATTCTTGGGAGGAGTGAAATCAGTTCCTGAAATTTGTTTTGTAGAATTTCAGATCGAACAAGTTCTTTGTAACATTGTTGATTTGAATCTATGGATACGCAATGAGTTACCGCCACCAGTATAAAATTTTATGATATATGATTGTCTGTCTTATTGAATCTCAAGTAGAGTGGAATGATAGTGTATTACGTGACAAGGAGGATAAGTAGTAGGGTTTTCGCATCCCTACACGAATTTTTTGAATACTTGGATATCGGGTGTTATTGTTTCATGTACCCGCATATTTTTGAAAAAAACGAGACAACTTTTTCATGATATTGTTTCATTTTCACACGGTTGGAAAGTCTTGTTATCATAAACTAATCAGTTATCACAAAAATTCTCCTTCAATATAAAAAACAATAACTAATAATCTTTCCACTAATAATTAACAATTGAAAACTAAAAATCGCACACAGTTGAATAGTCCGGTTCTCAAGAACTGATAAGGAACTGAAATGAATTTTCAGTGCAATCAAGATTTCTGCTATGTAATATCATGAAAATATAACTGAATGAACATTCTTCTCAGAAACAGTTGGAAATGAAGAATAACACAGAGTTCAACAGTATTTCCGCATAAACTGATTGGGAAACCAATAAAACTTTTTATTACAGAAACTTTTTGTTATATTATAAAATGAAGAATGAAGACATAATAATCTTCCTCCTCAGAATCAATAGTTCTGAAATAAATGAATTAAACTCCAATTACCACAACAAAACCAATGAAAACAAAATACGGCGACATGAGTAACATGAACAAAATGAACATTCTCCTCAAAAACAGTTGAAAATGAAGAATAACACAGAGTTCAACAGTATTCTTCCCATAAACTGATTAGGAAACCAATAAAAGTTTTTCTTACAAAAAACTTTTTCTTATATTATAAAATTAAAAATAATGACATAATAATCTTTCTCCTCAGAATAAATAATTTTGAAATAAATAACCACAACGAAACCAATGAAAACAAAATCCGCGACACGAGTTCATAGCTATACATATTATGTGTATCGGAGTAAGTCAATTATATATACTTCTTCAATTCCTTTTTGAATTCATTTCTATGCTCGAGGTTTCTGACTTCGGTTTTTAGTTCAAGGCTAACATAGATGTGATATTTTTGACCTATCGCTTTGTTCTTGTGAGGCATTTTGAATTGGTTTTGTTTTTTTTCGCGTGTTATATTCATGTTCAATTCTGGGAATGCTGTATTTGAAATTGTTTTTCCTTATGCTTGTAAGAAAAAATGCAGTTGGATTGGGTCGAGTACGCCAGATTCTGCGTATGAAGCGTTGGTAGAAAAACTTTCTTTTTCGATAAATGATTTTGAGGAGTCTTTTTCGAGTGATACTCAGTTTTTTCATTATCGTTTTTCCCTAGGATACCCATGCATTTATTCCTTAATATATTATATGTGATTGTACCAGACAGAAATACAATATAGAGTGATATAGTATAATTCTGATTTGGGTAATGAGCTATCAAATTCATCTAATATAAATATTGCACTTTTCGAAAGGTAAATGGAATTCATCAAGCAAATTGACCCAATATTCACAAAGAAATACCGCTTTTCTTAAATTATTCCATATCAGTCCAACATTATTTTTTCCACCCACGATATTCTATTTCCAGAATAAGGTAAAGTTGATGAAGCTGAAATATTGCCGTTATATATGCTAATTTACTCTACGTTCTTTTTGATATCGACTAGGGTTCGACAAGTAGGTTTAGGTGGGGTCCGGATACTGTAGGAAACCATTAACAAGGTTCAGAAAAAAAACATGATAATAATTGAGTGCTACACATTTATTATTTTGGTTCCAAATCACATTCTGAATTATAAAACACAAGTCTTGAAATTGATGTGAAAAACTAAACCGACGGTTTTGGGCCCTGTAATGTTCAAGGAACATTGTATGAATCAAGGGACAGGAGATATGAATGAACAATCTCTTTGAATTTTTGAAATTCAGCTGTTCTATTGAAAACAGATCCCTGAGCAAGAGGGGTTCGACAGTTCTCCAAGCTCACAACAAAGGGATGGATATCCTCAACTCATCGGGTCATCCGTGTAGATAATGCCAAGGTTGGATAACAATTCAGAAGAGCACAGATCGTGAGAATATCTATAGAAGAGAGACAAGTCTCCGACCCTTCTACGATGTTCCAATGAAGTAAGCGAGTCTGTGAGCGAAAAATCACCAATGAAATATCTAGGTGGGCGTCTGTTGAGCTCGAAAAATATTTGTGTTTCAAATAATTGATAGACGCTTCACATATATGTATGTCGAGCCAAACATAGTGGCCAAATTGAAAGCTAGTTTTTGTAATTTTCTTATTTCTCTGGGAAAAGTTTGGCCCAAAATTCTTCAGTGGATACAGTTTTATACATTTGCAAAGACACATCTGCTTGCAAATCAGTTATGCCTATTTGGAATGATGGCTTTTACAGATTAAACAACTTTGCAGCCACATCTGTCCATTTTTCTACTACATAAACTTCAAATGATGATTCTACAAACGATGAAAGCTTGACCATCGCTGCAAAGTCTTGGAAATTTGCAGTAAATTCGTTCCTAAGATCGGCCAGATCTCTCAATGTCTTCTTCAGAGTTCTCCTTGAATTCAAGAATTGCAGATACGCTTTGAATCAGATTATATATTAATTTTACATTTCCTTGTAACTCTGTTGAGCGCATTCAAATATCTCAAAATAATTTCCAGAATAGCCAAAACCAACATATTGTGTAATCTAAGTTTTGCATTAACTAGGTTACTCGCTCTTTCATTAGGCAAAAACGTTCGATAACTTGACCTTTACTCAGCCAACGAACATTGTTGTGATGTAGTAATCAATACGCTGATTCACGTTCACAAAGAAACTTTTTGGAATGTAGGTGCTGAAGAACAAACAACCCGCGGTCCGCCTGGTGCTGACCGTTGATGTAAACCTGTAAACTATAGAGGCCAAGTCAACTTTTGGCTACCGCTGACTGTCAACACTGAAAAACACCCCGAATCGAAACCGCGCTAAGACCCCCCAAATACGCGTTAGACAAATCAGCGTGAAGACGCTGTGTTTGCACCGTTAAAGAAACTCAAAGCATGTCTAATGATCAGCTGTTCGCCGGTTTTCACACGAATATAACAATGATACAGGAGGAATAACCAACGATGACACAAAGGGATTTGTGTATCGAAAGACATTCCGAGAAATAACTCAGCGAAAATAAAATAGATTATAATTTCAGAAGCCCGCTTCTGTAATTGGCGTAGAAATTCAGGCATATCAAATGGGATTCAGCAGGAACATTTCTGAAGGTATAATAATGATGATAATAATGATGAATTTATTTAGCTATGAAGCAATCTCTTACAATCATCTTATAACATCAAATGTATAATATTTAACAGTTAATCATAGATATAAAAAAATAAACTGGAATATATTATTTTCACAATTACACTTTGTTTTAAATTCAATCAAATTATGTAAAAAATGTAAAGATCATTATTTCAGTCTATGATGATTCATTTATTCTAGAGCAAATCAATGTTCGTTTTAACAAAATTTGTACATATTTTTCAAAAATTTGTTAAACTTCCCCAATTTTTATTTCTAATGGCAATTCATTAAGAGTTCTCAAGCCTTTATAAAAAAGTTGATTCTGTCCAAAACTTGTATTATACCTTTTCAATTCAATATCAGTGGAATTCCTTGTATTATAATTTGTATTGTAGTTTGAAAGTTCTAAGACATTTGGGAAGCATGTCATTTTTAATTCATATAAAAATATATGAGTATTCAGATATAATCTCTGTTTAACACTCAAAATGTCAAGGGACTCATGCATCGATAATACTTTGGTATATATCTATATATCTTTATTTGAAACTACTCTCAAAGCCCTGTTCTGCAATTTCTGTAAAATTTCCATCTGATTTTCATTCACTGTTAATAATATTGTTGAACAATATTGAAGATGAGGTTCTATGGTAGATCTGAATATTTTGAATTCTGTTTCATTTGTTAGGTGTTTTCCAATTCTTGATAGTAGTCCAGTTTTTCTAGCAATTTTCCCTGGAATATATGTGAGATGCTCATTAAAATTCTGAGAAATATCTAACAACACACCTATAGATATTCGAATTCCGAAACAATTTCAATTTTTTCATTGTCAATAAAAAGAGATCTTGAATTTTGTACTGCTCTATTTGAGAGTAGCATGAGTTTCGATTTTCCTGGGTTCAGTTCGAGTTTATTGAAATTCAACCAGTTTTCCATATATTTGACATCTTTCTCTGAAGAACTTATTATTTCATCTATTGATTTTCCAGTAACATATATCAAGGTGTCATCAGCGAACAATTGTATTTGACAATTTTCATTACCTCATTTATATCATTTATGTATAAAATAAATAATAGTGGTCCCAAAACAGACCCTTGCGGAACACAATGTTTTGACAAAAGACGACTAAAAACATTATCATTGAATTTTGTAAATTGTAATCTATTTTCGAGATAAGATTTAAACTATTGATTTTTATCTTGCAGTTTCAAAGTATGAAGAATCAAAAAATTGAAATGAAAACTTCTATGAAATAATTAAAATAAAAAATCTCAAAAACTCTTTGTTGTCCAATCAGAAACGGTACAACGATGATATTAAATGCCCCTTTCTGCAAATCGCTAGGAAATTTTGACATTCCTGTCAAATTTCCGTTTAGAAAAAGTTAAGATGTCCTTACTGTAAGGAAATGATATTTCTCTCCAATTGACAGCAAATATTAATTTTGCTGACACATATCAAAAGTATCACTTCTCCTGCCTAGGCAGAAAAGTATGGACTTTCCTGCCTAGGCATCATTCAATGTTATAACTCATTTTTGGAAGTTGACGATTGGTTTCTTGCCAATTATCATCATCCAAATGAATCATTGATGATTTATTAATTATAATAACGATGGAATTGGCTGATGCTTGAATAACAATAATAACATGATTGAAAAATAATTTATTGAGTGATTTTCACTACACAGTGCACAAAACCGCCTCAACTATTTCTCTACACAAAAGCTTTTTCAAGCATATTAATCGAAAGTTGAAGATGAAGGAAAATTCAGATTCAATATTACAAAATATAACTTATCGATAATTTTTCGAGGTACGTTAGTAATGAAACACAAAGCGTGCACAAATTCTTAATAATAATAATGTTTTTATTGCATTGACAGGTTGAACAGTAATACAGGAGATTATAATATAAGGACACACCAATCAATACAAAGGCAGAGTTCAAAAATCTCATTCGGTGAATAAGTTTTTGCTCTTCAAAATCTTAATAAAAAAATTCAATATGAATCATATTCTTCCATTATTATGCATATTGTGAAAAAATCATTGCTTCACATCTGTGTTATCCTGTATCAAAACTGTTACAGCCGTTAGTTGATTTGAAATGGTTCAAAACAATTATTACAATTGACTTAAGTTTAGTACTCACACCCCGGTTTGCAGTTGTCACATTCGTTCGGAATACCTGATATTTTGCCCATGTATTATAATAATATAATATTCGATCATTCATTTAGAGCTTTCCAAATGCCACACACTGTCAGCTTTTTCCGCTCAGCATGCCCAAAATCACCCGTTTTCATTTCACTTTCAATCACAAATGAATAGCTGATTGAATTCAAAAATTGATTGATTTGATATTCGAATTTCGACACAGGACAAACGTTTATTGTTCGTGTCAACCACCGTATGTGGTCTGTGCCCGCAAAACAAGTTGAATTTCCATTCGTTTCAACGTTATTGAATTATTTCCTAAACGTTATGAATTTTCCATAGAGCGTTTCACGCAACATTCCGCCGGCCATGATTTCCATATATGTGTTTTAATATTGCATTTTAATCAAATCGTTTCAGAACTCCGAAAACAAGGGTGAATTGGTGAACGAATGTTGTCAACTCCAAGGGAGAGATTGTGTCTGAATATGAATTGAAACCAAAACTTTGTTCAACAACTACAGAAATGATCATATTTTAATAATAGTTTGCATATCTCCTACTTCTTATACATAATAGTACGTAGTAATCCAC
Organism: Zygogramma bicolorata; assembly: GCA_032362365.1. Lineage (NCBI taxonomy): Eukaryota > Metazoa > Arthropoda > Insecta > Coleoptera > Chrysomelidae > Zygogramma > Zygogramma bicolorata. Next base: position 191,014 of record JAVJAQ010005687.1, on the reverse strand, counting down.
CTGAAAATTACAGAAATTAATTTCATTTGGATTTTGAGTTATGGTTTGTGAGTTCATTTCATTATCAGAGAATATGGTCTATACAGGGTGTTTCATAATGAATGCGCAGGGTTTCAGAATATGATAGCTCTTTCAAGAACATGCACCATATTCGACATACAGGGTGTTGAATTAAAAAAAAAAACGTTTTTTGCGAATATCTCTGGAACCGTTTATCGCACAGAAAACAGATTTCGTAGGCATTTTCTACTCATAATAAGCTATGTTTTGTGCTTTTTTTTTTGATTTTTCTAAATCCATAATTGGTGAAGATTTTGAGGGGCACATGGTCAATTTAATAATCTTACAAAATTTATTCAAACGTTAGAACAAGTAACGAAACCAAACGTTAACTTCATATTTGCAAAATAAAAAAAAAACAAATCATAGTCAGCTGAATTAAGTGTTGGAAATGTCCGCCGTTAGCTTCAATGCACGCAGCAATTCTTTGACGCTTTGACTGTCTACGCTGTATTCACATGCCAGCTTTCGCTTATGGGGCGGTGAGCTCAAATTTAAGGCACGCCCTGTTTTTTTTAAGAATACAGCCAATGAGAATGCAATACGGAATAAGCTGATTTGCTAAAAGCTTGCATGTGAATCCGCCCTTACACGTTACATTTCGTTTACACATTTTCTTTTTATCAAATAGGCTTTAAATTTTGAAACAAAAGCTATACCTCCTGTCGAAATAACAATTAGTTTGTACCTGTAAACAGTGAACTTAGTTACAGAATTAAAGATGATCTACACAAACGCTGAAATGTGCGAAATGCATTACCTTCACGGAATGGCGAGCGGTAATTCGGCAGAAGCATGGCGGTTGTATCCAGAAAGACATCCTGATGGCCAAGTACCACACCATAACTTGTTTCAACGCATTCACCAACGACTATGGGAGAACGGAAGTTTTGAAAAGGATCCTGCTGATAGTGGGCGGTCTATGGAAGTTGCAACTCCCCAAGTAGAAGAGGCTGTCCTCAACGAAATCAAAGAAGATCCGACCACAAGTACCAGAAAAATTTCTCACAACTTAAACCTATCTCACTCGACGATTTGGACAATTTTGAAAAGACAAGTTTTGTATCCCTACCATATTCAAAGAGTACAAGCCTTATTGCCAAGAGGTTTTCCGCGAAGATTGTCTTTTTGTAGATGGATGCAAGTCAAAATAGGTCAAAATCCTTGGTTTGGAGCCGAAGTTCTGTTTACCGATGAAGCATGTTTCTCGAGAGATGGTGTTTTCAATTTTCACAATAACCATGTATGGGCTGAAGAAAATCCACATCAAATTTCAGAAGGTCGTCATCAGCAAAAATTATCCGTGAACATTTGGGCTGGCATCGTCGGTGATCGATTGATAGGCCCACACTTTTTACCGAACAGATTAAACGGTGCAAATTATCGACACTTTCTAGAAAAAATACTGCCGGAATTGCTGGAAGACCTACCGCTTCAATTAAGACAAAACATGTACTTTATGCATGATGGAGCTCCGGCCCACTTTAGTTTTGGTGCTCGCCAATACTTGGACGTCGAATACACAGACCGTTGAATCGGTCGAGGAGGTCCGCACTCTTGGCCCCCACGATCTCCCGAATTTAATTGTTTAGATTTTTTCTTTTGGGGCCATCTTACAACCCTAGTCTACGCTACTCCAGTCGAAAATGTTGCCAATTTAAGAGAGCGCATTGTTGCTTCTTGCGACATAATTCGGAACACTCCGGGAAATTTCCTACGTGTTAGACAGTCAATGCATCGAAAAATTGGTGCGTGCATTGAAGCTAACGGCAGACATTACCAACACTTCCCAAGTAACACATCATATTGGCTGAACCCCGAGTTCAGATTGGTCCAATATAGATACATCATAAGTGAAAAATTGATGTTGAACTAATATTAATCAATATTGAGAAAACGATATCTCATTATGAATATTGGCTCAATATTGACAATAAATTTCAACTGCATCTTGTAAGGTTCAATATTGATAATATATGAGTTTGATAACATATCAATATCCCATTACCATATGAGGTGATAATGAATAATATCAGTTTAACAACATAGATATTTCAATATTGTCTGCATATTTTGTATATACTCAATTATCAACATCGAAATCTAATGTATATCCGACATTGTTTGGGAGCGTAGATTAAAATATTGTATTTTCACGTTAGGTGGTATATCGGCATGATAGTGCAATATAGATATGCGAAATCTGATATTGCTTGAATATTGTTTTAACAGTAGAATGAAAATATTCGAATAGTCATTTTAGAATCACAGCCTGAAAAGGGGTATCGGAATTTTGAAGGTGATCACTTAATGTATTCAAACATATATCAATATCGGTAACGCAATATTCATCACGAATTATTCCTAACAAAATTTGGAAAAATTGAAAAATCGACATGTGGTGAATTTCAATAAAAGGAAGTTACGTCCAGAACATTTGGCACAGCAAGTTTGATATTTCAAATCACCATCACATAAGACAGTGACCCTTCAGTGTTTATGTTGATCCAATATCGCCGAATGTTCACATTTTTTTTGTGGTCAATATGATATCTACAATATAAGGTTAATATTTTCGTAATATTGAACCAATATTGGTTCTAATATGTTTGTGCTACTTGGGTTGATTCAACTGAGTATGATTTGTTTTATTCTGCAAATATAAAGTTAACGTTTGGTTTTGTTACTTGTTCCAACGTTTAAACAAATTTTGTATTATTATGAAAAAAACTATTTAAAAAAAAATTACCACGTTTTTCAACATGAAAGTTGATTTTTCTTGAAAACTGGCAACTTAGGAGCTTATGAACAAGAGTACCTTTCTTGTGTAGAAAATATTGGCGGTTTGAATAAGGTGGCTCAAATCTGTACTTTTTCCAGTGGCGAAGAAGTTGGAGGAAAAAACACCCACTACCCCTTTAAAATCTTCACGAATTATGGATCCAAAAAAATAAAAATTCAGCACAAAACATAACTTATCATGAATAGAAAATGCCTACAAAATATGTTTTCTGTGCGATAAACGGTTCCAGAGCTATTAGCAAAATAAGGATTTTTTTTTAAATCAACACCCTGTATGCCGAAAATGGTGCATTTTAGAGGGTAAGTTAATAGGAAAGGATACCGCACACTTCAATAGGGAAAGTGGCCCTCTGTCGAATCAGCTGAATTTCTGATATGTCATAATCCATGTCATTCCAAACAAAAAGTTCAGTAGCCACAACTCTTTCTATAGGCTAGTTTTGACGCTAGAGGCCCTCGAAAACTTTCATTTGTTCTTCATTGTTATACAACACGGAACGGTATTCTGGATAATAATCACTATTCTGCATGATCAAAATCTAAATATTCATCAATATAAGATACTATTGGAAGTATTCTTCTTTGGTGTTGTTACATTCGGTCAATTATACAGTGTGTTCTAGCTACTTACAATTTTCAAATTCAATAATTCGAAAATAGTTGCAAATCCTCTTAGGTATCTACAATGAGAAAATGTTCACGAATCTTATTTCACATGACATAGTCAAAAAAAAAAATTAGGGAGTTTTTTTCCAAAATCTATCATTATGTCGTAATTGATTCTTAGGGTATGCAAATGACTACTTTTGATCAAAAAGTCGTACCTAACATCCAAGTGATTCAGAGACAATCAATTATAGTAGGTTTAGTGGGATAGAGGATACGCAGATGTTTGAAAAATTCACTAATATATAACATTATTATTATAGATATTTCATTTCAAAATAATGCACCCCAACTTCCAACCCGATTTTATTTGTCCGGTACGGAACAGATTTTATTTGTATTGCCCTGTATATGCAAAACATGTTTGTCCTAAATACTGCGTTGTTTAATTCATTTTCGTTTTCAAATCGATATCTCAATAAAACTCTAGAAATCGAATTTTGACGCAATATTGCTCCACCCTGTATAAAGATATTATAGTCCAGATTTCTTTGAAACATTTTTGTTCATTCTCGTAATTGGTGGGTGCCTACCTACTAGATGGCTTTGGAAATTATGTCAAAGTTTCTAGCAAGGTTTCGTTTGTTTGTTACTTCATGTCAATATGAATGTAAATATAGCGTATAATTTCGCAGTGACATTTGAATGTTATGTGTGTGAATACAAAGGAACACCAATGCAAATGGTACGTTTGAATGAAGAAAGCAGAGGCATTGCCGAACGTCGAAGGAATGAATTAGAATTGCCTCAAATACCTTTTATTAAACAGACAAGGATTTGCAAAAACTGTCATTTGAGTATTCTCTCAGAGATACAATCTTATGAACAAGATACCGATCCAATTGTACTCAAAGTTCTGTTGCGAACCTCTCATACATCATGTTTAGTATGTGGTAGATTCCAAAATATTGGTAGAATGTCACCTTCTGCTAGGTTGGATGTAGTTCTGAGGACAGGAATGTTCGCACCTGACGGCGTCAGAATCTGTGGTGGTCATTTGAATGAGGAGGGATATCTTCTGCCACCTTTCATGAATGGGCTCAGAGGAATAACAAGACCATTCAATTGGAAAGGTAATGAACTCAAACATATTTAAGTATCGTTACGAGAAGCTGTGCTGAACTATAAATCAACGAATAAATACAATTGCGAGAATAATTTTCCTGATGAAGAGTTTCAGGCGTTAACTTCAATAAAGAAAGAGCAGTTCACAGACCTTTTCGAATTTTGCAATCGCGTCAATATTCACGAGAATAATAGAACAGTAGCAAAAAAAAGATTTGTTATGTTTCTTGTGCAAATTACGACAAGGACTTTCCGATCAATCCTTGATGGGCATGTTTTCCTATTCCAGTCGTCAAGCTGTGAGTTTGGCAATTCAAAAAGTGCGTGTATCATTATTACAACAATTCGTTCCGTAAAATGTAGGGTATCAATCAGCATATAGACAGGGACCAATATATTGCTAGATATGTTACGGATTTTGCAAACACCCTCTACAATCCTGAACCAAATTATCCAAGAGCAAAAGCTTATATTGACGGAACGTCTATAAAAATACCCATAAGTCGGACATTCCAAGTATTGCGTCAATCGTACTGTGTACACAAAGGATATCATCTCTTGAAACCAGCCTTGATTGTTGCTCCCAATGGTTATATCCTAGATGTTCACGGACCTTATTTTGCTGATTTAAGAAATAATGATGCGGCAATGTTGAGACATGAGTATGAACGAGATTTGATGGGTCCGAGGAACTGGTTCCAAGAAGGAGATATCTTCATGTTAGATAGGGGATACCGTAACGCACAGAACTTCTTGGCTGACTTAGGTATAGTAGTGAAAATGCCCGTAGCACTTGGTCATGGACAGCCTCAACTTACAACCGAAGAGGCAAATAATCTAGACTGGTTACGAAAACGAGATGGATTGTAGAAACTAGAAACGGTAATATCAAAAATATGTTCAAATTCTTCAGAGATACTGTACCAATGCCACAAGTTCGTCATATAGGAGACTATATCAGAATAGCATGTGCGATAATCAATGAGTATCATGAACCAATTACCATGGAAGGACCCAATGCTGAGCTAGCTCTAATAAAATGCCAATGAAATAAATGAACTCCAATTGAGAATAGAAGAAGAGGGTCTGCTACGAAGACATGGTAGACGGATTCCAATGGAGGTAAACCAATTACTTAATTTTCAAGTTCTCGATTTGGAGTACTTACGAGAACTTACATTCAAGATTTTCCAAATCAAACTAGCTCCATCTTATGTACAAGATAATAGACTGGATGTGGGAAACATTTTATTCGAATTCGACGAACGTATTGATAATCCAGGTCTATTAGGGATGAGAGTATCAAATACCAGCTATGGATCCAATACAATGTCAGTTTGGAACGTGTGCAAATCAGGAATTCGTACATTGGGTACATGTTCCCATGTAGCCAGCGTACTTTGGTACCTTGGATATGCCCGTCATGCCGCCAATGTTAGGTATCCCTCGACGCAAATACTTCATACCATATCTGATGCTGCAGAGAGACATAATAATGAAGAACCTATGATTGTGTAGATTGATATACATGTTTATTGCATATTATCCTTGTTTCTTCGATCATATTGATATGTTCTCATATGGAACGCCCTGTAAATTATCGAATGAATGATTAGGGTTCAGTCGAGAGTTTTCCATTAGGTCCACCAGGTTAAATGGGTACGTTAAATGTTACATATGATATATTGAGTTAGAGCCCATTATTTTCTCCATTTAACCTTTAAGCTGAATGTGCGACTAGAGGCTTAGTTGACCCGTTAGGAGGAGTTTCTCCACAACACCCCTTGAGCATCAATATAATAATCAGATATATATTAATACTCATTCGACAAAACCCTATCAAAATGATAGACACTTTTTTATATTTTCCATGGGTTTCATCATTCATTTAAATAATATAAACATGACCATAATAGCTGGAACACACTGTATAAATGATCACCTGCAGGTAACAATACTTCCAATAGTATCTTATATTAATGAATATTTAGATTTTGATTATGCAGAATAGTGATTATTATCCAGAATACTGTTCCGTGTTGTATAACAATGAAGAACAAATGAAAGTTTTCGAGAGCATCTAGCGTCAAAACTAGCCTATAAAAAAAGTTGTGCCCATTGAACTTTCTGTTTATAATGACTTGGATTATAACATATCAAAAATTCAGCCAATTCCACTGTGGGCCACTTTCCCTATTGAGGTGTGCGGTATCCAAATTTTTTCATATTCTTGGAGGAGCTATCATATCCTGAAGCCCTGCCTATTTATTATAAAACACCCTGTATAACGTTACAGAAACACATTCATTTGCACACGCTGATACAGTGCTTCTCAAAAGTTCTCTCCCCCACTCATCTTTGAAACGATTATACATAAACAAATGAAATTTCTAAACGGAATATTGAATATTGAAAAGTTCCCTACTAGTGATGATAGATGACGAAATCGGCAAAGATGACGTCACAAAGCCATTGTGACCAATAATCAAATCATCTTTTGAACAATTCGTTCACGCCAGTCATATAGTATGCCCATCGACTATGTCAAATGTTTTACATTTTTCTCGCAGGAGGAATGGTCGAATTAGTTTTTTTTTGGAATACCGCGTCCATGGGTAGATGGCGCAATGACTTCGTGTGGTTCGGGGCTTGATACTATGAAGGTTTTTGATTTTCAATAATGGGAAGTCATCGACTTTATGTTGATGATGTCACTGCCTTGTACTGACGAGTGGCCAAATTGCCCGAATCTGGTCTGCAAGTGTGTCCGTCCCTATAATTGAAGATCAATTCCTCCATTTGTATCGACAAAAGCAAATGCAGGATTTTCTTCTGTGAAGAAACATGCACTGGCACTGGTCGGATATAATTCAATGCCCTTCGTAGTATCAGCCAAGGGAGTAGTTGTTTTCTGACATGTGCCTACTGTGTAGGTAGATTTGAGACTGGTCTGAACGAATTGATCGAAAGATGATTTGAAAAAAACTATTCAAAGATAGTAATCTTGTTTGTGTTCATGTCAGTTTTGGCAAATCGCTTTTGAAAAACGCAAAGCTGAGATCAATTAAAACAGTTACAAGTAACATTCAAAATTCAAGCTCCGCCTCGAATAAGGTGACGTTTTTATTGGTCTCTCTAATTCGACGTTTTCGTACTTATCCAAGGTTTTGATAAAAGGAGGGGGGGGACTTTTGAGACGTACTCTATAACATTTTTATACATTCTTGAGGAGATGTGAGTACAAATAACAGCTGTAGTTTGAGGTGACAGTCTGAATTCATTTACTTAATTGGAACCTGTTAGAATAAGTAATGGGTGGAATTAATGAAATGGAAAAATATAAATATCATAATATGTGAGCAAAAATCTCAGTGAGATTGGTTCAAATGTTATTCAAGTCAAGAATCAATGATATCTCTATTACAGACAGACACACTCGTTTAATATTTTCGGCTTACATTGAATTTTAACATTATTTAGAAGGCATAATTTCATTGGCCCCTACGTTTCTGACAGAATTCGATAAAGAAACTCAGATCTGCTACCAAAGGAAATATTTTCAATAGTATTCAAAAAATCAAAGATGATTTCAGTGAATTCAAGAATTATATATGTCTCAGAGAAAACTACCTCCTCAAGGATTTTGATAAAGTGACTATCCATTTGCTAAACATTGATTGCAATAAAGATGGAACTCTCAACAGCGGAACGACTGATGATGTGAAAAATATCATCAGGAAATGATCGGTTTCCCCTTTTGATTTCGGAGAACTCATACACATTGGATGCACCTCACATTCCCATTCATTGGATTGAGATTTCAATGTTCCATCTCGAGTGGTAGTATTTTGAACTTGCGATGTCTGAATTATTCGATTAATTCGAAGCTGTTATAAGAACTGAGTGATTCGAAAAAAACGATAGAGCTTGATAAAACGAAAATGAAACAATGCTAAAAATAATGAAATGAAATCAAATTCATTTCAACAACTGATGAAATATGAAAAATATAGCTCATAAGATCTGATCCGATGCTAGATTGAAAAAAGAAATGAATCGTAAATATGTTCTATGATTCCATCAGGTCTCATTTTGGTTTTTTCAACACATTTCATATCTAAATTCTAATAATTTCAACCAGCTCATTTTTATTGCGTCTAGCGATGTTGTTATATTCCTAATCGCTTAGTTTTTGTAACAAAAGAGATATGAAGTCTGAAAAAGGATGATACTAAGTTATAATAGGCTAGGATGAACTACAACCAGTTAGAGGCATTATTTCTTGTCTTTTTCTTCTTCGAGCGAGCAGAAAAGGGAAACACAAAACTTCTATGAAAAAATTGATACGTGTATATCATTCATAGACATTGGATTCATATATAAAGAGAAAGTGATAGTTCATCTGAAACAGTGACTTACCTGCTTATATGGCGCGACAGGCACTGTATCACATCCACATTGAAAGGAGCACTTCATGTCTTTTCAAAATAAATCGAGATATGCATACCAACATTCCATGCTTGATTTAATGAAGTGATGATTGGTCGTCAGCCACACATTTTCATACTCTATGCTCATAACACTGAATAACAAAAAAACCTATGATTTTTCGTGACGGCGACTCGAATTCAGCTGAATATAAAACAAAGCCGCGCGTGCGGTGGAATCTTTATGGGCGAGTCATTACTTTCACAAAAGGCTGCGAGAGACAATAAAACGAAAAAACCCTACATAATGGCCCTTCACCGTATTGAAAATTGGTGATTTCGATGGCAATTTGTTTCATTTTATGCATTTTCCTGCCGCGAATGTGATGTGTATGATAATACGTTGAATGGAATTTTTTGAAATATACGCGACCTGGTAAAATTCGTTAATGAGATTGGGCGGTTATTGAAAAAATGGGTCACAAAAAAGAATAATCATATCACGGTAGAAAATTCCGTATCCTCTTTGGTAGTATATATATATATATATATATATATATATATATATATATATATATATATATATATATATATTATATTATATTATATTATATTATATTATATTATATTATATTATATTATATAAATTTTCAGGTACTACCAAAGAGGATACGGAATTTTCTACCGTGATATGATTATTCTTTTTTGTGACCCATTTTTTCAATAACCGCCCAATCCCATTAACGAATTTTACCAGGTCGCGTATATTTCAAAAAATTCCATTCAACGTATTATCATACACATCACATTCGCGGCAGGAAAATGCATAAAATGAAACAAATTGCCATCGAAATCACCAATTTTCAATACGGTGAAGGGCCATTATGTAGGGTTTTTTCGTTTTATTGCCTCTCGCAGCCTTTTGTGAAAGTAATGACTCGCCCATAAAGATTCCACCGCACGCGCGGCTTTGTTTTATATTCAGCTGAATTCGAGTCGCCGTCACGAAAAATCATTGGTTTTTTTGTTATTCAGTGTTATGAGCATAGAGTATGAAAATGTGTGGCTGACGACCAATCATCACTTCATTAAATCAAGCATGGAATGTTGGTATGCATATCTCGATTTATTTTGAAAAGACATGAAGTGCTCCTTTCAATGTGGATGTGATACAGTGCCTGTCGCGCCATATAAGCAGGTAAGTCACTGTTTCAGATGAACTATCACTTTCTCTTTATATATGAATCCAATGTCTATGAATGATATACACGTATCAATTTTTTCATAGAAGTTTTGTGTTTCCCTTTTCTGCTCGCTCGAAGAAGAAAAAGACAAGAAATAATGCCTCTAACTGGTTGTAGTTCATCCTATATAACTCAGTATCATCCTTTTCCAGACTTCATATCTCTTTTGTTACAAAAACTAAGCGATTAGGAATATAACAACATCGCTAGACGCAATAAAAATGAGCTGGTTGAAATTATTAGAATTTAGATATGAAATGTGTTGAAAAAACCAAAATGAGACCTGATGGAATCATAGAACATATTTACGATTCATTTCTTTTTTCAATCTAGCATCGGATCAGATCTTATGAGCTATATTTTTCATATTTCATCAGTTGTTGAAATGAATTTGATTTCATTTCATTATTTTTAGCATTGTTTCATTTTCGTTTTATCAAGCTCTATCGTTTTTTTCGAATCACTCAGTTCTTATAACAGCTTCGAATTAATCGAATAATTCAGACATCGCAAGTTCAAAATACTACCACTCGAGATGGAACATTGAAATCTCAATCCAATGAATGGGAATGTGAGGTGCATCCAATGTGTATGAGTTCTCCGAAATCAAAAGGGGAAACCGATCATTTCCTGATGATATTTTTCACATCATCAGTCGTTCCGCTGTTGAGAGTTCCATCTTTATTGCAATCAATGTTTAGCAAATGGATAGTCACTTTATCAAAATCCTTGAGGAGGTAGTTTTCTCTGAGATATATATATAATTCTTGAATTCACTGAAATCATCTTTGATTTTTTGAATACTATTGAAAATATTTCCTTTGGTAGCAGATCTGAGTTTCTTTATCGAATTCTGTCAGAAACGTAGGGGCCAATGAAATTATGCCTTCTAAATAATGTTAAAATTCAATGTAAGCCGAAAATATTAAACGAGTGTGTCTGTCTGTAATAGAGATATCATTGATTCTTGACTTGAATAACATTTGAACCAATCTCACTGAGATTTTTGCTCACATATTATGATATTTATATTTTTCCATTTCATTATTCCCACCCATTACTTATTCTAACAGGTTTCAATTAAGTAAATGAATTCAGACTGTCACCTCAAACTACAGCTGTTATTTGTACTCACATCTCCTCAAGAATGTATAAAAATGTTATAGAGTACGTCTCAAAAATCCCCCCCCTCCTCTTATCAAAACCTTGGATAAGTACGAAAACGTCGAATTAGAGAGACCAATAAAAACGTCACCTTATTCGAGGCGGAGCTTGAATTTTGAATGTTACTAGTAACTGTTTTAATTGATCTCAGCTTTGCGTTTTTCAAAAGCGATTTGCCAAAACTGACATGAACACAAACAAGATTACTATCTTTGAATAGTTTTTTTCAAATCATCTTTCGATCAATTCGTTCAGACCCGTCTCAAATCTACCTACACAGTAGGCACATGTCAGAAAACAACTACTCCCTTGGCTGATACTACGAAGGGCATTGAATTATATCCGACCAGTGCCAGTGCATGTTTCTTCACAGAAGAAAATCCTGCATTTGCTTTTGTCGATACAAATGGAGGAATTGATCTTCAATTATAGGGACGGACACACTTGCAGACCAGTTTCGGGCAATTTGGCCACTCGTCAGTACAAGGCAGTGACATCATCAACATAAAGTCGATGACTTCCCATTATTGAAAATCAAAAACCTTCATAGTATCAAGCCCCGAACCACACGAAGTCATTGCGCCATCTACCCATGGACGCGGTATTCCAAAAAAAAACTAATTCGACCATTCCTCCTGCGAGAAAAATGTAAAACATTTGACATAGTCGATGGGCATACTATATGACTGGCGTGAACGAATTGTTCAAAAGATGATTTGATTATTGGTCACAATGGCTTTGTGACGTCATCTTTGCCGATATCGTCATCTATCATCACTAGTAGGGAACTTTTCAATATTCAATATTCCGTTTAGAAATTTCATTTGTTTATGTATAATCGTTCCAAAGATGAGAGGGGGAGAGAACTTTTGAGAAGCACTGTATCAGCGTGTGCAAATGAATGTGTTTCTGTAACGTTATACAGGGTGTTTTATAATAAATAGGCAGGGCTTCAGGATATGATAGCTCCTTCAAGAATATGAAAAAATTTGGATACCGCACACCTTAATAGGGAAAGTGGCCCACAGTGGAATTGGCTGAATTTTTGATATGGAAAACTTTCATTTGTTCTTCATTGTTATACAACACGGAACGGTATTCTGGATAATAATCACTATTCTGCATATATATATATATATATATATATATATATATATATATATATATATATATATAGAGGATACGGAATTTTCTACCGTGATATGATTATTCTTTTTTGTGACCCATTTTTTCAATAACCGCCCAATCCCATTAACGAATTTTACCAGGTCGCGTATATTTCAAAAAATTCCATTCAACGTATTATCATACACATCACATTCGCGGCAGGAAAATGCATAAAATGAAACAAATTGCCATCGAAATCACCAATTTTCAATACGGTGAAGGGCCATTATGTAGGGTTTTTTCGTTTTATTGCCTCTCGCAGCCTTTTGTGAAAGTAATGACTCGCCCATAAAGATTCCACCGCACGCGCGGCTTTGTTTTATATTCAGCTGAATTCGAGTCGCCGTCACGAAAAATCATTGGTTTTTTTGTTATTCAGTGTTATGAGCATAGAGTATGAAAATGTGTGGCTGACGACCAATCATCACTTCATTAAATCAAGCATGGAATGTTGGTATGCATATCTCGATTTATTTTGAAAAGACATGAAGTGCTCCTTTCAATGTGGATGTGATACAGTGCCTGTCGCGCCATATAAGCAGGTAAGTCACTGTTTCAGATGAACTATCACTTTCTCTTTATATATGAATCCAATGTCTATGAATGATATACACGTATCAATTTTTTCATAGAAGTTTTGTGTTTCCCTTTTCTGCTCGCTCGAAGAAGAAAAAGACAAGAAATAATGCCTCTAACTGGTTGTAGTTCATCCTAGCCTATTATAACTTAGTATCATCCTTTTTCAGACTTCATATCTCTTTTGTTACAAAAACTAAGCGATTAGGAATATAACAACATCGCTAGACGCAATAAAAATGAGCTGGTTGAAATTATTAGAATTTAGATATGAAATGTGTTGAAAAAACCAAAATGAGACCTGATGGAATCATAGAACATATTTACGATTCATTTCTTTTTTCAATCTAGCATCGGATCAGATCTTATGAGCTATATTTTTCATATTTCATCAGTTGTTGAAATGAATTTGATTTCATTTCATTATTTTTAGCATTGTTTCATTTTCGTTTTATCAAGCTCTATCGTTTTTTTCGAATCACTCAGTTCTTATAACAGCTTCGAATTAATCGAATAATTCAGACATCGCAAGTTCAAAATACTACCACTCGAGATGGAACATTGAAATCTCAATCCAATGAATGGGAATGTGAGGTGCATCCAATGTGTATGAGTTCTCCGAAATCAAAAGGGGAAACCGATCATTTCCTGATGATATTTTTCACATCATCAGTCGTTCCGCTGTTGAGAGTTCCATCTTTATTGCAATCAATGTTTAGCAAATGGATAGTCACTTTATCAAAATCCTTGAGGAGGTAGTTTTCTCTGAGACATATATAATTCTTGAATTCACTGAAATCATCTTTGATTTTTTGAATACTATTGAAAATATTTCCTTTGGTAGCAGATCTGAGTTTCTTTATCGAATTCTGTCAGAAACGTAGGGGCCAATGAAATTATGCCTTCTAAATAATGTTAAAATTCAATGTAAGCCGAAAATATTAAACGAGTGTGTCTGTCTGTAATAGAGATATCATTGATTCTTGACTTGAATAACATTTGAACCAATCTCACTGAGATTTTTGCTCACATATTATGATATTTATATTTTTCCATTTCATTATTCCCACCCATTACTTATTCTAACAGGTTTCAATTAAGTAAATGAATTCAGACTGTCACCTCAAACTACAGCTGTTATTTGTACTCACATCTCCTCAAGAATGTATAAAAATGTTATAGAGTACGTCTCAAAAATCCCCCCCCTCCTCTTATCAAAACCTTGGATAAGTACGAAAACGTCGAATTAGAGAGACCAATAAAAACGTCACCTTATTCGAGGCGGAGCTTGAATTTTGAATGTTACTAGTAACTGTTTTAATTGATCTCAGCTTTGCGTTTTTCAAAAGCGATTTGCCAAAACTGACATGAACACAAACAAGATTACTATCTTTGAATAGTTTTTTTCAAATCATCTTTCGATCAATTCGTTCAGACCCGTCTCAAATCTACCTACACAGTAGGCACATGTCAGAAAACAACTACTCCCTTGGCTGATACTACGAAGGGCATTGAATTATATCCGACCAGTGCCAGTGCATGTTTCTTCACAGAAGAAAATCCTGCATTTGCTTTTGTCGATACAAATGGAGGAATTGATCTCCAATTATAGGGACGGACACACTTGCAGACCAGTTTCGGGCAATTTGGCCACTCGTCAGTACAAGGCAGTGACATCATCAACATAAAGTCGATGACTTCCCATTATTGAAAATCAAAAACCTTCATAGTATCAAGCCCCGAACCACACGAAGTCATTGCGCCATCTACCCATGGACGCGGTATTCCAAAAAAAAACTAATTCGACCATTCCTCCTGCGAGAAAAATGTAAAACATTTGACATAGTCGATGGGCATACTATATGACTGGCGTGAACGAATTGTTCAAAAGATGATTTGATTATTGGTCACAATGGCTTTGTGACGTCATCTTTGCCGATATCGTCATCTATCATCACTAGTAGGGAACTTTTCAATATTCAATATTCCGTTTAGAAATTTCATTTGTTTATGTATAATCGTTCCAAAGATGAGAGGGGGAGAGAACTTTTGAGAAGCACTGTATCAGCGTGTGCAAATGAATGTGTTTCTGTAACGTTATACAGGGTGTTTTATAATAAATAGGCAGGGCTTCAGGATATGATAGCTCCTTCAAGAATATGAAAAAATTTGGATACCGCACACCTTAATAGGGAAAGTGGCCCACAGTGGAATTGGCTGAATTTTTGATATGGAAAACTTTCATTTGTTCTTCATTGTTATACAACACGGAACGGTATTCTGGATAATAATCACTATTCTGCATATATATATATATATATATATATATATATATATATATATATTTGAAAACAGAAGTTTGTTTCTTTATGAAGTTTTTATTTCAAAAGTACAAGCTAGAGAGTGAATAGAATATGACAGAAAAATTGTATTGTCCCTGTGGTGGGAGGGTGGAACTCATTGGGGGGAGGGGTTAAAAAAAATAATGAAACCAATCGATAAAATATTATTTTTTAACATAAAAACATTGATTGCATTTTTCATAAAAATGCACCCCTTTCGAGTAATAGCGCAAGGAAAAGTGTAATTTTTGCAAAAAAAATTGTTTTATTTTTGTACGATTAATATTGAAGGAGATATGACATGGCAGAAATGGATGATTAACGAAAAATGAAGAAACCGGATCGTTCTGTCGTAAATATCTCGAAAAATATAACTTTTACAAAAAAAATGATTCATATCATTTTGCAAAATGACAAAATCGGGAAAATTTTGAGACCAACCAGAACCGTTTAAAATAAAAAGAAAAAAGTTATGGGCAAAATAATTTTTTTTCAAAAATTTGTAATGCCAATTTTTTTGCGCCATATGGGCTAAGGTGCTTGGAAAAAAAAATCCTCTGGTGAAAAGTCAGAACGCTTTGTCCTGAATATGTCCAGCCATTTTTGGCCCTATCGGGTAAATATTGTTTATGTTTTGGCCTGCTAAAGTTGGGTAGAATCGTGTATTTTTTAAAACATTTTCAGTTTTTGGCCAGCAGCGTGAAAATTATTTATTTTAAACAGCCAAATTTTTTAGCATTTATTCCAGGATAGTTGTATTTCAATTTTTTGTTATTATTTTTCATCTGAAAGCAAATTTGTCCGTTTAAAATTGCCTATTTTATGTTTATAACGGTAAATGCTCTTTTTTGTCGGGCGAAATAAAAAAAAATTGGCCCATCCAATTCAAATGTTGCATATGACATGAAATTTCGGCGATAACCTTAGCTTTAAAATGGTTCCTGGTACATCTCGATATCATTAGCCAAAAAAAAGTTATGGCCAAAAAACCTTTTTTTTTCCATCAATCACATAAAATTTTTATAGTTAATCCATTGGGACCCTCTATTTATAAGTTTTATGAACATTTTTCGTGCAGTACTGTATGTTTAGATGATAAGCCAATTGAATTCTGCTGTCAAATTTCAAATCCCGACTCTTGACAGCAGTCAAATAGCCAAATAAAAAAGGGTAGTTTTTACGGTTTACAGGGTGTTTCAGAAATTTCTGACATTGAAATCGTAATCAGTGACCCAAAAAACCCCCCGGTACCTATTTTAACGAAAATTCATTTAATATTGCCCGAGATATTAAATATTTATTAATTTTGGGCCAAAAAAACAGTTTGGCCAAGTTTTACAGCGTTTTGGAGCTTTGCCCAGTAACCAAACTTGTTTACTCGGATACTTGACACCTTTTTTGACAAATTCCAAAAAAATTTAAGTTGATCTGAATGGTCTCGAATTAGTCCTTCATTTTACTAAAAAATTTACTTCTTTTACTGGAGTATATATATAGGTAGAAATTTGATGATGCTATATGCCATTACTGGGCTGGAAAGATGAATCATAGAAGGTAGTAACGAGTTTTGGTAGTATACTATTTTTCTCTTCTTCTAAATAAAAGTCGACCTATTCAACCGGTTTCATATATGTATATTACTCTCCACTGTGAACTGGGACCTGAATGGAAGTTTTCAAAATGACACCCTTTTTGTTCCGTATTCGAAACGTTATATCAATTACAAGGAAATGCCTCATGGAATTACGAAGTTTCTGCAAAACTCTTTACCCTTTAGGCTACTCACGCCTGAGCACAGCGCAACATTTTGGTGAAATAACTGGGTCCTGAATCACCATGACCATAACAGTAAACAAAAGCAGTTATTACTTTCCCGCAGAAACACTCGACTTTCACCGCGTTATTCCACCCTTTGGGGGTTGAACAGGGTTGGTTCATTGTGCTCGCTTTGTGAGTGGCTTCCCTGAAACCTGCTCCAAAAATACATCAATCATCTCGAAAACTAATCTGTCACACACAATGCCTCCCGACCAACTAATTGGGATAAATCTCCCCTCAATTAGTCATTGCTGGTTATTATACTAATAATGAGATTCCGTCCCGAATAATCCGGTTTCAAAGAAGATACTCCCTTTCCCTTTCGGCTTCCAGGACCGGTAGAGGCTTCTTCTTCGTGAAAAAACTCTGAAATCATTATATGCAACAAACTAAATCAATACAGAATGGAAGATAGGAATATAAAATATTTATCCAAGAGCTCAATCAATTCACTCTGGGTGAAACAAGCTTGTATAGGTTTGAAAATCGATTGTTATTTTGATGAATCAAATTTTAATGAAATTAGACTGTACTCACGTAGAAATATCTTATTGATATCATCTAATCGAATAAGGTTTTGTGTACTTGGTATACGAACCGAACCAGATGAAAATACTTTCTTTTCTCTTGCGATTCAGCGCCTGTCGGGACATAATGGCAGAGAAGTGTCTGATTTAGATTTAGAGACCCTTTCTTACTTTTTCTGGTAAAGCATTATGGTACTTTCTATGTGAAAGTACCATATTTTATATTAGTGGATGAAAAAATCTAGAGATAGCTCCATCAAACGATTCAGAGTATTCCACACTTCCGAGAATTGGGCGAATTGAGAGAATCATCCTCAAGAAAGTCAAATCTTCGTTGAACATTATAATTTTTAGGATTTCATTCTCCAAGTCAATACATATTGACAAAATAACAGGAGTCTTCGGAAGAAAAAAGATCAGGTAATGAGCAAACACTCTTTGTTAATATAACTATATCATTGAAAGATGTTTTATCAATTCACAAGAAAAAAAATATTTCAAACAGCTTTTAATGAACTTCAAGGCTCAGATACGACCTGTCATGGAATACAGTCCTCATGTGTGGAGTTCGGCACCAAAACATTCATTGAGGTCTCTCGATTCTTTTCAGAGAAAGGCAATTCGTCTTGTTGGTGATTCTTCGCTCACAAACTCGCTCGCTCACTTCATTGGAACATCGTAGAAGGGTCGGAGACTTGTCTCTGTTCTATAGATACTTTTACGGTCGATGCTCTTCCGAATTGTTATCAATTGTTCCCCCCTTGGCAATATCTACACGAATGACTCGACGAGTACAGAATTCCTACCCCTTTGTTTTGAATTTGGAAACCTGTCGAACCTCTCTTGCTCAGGAATAATCTTTTTCCAATAGAATAGCTGAGCTTTGGAACTTCTTGGCGAAAGAGGTTTATCCTGGGGCTTACAAACTTCAGAAATTCAAAGTGAATGTTAATTCGTATCTCCTGTCCCTTGATTCACACGGTGTTCTTTTAACATTAAAGGGCTCCCCTTTCGTGTGAATCTGCATATAAAAAAAACTGTTCCCCCTGACGGGCATTGAATCAAGTAAGTCAGTTTTTTGCTCATTTTGTACACCAAAGAATTCAATTCAAATTCACAACATCTGTAGAATAAGTATATTGTAAAAAACAAACACAAGTGATAAATACCATTTCTTGCACCAGGAAAACAATCCAATCTCAACTCAGACAAGTTTGTTCCTCTCAGAACCTCTTACTGAGCTCTTAATCTCAGAACTGAGTTCCATATATTATCCACATTCGTTCGAAAAATAGTTTTCTACCGTCCGAGTAGATAATGAGATGTTTTTGTAGAAGTATCTCATAAATATGTTTATCTGGTTTGATTTTCGTTTGTTAGCTATACAAATCCAACATATCTGAATGATATACACATATTAGGAGAAGTGTTTGACAGTTTATTTATTGTACTACTTTTATAGAAATCTTCTATTATTCTGTTCTGCTTTCGAAAGTGAAATAGTAATAGTTTTGTCGAACTATACTATTCATCCGTTGGAGTCATGATTGCCTATACAGGGGGCTGTCGAGGTGCAACTCCGTCCACCTACCAATGCCATCTAATTACTAATATAAAAAATTTAATTTTTTTAGATCCACCTTCCCAATACCGCATTTTTGTGTGCTTCGTTTATTGGTGAAATTTGTTCACTCAAAAATGCGGAACTCTATTGCAGATGGTTCACTTCGAAGGCAAAACGCCAACTCAAACCACAGACACATCTAACGACAGGCGCATCGTACATCCGTCATTGTTATCTACCAGTAACAACCACCTATAAATGAAAAAAAAATCAGAGGAATATCAATAGTATAATGGCTAATATTACGGTGGGCGCATTGAACATCCGTCATTGTTATCTAACCACCTATAAATGAAAAAAAATCAGAGGAATATCAATAGTATAATGGCTAATATTGGTATATAGTGGGGAAGTGAATTACTTTACAGAGATCAATTAATCTGACACCAAATTGAAATTACTCTCTTTAGACTTTTTGCCAGTTCTCACCTACAAGGACTGCTATCTGGGCAATTAACAAGAATCTATCACAGCGCGTCAGCCAGAAAATTTCTGCCGTGACTGTGGATTGAACAGGCAGGGAGAAATCTGAATCGATTGTAAGTCAGCACCGTCGACATCTTTTCCACCACCTAGACTTTCTTATTTAGAATCGACAGAAGAAATTCAAAAAATTCATATGCCCCTCACCTTCAAACTTAGATTTGAAAACAAAATCGATAAAAACGGTGCCATAGTAGCCAAGTAATTTAATTAATAATTGATAATAAATTATCCCAGGGGGACTTTCATCCCTTGCACCTCCACCAATTCTTTAATTTTTCCAGATCAATCGTTAAGTTGTTGACGGTATTAAAAAATTCTAAGTCATTCCAAAAGGGATAAGTGGTATAGGAAGCTCAGCGTCAAAAATGCATCTGTTCAACCCCTGCAACCCATCAACAAAAATATGAAATTTCACCTTGGAGTTGATTAACAATTATTGATCTAGTTCAAAAATGATTACAGCAATTCCGATCGTTCTTCGAATTATATTTTCCATTTCTTCAGTTATCGATTGAATATTTATTTATGATGTGGTTGAATAATCCTACCTAGCACTTAATGATGGATAACCTTAATCCTGATTTTTCGGTGGGTACACTTCTCAAGGAAAGTATCGGTTATGCGAATTTAAGGTCAATACCGTCTTTTACGAAATTTTATGGGGCACTTATTGGTGGGTGATCATTTTTTCAAATTGCATATTCACCGAGCTTTTAGCAAGTGTAACAGTAAATTTTTTTTTTTCTGCAAGATAACTTTTTATGATTATGGAGATGGATATTTTCGTCATATACATTATTTCCAATCCGTTACCGCTAAGCACACATATACGTCATGTTCGAGCCATACCAATATGTATCGCTCAAATAGAATCGAAACTGTCACACGTCATTGATGATGACATAAAATCATCGCACTGACACCAATTCAATTATATGAATTCATTGGAAAGTTCACATAGAAATTTCGCTACCGATATTCTTTGGTACCCTGCTGGCAACATTTTCGATGTTGACGAGATTCATTCGATGATTGATATCCATCAATCGGTAATTGTTTTTTGAAATGAGAGCTTTGTGTTGTGATGGATACTTCAAAAATGAACTCGTTATCAGAAACTGCGTTTTATTGAAAATATCATTTACTACTCAGTTTTTATAAAAATCGATCATTTCTTTGGAATCAATATGGATAGAAATCCTGGTGAAATAACTTGAATACCATTACAATGTTAATGTTTTCGTCGAGGACGAAGACGAACGGCTCATTTGATAATGAAAGACATTGTGGCGGAAGTTCACATTCCTAAAATATATGCGCCAAGCCGGGTAAAATTAAAATAAATCGTAATGCGTGAGTCAGAAGATGACGGACTTTGACTATAACACCATCTACCGAATCGTCTGTAAAACCCTTCAATCTGATAAATCATGTCTGATATTTTGACAAAACAATATCAAATCAGTGATCTCACCAGAGATTCTATACATCTTGATGTGAAATGCATACAGAGAGTTTTTTTTTGTTATTTATTTCAAAAGAGTACGTGTCTTTATGATTATGATCAGGTATGCATCATTTTCAAGAATATTCTTTTTGGGAACATATTCGATGCTAATAGTAAATAATGGTTCATCTGATCCATTGCTCGCACAAGTTTCGACTTCTGAGGGTTGACGTTCGTCAGCTGGTTAATGGAACGAACAATTTCACAATTTCGGTAGCAACAAAATCATTATTTTTTGTGAATTAGTGAGTAACCATAAGTCCTTGTATTTCAGGTAGATTATCTGATTGCCCTTTTTCGAATCCTTCATCCATGATATCGAATGTACAATATAAAAGTAACAGTAGAATCCATTAGCACAAAGTACTTGGTAACTGCAGATGGATAGGTTACCTAGTAAGCGGGCGAAGAGAGTGTTGACCTATGACGTAACACAAAGACTATACGTTTGGGCAGATGATTGAATGTTTTCGAGAGTTTTATATGGTTCTGAAATTCCAACCACTTGGTTTTTTGAATGAAATAAAGACTTGTGTATTTATTCACATATAGGTTTTACTGGGACCAAGTTTCGAACGATTTCGCGAACCCATTAAGATTCTTCATTGTTTCGTTTCCGGACACATAGTTGTCAGGGACCCCTACCAAATTCCTCAAGTTATTGACTGATAAATCATGAATAAATAGTGACAGTTACTACTACTTTGTCACTTTCAATCAGAATTGGCTATGTTCAAAATTCACCAATGTAGGTTTATCACGTCGAAGGATGCCACAGGTAAAAATGTACAGATTTTGAACTGCCAGATTCAACACTCTGTAACAGCCAAATTATCATACAAGTTCTTTGAGCTTTTTCCTCTTCCATGAGAGCTGAATGAAACCAGCTGAATGCACATGATATCTGAATACCTCCTGATGCCAGCTCTGCTTCCCCAAACCACAATCCCTCACAATAACTTATCGTCATAACTTTTGGCTTATTAGTGTCTCTTGAATTAACCCTTCGTCTGACATTAACCCTCGAGTGCGGATTGCAAGACCTTCAGTTATTTACTGTACAAACAGATTTGTAGATTATGTGGTTATTTATGCAATGACCACTGTTTGATAAGGGAGAATCGAATGTTTGGATAACGAAATGGGTTGTTCTAGATATGATATTGCTGGAGCCACTGCGATATAGAATTCTGATCGAACTAGGATCGTATTCAGTTATTCAGTGGCTGTTTGTATGGGAATATGAGTAATTTACAAAGTTTGGTGGAGATGCGGTTTTTATCGCAACTGGTATTTTATAACTTTATTTTGATTCGGATAGTAATTTTTGTACGAAGTACGTAAAATGGATGTTTTTTCAATGCAAAGTATTAATTTTTGTCCGAGACTGCAGGTCGAGGACAAAAATTCTCTCAAATGTGCCATGAAAACACGAAATACAAACAGCATTTTTTGTAAAACTGTGAATGTGGATTCACATCATCTGAAATGATTTTAAAATAAATATCTACAATACATTTTGACGTGTTTCATTTTCCCGATAAGTTATGGCACAATTTCACAGCATGCACCAGTCTTTCTGTGTCGTTACTATTGAAACGGTTTTCTGGCACGTCTCTTATTCGTTTGACTGTGTTTGCTCGTACTTGTCCTTCAATTTCAAGTTATTTTCAGGAAGATGGATGTTGATTTTGAGTGTGGTAGTGATAGCGGTAATATTTCAGTCGCTATGAGTAACTTTTTTTCGATCAAAGTTTTGGTGGAATTTATGTAATTCGGTCTTCTCCACAAAAAATCACATCTTCGACAGTCTCGTATATTTTCGGAGATACAGGTCCAGTTTGTTGTGAAACATAAAAATTGTCAGTATTTTTATCAAAACATCACAAAAGTCAAATTTCCGAGTTCTCAAATGTGGAAAACGGGGTTCCACAGGGTTCAATCCTGGGCCCTTTACTTTTTATACTATATACTCATGAGTTCCATAAACACTTACAGTTCAGCAAGTGTCATTTCTACGCTGATGACACACAAATATACCTATCTTTTCCTGAAGATGAGATATTTGAAACTAGTACTCGTTTGAATTCCGATTTGGAATCTATCATATCCATCTCAAAAAAGTTCTGCCTGTCAATAAATCCTAATAAGTCCATTGCAATGTTGTTCGGCAGAAAAAAAGCCCGTACCCGCTGTCAGAATAACTTAAATATTATAATTGAAAATGTCTACTTAAGGCCAGTTGACAGTGCCAAAAATTTGGGCATCATACTTATACTTCGTTGAAATTCACCGGGCATGTCAATATGATCATCAAGCGAGCTTTCTGTAACCTCAAGCTGATCTACGCTAACAGAAATTCACTAGATAAAAGTAGTAAAACAACGTTATGCGAATCTTTAGTTCTTTCGCATCTGAACTACACTGATATAATTTATGGTCATGCTATTTCGAAACGTGACTCCCAACGTCTCCAACTCATACAAAACTCTTGTGTTCGTCTCATCTGCGGCTTGAGGAGACGTAACCACATAACAGGTCCGTTAAAAGAGCTAGGTTGGCTAACCTTAGAAAGAAGGAGAATCTTACATTCGTGTACCCTTTTTCATAAAATAATTGTAACGCACAAACCACAGTATTTATATAATAAGATTACTTTCCGCACTGATGTCCATCACCTCAATGTGAGGTATAAATCTAGACTAACCCCACCTCTACACACGACTGCACAGTTTCGATGTTTTTTTTCATATCAGATCACACGGCTATACAATCGGATACCCGATGAACTTAAAAAACTATATTCTTCGAGCTTCAAGAGGCAGATTAAAAAAAAAAAATTTCGAATGCGACCTGAACTTCTGAACGACTTTAAATTTAGGTCCACGCGTGCTTGTAATATGTATATGTGTGTGTATATGTATGTGTGTGTGTATGTGTGTATATATGTATATATATATATATGTATATATATGTGTGCACATATGTGTATATTCTGATGCGTATATACTGTTGTTAATGATTCTCTATTGGAATGTTATATGCATCAAATGTCTGTAACTATTTTATTCTCGTTATACTCTAAAATATCTAATTTTTTTTTTCTCTCAAGGTTGAGTGGAAGAGAGCATTTGTCTATTCCCCGCGGTTTAGACAAAAGCTAACTCTGCCTTTTGGTAGACGATGTTGTTACTGTTATTTCTATTACTATTATATGCAGTTTGTAATTTTCTCTACCAATCAAAACGTTTATTATTATTATTATTATTATTATTCACTTGTTCGTAACATTTTTAGGCAGACAAAACCATTATTGTTTCAAATAATTTACACTTCTTCAGAAGTCATCATTAATATATTCATTCGTTTGACTGTGTTTGCTCGTACTTGTCCTTCAATTTCAAGTTATTTTCAGGAAGATGGATGTTGATTTTGACAGTGGTGATGATAGCGGTAATATTTCAGTCGCTATGGGTAACTTTTTTTCGATCAAAATTTTTGTGGAATTTATGTAATTCGGTCTTCTCCACAAAAAATCACATCTTCGACAGTCTCGTATGTTTTCGGAGATACAGGTCCAGTTTGTTGTAAAACATAAAAATTGTCAGTATTTTCATCAAAACATCACAAAGGTCATTATTCACTTGTTTGTAACATTTTTAAGCAGACAAAACCATTATTGTTTCAAATAATTTACACTTCTTCAGAAGTCATCATTAATATATTCAGTTCTCAACAAAAACAATGACGGCAATAACGCCGGCAACATCGCAAATAAATCTTGAGCTTTGATATCCCAACAAAATATTGACGTTTTGAAAAAGAATTTTTTTAAACAATAATGATTTTGTCTACTTGAAAATGTTGAAAACTAGTAAATAAGGACTAGTGTATTTTGATATGAAGAAGGGCAAATTTTGTGTGTTCAAACACCACAAATTTTATGTGGAAAATTGTGAAGTTTCACAACAAAATGCATATGCATCTACTAAAATAAACGAGACCGCCTAAGAAGTGATAAGAATTTGTAGGCTCTACATTTTTTTTGCAAAAAATAGGTGCTCATAGCTACCGAAGTATTACCGTGATAGCCCATCAGATATATCTGAGAAAACCAATGCAATAGTAGCTAATATGTTACCGGCCAAATGCAAGTTAGTATATGAGAAAACATGACCAATTTCGTGAATGTAAGAAAAGTTTCTGAAAATGTTATGCATTGCAATAGTGGGCTAGATACCAATCCTGGTAGTGGGATATCTTCATCGTATACTGTATACACCATCTGACCTAGTAGCACTGTGGGTGTCTGTGGGCCTGTGAGACACCCAGGCTCTCAAATTTTGACGATTTTCTTCATGAGTTCTATAAAAAAAGTGAGAAGTTAGAAAATATTTCATTATTCAGGATCACTCCCATTATTTTTATAGTAATATTGGATCATGCAATTAGCCCCCTAATCAAAATGACGGCGTTTCTTATATCTCTATGAACCCAGATATATCCAAAACGAACGGATGAATTGAAAATATCTGAAATTTATTGAAAAGGAAATTGCACCGATAGTTTTCATTTGAAATCACACAATTGAACCTCTATTCTACGAAAATGTTCTTTTGTGTAAGACCTTTCAAACGATAAATCACACCATTCTCTGGAAAGCGCTTGCACAAATTTCGCCACACAACTATTTTTGATATTTATTTTATTTTGATAAGCCTGTATTTTTGAAGTTCGGTTTCAGACTCTCAGATTAATGTTTCACCCCCCCTCAAATGTGAAAAATAAGGTTACTTTCTACTCGCCACAGAACATTTAGTAAAATATTCTCTGGATGATCGAATGATACTGTGGGCCATTCATGGAATAATAGATTTTGGAGTTTTCCTTCTGCAGAAAAGCTATAATTACAATGTTATAATCTGATTTTTCTCTCTGTTTCATTTTATTATGTCATAGATGAATTGATAGTATTCCATTCCACCATATCTATATCATACGTTGATATGTGATCAGCTGATTTCGAGTTGGCAATTTATCATCTTTTGAAGTTTTTCAGTGTTCAACTGTTCTCAATCTCAATTGTCGTGATATTTCACCAGTATAGACACCACCACGTACACGTGGGATACTACGAAAACATTTTTTTGAATTATGTTCTGTATTTGAAGGTTTGTTACGACTCAATAGGGATCTGGTTGTTTTCATTATTCAGAGTATTTTTCTTATATTGAATCGAGAACCTATACATTTGATTTGTTCCGATATAGCAGGGATACAAGGAAAGATCTTTCTCGTCTGAAGAATTTGTGGAATACTGCTGTTTTCTCTATATGAACCTCTTCCAAACTCCTGAATGGTTTCGTCAATACATTCAATAGGATAAGCATCTTTCTGAATAATTTTTTCTTCATCTTAAATTTCTGGATTTGAATATATGATTTTTGCTCTTTCGTAACATCGCAGTTACTTATTGGGGCAGATATACAAGTTTTCCTGAATATTATAATTATTTGAAGCTTTTTTTATTTTCAGGGCGGAAAACCCAAAAAAATGATTCCCTGTTATATCCACCAATTCGAAAAACATTCATTATTCAAAATGATATATATTATGCACGATTTCTTGATATCTGATTATGTACCCGCAAAACTTAATCCGGATCTTCCTTCACTTTTCAAATAAAATAAAAAATCAGAAAATCACATAATTTTAAAAAGCAACGTTTAATCTCGAAATGTCAACAGAAGTTTATCATTTTCTTCGTAGTTTTCTGGGTTTCTGACCTACCACAATCTGAAAAAATAAGAACGAATATTGGGACCTATACAAGTGTAGAAGGGCAGATTTTTAATCTACCCCGAAAAGTAGATGCGTCAATTGAAAAACAGTTCCTTCTGGATAAAACAGGTCAATCAATATCTGAATTAGAGTCGATACTGAATCATAATTTATGGTTTTGTATGGTACTTCTGAATACAGTTGGATGCGAGTCTCGTGAAAGAACACAGTTAGTGAGTGCTACATTTTATGATGAATTCATGGAAAAACACAGTAACTGCTTCCACTTTCTTAATGTATTTTCAATAGTTATAATTCATGTAGCATTTGAAAAAAATCATCAAGTGATATCAATGTGTTCTTAAATGTGGAATAGAAAATTTCACATTGAATAAGTTTTCAATCAAATGTCATTGCCGCAGTAGCATCATTATTTTAACAAATAAACTGAAAACTAATATTGGAACCTTATTGAAATGAATTCATTGTTATTAGCGGTATGGAAAGTTTTCAACTGTAATGAATGAAAAAAAACATTTCAGAAATTAAAGAAATAATTTCTGATTCATTGAAGGATTATTTAGAAACCTCAATCGATCGTTATTCGTGATGTTTATCAACTACACCTTTTACAATTTTAATTCAGATAATATGAGATGTTATTCAGAAAATATCAATTGTAATTCAGATTAGTCAAATGTGATTCAGAAGATATCAATTGTAATTCAGAATAGTCAATTGTAATTCAGAAGATATCAATTGTAATTCAGATCTTGTCAATTGTAATTCAGAAGATATCAATTGTTATTCAGAAAATGAATGGTATGCAGACGTATACGTTTGATCAAGAACAAAAAAGGCATTCAGTACTGGCACGACAATTCTGAGAACACTGCGAAAACACCAACAGTGAAAAAAATTGAACTGCCATTCTGACTTCAAAGTGAAGGAGTGAAATTATCGAAATATATTTCATTTGAAAGTTCAATGTATGAACATACATAGATATTTATCAACGAATTTAGGCTTCTCAAATTGTTTTCCAATATACAGGGTACTGATTGGAAACGTAGCGTATAAAAATGTTTTTCGAATGAAGCAACCTAATGATTGGGAAAAGGAACACGAAGTCTATGTACTATGTAGAGGAAATAACTGATACACTGCGGCTGTTCCAAACAAGAACACAGTAATTGTATTTCAGTGAACATGTGGAAAAATGGGCGCCGAACTCATTTCATTTCGTTTCGGAAAATCGATTTTATCATATGTTCTCCTCGGAAGCCAAGCGTAAATTTCCCTTCATTATACTTAGAATCGATATCGTTTTCAACCCTATTCGAGGCTTGTATGCGAAAATGAGGCACCAAAATCTGTCGCTATCTAACGGTCTGATTGTCTCCATTGAATATATAATCTGAATTACATTTGAGATTTTCCGAATTACAATTAAGAAATTCTGAGTTACAATTGATATTTTCTGAATAACAGTTGACTATTCTGAATTGCAATTGATATCTTCTGAATTACAATTGATTATTCTGAATTACAATTGATATTTCCTGAATTACAATTGGAAAAGGTGTAGTTGAACGTACGGGTGAAACTGCAACTTAATCTTCTTCATCAAACAAAAACTAATTGATTTATTATAGAAATCACGGGCATGTTGCAGTTACTTGATTTTCATGAGGAAAAATTATTCTGCGCTGGTCAGAAAATTAGCTGTATGATCATTCACAAACACAGTAATTACATATACCATCGTGAAACACAGTAAATGCTATGCACTTCGTTTTTCCGGAAGAAGTTATATATACTGTGTTTTGTTATGGGTTCTCATCGAAGTCGGGGCAGTTACTGTGATAGAGTCAGGTGATAACTTCGCTATTTATGAACCGATTATTATTTTTCGAACACAGAAATGCGTGGCAGAACACAATAAGTTCGCTTACGCTTGTGAAAAATTTTGGTTACTGTGGTTCTCGGTAGTGTAGAGGTTAGCGTATTCGCCTTTCAAGCGGAAGACGGGTTCGATTCCCCGCCGGACCACCATGCTGGGTAATCGCACGTTAAAAGGTAAGGCCTCGTTGATCTGTTGCTCGCACAAGTTTCGATTCCTGAGGGTTGACGTTCGTCAGCTGGTTAACGTAAACAAACAGTTATAGAACAACAAATCATAAAACAACTGTGTTTTTGCTTGGGACAGCCGACTTGTATAGATTCCAATATTAATTCTTATTTTCTCTGATTGTGTTGGGTTATGAACTCAGAAAACTAATAAGAAAATATTCATCCACCACAAATAATGACGTTCAAACAGTATTAATTTTTATCATCCTCCACACCTGTCCCACCAATAATCTAATCGCTGATATAAATCACGTAGGAAATGCCCGAATAAGGTAATCTCCCAGCCGTACGTCGTACGTGGGCAATCAAATTCGAGCATGGAAGAAACACACACAAAGCATACTGCATATCATTACCATATAAATAGAAACTTATTTCATCGGAATATATTTCGCTTATCTGATAGTTCTAGTTTCATTCTTTGATATTCAAATAACGAGCAGTTTATTCAAGCATAAAAGAAGTTGTTAGTGAAGGTATGGAAACAGACAACAACTTCACAGTTCCCTGCAATCTGGTGATCAAATAATTTGTATGATTTGAACGAATTGTGTTCACGAAACTTTGTGTCGTTATCTACCAAGCCTCAATTAGAGTGAGGAAAGTGAAGAGAAGCTAGTTATTTGTTATATTTTCAGAGTGGAGCTTTGTTATTGAATTGAAGCATTTTGAAACAGATTTATAGTCACCTATAACCAGGCGTTTCAATGATATGTGGGTGGATGGAACACTTCTTCCATCCTGTACAAAACTATGATTCTGAAAGTGTAACTGTGGAAGTAGTGATGTAGATACGTTCTTAGTAGAACTGAGTTTAAAATGTTTCGGTTATTGTTGTACTTCAAATAATAAAAAGTATCAATCAAAATGAATTACACTGAAGCGAAAAACTATACGACAATGATATTAAAATCGTACTGGGTTCAGTTTTGGGAACAGTATTATTTTCCCACTTTATGTCATAACCGAAATTTGCTTTTGGAAGGACACACTTTATACTTACAGAATGTTCATTCTACAGATGTTTGTTAATTTAATTATAAGAGTAGTTCAATTTGTAATGAGCATACTGTTAGAAGTTGGTTTTCATTAACTTTCTTATACAAACGGATGAGTTGTAAGTCACCCTTACCGTCTGTATATCTTCAAGATTTTTTTTACTTTAGTTAGCGCTGTTTTTATGTGTAACAAATGCGATTCTTTCCGTGAAAATGCTTCCATCGAAATCATTATTGAAGTTAACAACACGCAAATCATGTATTTAAGCTACTTCTCGTTTCAGTGGCAGACTCAAAAAAATTGACGACAAAAACGGTCATTGCCTTCGGTCTGTAATATCCCCTATCAATGGTTGAGCAACTCCATCTTCACTGATAGAATTTAAAACCCAACGATATAAGTGAATGAGTAACATCAAGTGAGCCTTACGTCAAGTATTTTATAGCAGTACCATTGTTTTTACAGAAATAGAACAATAAGACAACCTTTTCTTTTCTGGATGGTAAAGGAGGTGCAGATTTACGTTGTCAGTTCTATTGAGATATTGACAGAAACCTAAAGAAGATCCAGAATGACGGTTATAATGAAAGTTCTGACGGATGATGAAAGTTTGAGTTTTAAAATGATCATCAGACTATGAATAATTTATGACAAAAAATACTGCTTCTGTCTCTGGATTGATTGTCATTAATTGTCATCTTGTATAAGTGATTGAGAAAAAGTGCGGTCCTAGCTGCAGATTGAACTGTGGTTGGGAATATGGCTAACGAACCGGTAACGTTTTATTGCTAGCTCAGGGAAGAAAATCACAGATTGTTCCAATGGGGAACTAGTGTACACATTCGATTCAGGTTTGTTCAGCCTCGAAAACTGAATTTGAGAAATATTGGATTAAAAACTATTTTTTCTAGTGGTACTTTTCTCGAATTTCTAGAGGTACACATTTCGGACGGAAAAGGCACGTGAGAGCCAGTCCAGGTATTTCATAAAGTCATTTCAGAACATTACTCCCTCTAGTTGATCAAACAAAAAACCTTGGCTTGATCATCGACCATTCTCTTAGATTCAATAGACATATCACACATATTATAAAGCGTGGTTTTTGTAACCTCAAATCTATTTACTCCAATAAAGATATAATCAATGGAAAAACAAAAAAAATATTGTGTGAATCAGTTGTACTTTCCTATGCTAATCATGCTGATGTGGTGTATGGACCTAACCTATTACAGAATGATAAAAGAAGACTGCAAGTTCTACAAAATGCTTGCCTCAGATTGATCACTGGTAAGCGTAGTAGACAACAAGACATATCACACATATTATAAAGCGTGGTTTTTGTAACCTCAAATCTATTTACACCAATAAAGATATACTCAATGGAAAAACCAAAAAAATATTTTGTGAATCAGTTGTACTTTCCTATGCTAATCATGCTGATGTGGTGTATGGACCTAACCTATTACAGAATGATAAAAGAAAACTGCAAGTTCTACAAAATGCTTGCCTCAGATTGATCACTGGTACGCGTAGTAGAGAACATATATCACATAATTTAAAGACTGTGGGATGGCTGAATATGAAAACCAGGCGTATACTTCATGATTGTTCAACCTTTCATAAGATAATGAAAGGTTGAACCAGAGAAAAAACCAGAGTATCTATATCGCAAAATTAAATTTCGTACAGACATACATAATTTGAACCTCAGATTCAGGGACCAGCTAACACCTCCCCATCACAAGACTTTTCACTATCGTGGCTCTGTCTCTCATTACATCACCTGGCTATATAATAGGTTACCGACCTTGATTAAGTGTATACCTTGTTTTCGATTCAAATCTACTTTGACAAAATCTCTCTTATCGGATGAAATCCCTAATCTAGTTTCAAGGTTCAGGAGCTAATTTTACTCAAAATCGTTACATTTGTTTATACTGTATGCTTGTTAATTTATTGTTTATATTGTATTCATACATGTGTATATACTGTAGTTTTTCATAATAATATGTGTATGTGCTCTGCCTATGCAAGCATGTACACATTTTCTGGTTGGATGGAAGAGCATAACCTGACTATGACACTTGTGTCATAGATGGGGAATGAATCCTGCCATTTGATAGGGTTATTCTCAATATATATTTATATACTTCATTTTTGTGCACGATACCTATCAATAAAATCTATTATTATTATTATTATTATTATTATTATGTGAGGGAATGAGGTAAGTCGAGACTAGTGGGGACTATTCGCTAGTCATAAGAAGTGAATATTGACCTCAATTTCGAGTGAATATTAGAGTGGAGAACTGTACACGAGTCCTGTATTCTCTGACTTTCTTCTTACTGACGTCGCGTCGTAGGTTGAATCGCATATTTTCTGAATAACATCATAGAAAATATCAAAATATGGCAATCTATGCATAATCAGTGGTGAAATTTTTGTTCACTGTTGTAGGTACTGCATGTTCCTATGGTCATATCGAAACTCACACTTTTATCACCGGTATAAATTTTCGGTGACAACACTATTTCAAAGCTTCACCAGCTTCCTCTAATAATTGGGTTGAACTGACAAACAGAAGACAATCTCTATATACTTTCCCCTTCAGAGAAGAAAGCTTTGCCGTCCAACCTCAAGTAAACAGAAATAACTACGTTAAGTGTAGAAGACTTCACAAAAACGCTTGAAATGCTTTTTATATAGCCGACAACTAGAAACGTGACAGAGTCATTTTCTCATACCATAGAGAGGAATTCTCAAGAAAAAAATATCTACCCCGTTGGGGAAGCGAAACCACGCACTGTCGATTATGGACCTGGCACTGAACCATAGCGCCAACTCTCTCAACTTTTTTTTTTTTCGATGAACAATGCTTATATTGAATATTTCCCTCATATATAGAATGTCCCATGAGAGCAATGCAATTATCGAAAACTCACAGCGGTAATTGCATTGTATCAAGTCACCATAACAACACATTTGAAACCGTATCGCTGGACGACAGTAAATAACACAAATGAATGTCAGATAGACTTAAAAAATAGAAAAACATTTCGCTCTTTGGTGAGTGCTCCAAACAATCTACGGAGGAAAGTATAAATGAACAAAAAATAACATTTCCTTGAGAATTTCTTTATTCGTGAAATAGTCCAATGAGTTACATTCGTGCACTAAAATGACCAGATAATTTTGCAGTCAAGCGTGATATCTTATACAAATTGCATTCGGTAATTTTCATATTTCGTCTTTCGGTCTCGGCACTTTCGCCAAAATATGAAATCAAACTCAATTTTTAGATATCACGCTTTCTTGCAAAATTATCGGTAATTTTTATGCACTCGTGCAATTATAACCGACAACATCATTCTGGAGCTTCCATTAGCTTTCTGTCAAATTGACAGAACCGCCATCATTTGTAGAGTAAATGGAAGTATCGTCATTATGAATTCACAAAATAGTTTCACATCTAGTGGAATCGAAATTGGGCAAGGTGTACCACAGGGCTCGATCCTTGGACCAATACTTTTCCTACTATATGTAAATGACTTACCCAAAGCTCTGAATATGAGTAGTGTATACCAGTTTGCAGATTACACATCCGTTATTCTCACAGGAATTAGTACATTCGTTCTCTCAACCAAAGGATTAGCAATTTCAAATAGTGTGGTCAGTTGGTCAGAGGCTCAAACTAAATGTCGCAAAAACATGTCTTGTACTTTTTAACAAATCAATCAACTATAAGGAATCCCTCTATGTGAAACTTCAAAATAAGTCTTTTCCAATACCTGATTATACTAAATTTTTAGATGTCACGATAGACTCAACACTCAGAATAATACGATGATATCTGAGAGATCAAGTCTCTGTTTGTAGCCTGAGAACATATTACCATGCCCATTTGTAATCATTGATTTCATATGGTATCATATTTTGGAGTTCATCAGTCCATTCACGAAAAATATTCATTACTCGAAAAAAAATCTTGAGATATAACGAACTCTCTATCCCTAGCCATAACTCTACATACTATGAGAGAGGACCTTACTATCAGGCGATAAAATCATATAGATCTCTACCGGAGGAACTGAAAAATATACCAGTCTACAAGAGGTTCAGGAGTTCTGTCAGTTCTTACTTGCGACATAAATGCTACTATTAGTTCAACTGCTGGCTAAATTGAAATTTGTATAGAAATAATTGTTTCATAACTGCTTTATCATGAATATTTTTGAGACTTTCGAAGATTACCTGCATTTCAAATTGTAACTTGTTGGTGTGGTTTGACAATTTTAATTTTCAATTTTAATCATTGTTTATATTGACCTTTTGAAATTTCGACTTTAGCTGTGTCCGTTGATGATCGTGTTGCAAAAAATACTATTATTATTATATTATAGATGGGGCTACGAAACGATTCGAGCCAAAGAGTATCCAAACTAACAAGAGACGCAAAAGATAGTTTTTCGGGACATACATTTTCAGTACGCATGCGCATTTCTGTTAATGTCAATCTATACTTCCTGTCTCAAGTATGTATTGCAGAGTTGCCGATTCTTGATTGTTTTCTGAGCCAAGATTCTTGAAATCAAAATGGTATATGTAAAAGGTACATGGCAAAATAATGTACTCAATCTGGTTTTAACGGTAGAGCATTTGCCATTTCAACTGTAAACTCAGAAAAATCCACAGTACTACCAGGTCGGTCGGTGTATTAGATCAAGATATTCCACCTACTAGGATTGGTATCTAGGAAACCAACAATTGCCTTTCGCAATGAGCCAACCAGAAAAAAATTTGCTCTGACGGCGTTTCGAACCAGCAATGAAATAGCCGTAGACCGCTAGACCACCGGCCGACCTTTTATGCAGTTCAGCTTCATTCTTTAGTATTGGTCGACAATCACCTTATAAATAATAAGCGACTTTATTAATCATAACTAATGTACGTACGACGGCGTATTAGGGTCACTGTAAAAATGAAAAATATTTCCATTGACAGATTTCAATCTGTCAACGCCAGATTGAAACCTGTCAATGACAGAGTATTATCTTTCAATGACAGATTAAAATCTGTTAATGACAGATTACAATCTGTTAATACCCCATTGACATATTATAATCTCACATTGACAGATTTTAATCTGACATCGACAGATTTCAATCTGGCATTAACAGATTATAATCTGTTATTGACATATTTATATTTGATATCTTGTTCAATTGTAGCCATTTCAATCAAATTCATAGCACTTCTGATGTGGTGTCAGGAAAACTGATCAGAACAATAAATTCATAACCTCAAAAGAATATTTGCGTTTAAATCCATTTACTTCTTGTTATAATTCTGAGACTTCCTCCTATAAATGAAAAAAAAAAATATATTGTATCAAAGTGAAAGTTTTCTGATGGAATATTAGTGAATTTAAATGAAAATTAGGTACACCTACGAAATTCCATAATAGTAAAATTTTGTCAACGATTCAGTCCATCAAAAATATATCGAGTATCATAACGAAAACAGATATTATTTAACAATGATAATTTTCTTAGTGTAGTGCAGTTTTCGTACAAATTTAAATCACTACCTGTGTTATTTATCTCCTTGAATCAATTAGTATATTTGTCAAAGGTGTCACGTACTTCCTCTCATTATCTTGTACAACCTACATCGAAGGTTCCGACGAAGCATTTGTCTCTTGTTATGGTCGGTTCATACACCACACTTTTACTTTTACTCTATCTTTTACTTTTACCTTAAGAATGGAATTGGACCGTTCATACACCAGTGTTAAAGTAAACAGGACGCATGCGCAGTGATCAAAAACAAATGAAGAAGAGTAATCGTGGGTTACGTCATTGTTTTGATTTGCAATTTGCTATTTTGAAATTATAAACTACTGCACAAATGTCAACTGACTAGTGACAATAACCAAACTGTATCGGATAATGACAGATATTTCACAAAACACCCATTTCAAAATTTTTCTGTAAAATATTCAGAAGAAGAACAGCTTGTTGTGATGACTTCACATGCACGCATGCGCAGTCTCTAAAATTATCTCATACCTAAAGCAAAAGTTCTCATCCTTGAACTAAAAGTAAAAGTGCCTTGTATGAACGCCACGGTTGATTTACATTGTGACAACTTTCTTGAAGTAAAAGATAAAGTAAAACTAAAAGTGTGGTGTATGAAACGACCATTAGTTGGGGTACTCTTTGATTCGAACGCTTTTCTATTTCCCCAAAAAAGTGATCATATACGTGCAAATGCCTCTTCCAAATCTGAATTTACTTCAGTTATATCACTGCATTCTTTCTGAAAATTTCATTTTGAAATTCAGCTCATTTTGGGATGGAAATTATGAATGCATTTTCATGTTCTCATTGACATTTTCCCCACCTGCCTCGCGAGATATAACGGAAGCCGATAATTTTCTTGTCCATATTGAGTACATGTTGTTAACAACAGCATAGCACTTGAAACAGCACTAAATTATTCAATGCCCTTTAGCGATTTCAGTAATATTGGCAGGTATTACTTATTGTGAATATTTGATGGGCTCTAATGGAAGCTTTGGAGCTCATAATGCATAATTCCATTTGATGTTTAGAAGAGCAATATTCAAAAACTCTCTGTATGCAATGCCGGACGGCCTGAATAATGAATTTGGTGAATTATTGTTGAGTCCAGCTTTGTAACCCTTTCAAATTGAATAAAGAAGCTTGGAGAACATTGACATATTTCCAGTCATCCTGATATAGATCGATTGACTGACAAATAAACAAATTGAGGATTATGTTAATCATCAAGATGGAAATGCTTACAGTACAACATTATCAATTTCAGTTTGTAGGTTAAATGCAAAATGGTGGACATCATTTTTATCGATGAAATCGTGCTATTTATCGCATCAATTATTAATGTTGACGAAGTATATATTCGGGCCTCTCTCTATTAGCCTTATTTTTCAAGAGTACATTTGCAACTCATAACTGTCAGAATTCATGAGTTGAAACATTCAAGAAAGATACCATTGCGCATCTCAGATAAAAAAATAAATCGGTGTAGCTACTCGTATACTTACATTCAATGCTATGAAACGATCCAGAAGTTGAAAGATTTGTTGATAATACAATGTTCCACAGCGATCCCTCAACTTTTCATACAAGATCAATAAACAGCATTATCACGGTGTCACAAGCAGATGGGTATTAAACATATCTGCGATCAATATTTTATTTTATATTCTCATTTAATCGTATACAATTCAAATTTCTGCATATTCGGTTGTGAAAGCGGTTGTTGAAATATCCAAATATGACCCAAAAATAGTATTGTTGGGTCGGCGTCATTGAGAATTTTTCAAGAAATAGATTCAATCCCACCAAAAATTTATTCAGATGAATTTACATTCTCTGAATGATATTGTTATTTTCCAACGATACCAATCCATTCTCCATCAACAATTCCATATATTATATGCTAGTTATCTGCCGGATATTGCAAAATGGCACAACATGTGTATAAAATGGGGTTACTTTGATATTATGGGGTTAATTTGATAACAGCTCACTTTTTCTTTAAGACGCGCGAATAACGAGATTTCTAAACGCGGCCGAATGTTTTCTTTTTCAGTAAAACAATAAAACAAATATTCATGGGGATGCTTGAAGACTGGCTTTAAATCAATTATTCTAAAAATGAACAATTTGTTCAGGCCAGCCTCAACTCACCTGTAGGTTGACGGACTAACACCTATTAGAAAACAACTACTCCCCTGGCTAATACCACGAAGGGCATTG
Source organism: Zygogramma bicolorata (assembly GCA_032362365.1). Lineage (NCBI taxonomy): Eukaryota > Metazoa > Arthropoda > Insecta > Coleoptera > Chrysomelidae > Zygogramma > Zygogramma bicolorata. The sequence continues at coordinate 152,818 of JAVJAQ010005687.1, read as the reverse complement.
GATTACATCCAACAGGTGTTAGTGTGGGATTCTTCACAGAAGAAATTCCACATATGCTCTTGGCGATACACCACCAGAATTGATTTTCAATTATTGGGACGGGACACACTTGCAGACCGGTTTCAAGCTATTTGGCCTCTCGTCAGTGCAAGGTAGTGCCATCATCCACATAAGTCGATGACTTCCCATAATTAAAAATCATACTCGAGCAGAGTATCTTCCCTAGACCTAGGCTGATACAAAGAACTAGCAAAATAGCCGTTGCTGCGCCATCTGCCCGTGGACTAGGTACTAACCAAGAGCATATCCGCATGGCCCCAATTCCTTGTACAAGGAAAATACGAATAAAACAAATATTTTTGGGGATGCTTGAAGACTGGCTTTAAATCAAATATTCTAAAAATGAACAATTGATTTAAAGCCAGTCGTCGTATTCTCAATTGTATCTCATTTATTTCATTGGCACGGTTCAACATTATTTGAGCTAGCTCACCATGGTAATTGGTTCATGATACTCTTTGATTATCGCACATGCTATTCTGATATAGTCTACTATATGCCGAACTTGTGACATTGGTACACTATCTCTGAAGAATTTGAACATATTTTTGATATGACCGTTTCTAGCTTCTACAATCCATCTCGTTTTCGTAACCCGGCTAGATGTATTTGCCTCTTCGGTTGTAAGTTGATGCTGTCCATGACCAAGTGCTACGGGCATTTTCACTACTATACCTAAGTTAGCCAAGAAGTTCTGTGCGTCACGGTATCCCCTATCTAACATGAAGATATCTCCTTCTTGACCCATCAAATCTCGTTCATACTCATGTCTCATCATTATTTCTTGAATCAGCAAAATAAGGTCCGTGAACATCTAGGATATAACCATTGGGAGCAACAATCAAGGCTGGTTTCAAGAGATGATATCCCTTGTGTACACAGTACGATTGACGCAATACTTGGAATGTCCGACATTTGAGTATTTTTATATACGTTCCGTCAGTATAAGCTATTGCTCTTGGATAATTTGGTTCAGGATTGTAGAGGGTGTTTGCAAAATCCGTAACATGTCTAGCAATATATTGGCCTCTCTCTATATGCTGATACCCTACATTTTGCGGAACGAATTGTTGTAATAATGATACACGCACTTTTTGAATTGCCAAACTCATAGCTTGACGATTGGAATAGGAAAACCTGCCCATCAAGAATTGATCGGAAAGTTCTTGTCGTAATTCGCACAAGAAACATAATGAATCTTTTTTTGCTACTGTTCTATTTTTCTCGTGAATATTGACGCGATTGCAAAATTCGAAGAGGTCTGTGAACTGCTCTTTTTTTATTGGAGTTAACGCCTGGAACTCTTCTCGCAATTGTATTTATTCGTTGATTTATAGTTCAGCACAGCTTCTCGTAACGGTACTAAAATATGTTTGAGTTGATTACCTTTTAAATTGTATGGTCTTGTTATTCCTCTGAGCCCATTCATGAAAGGTGGCAGAAAATATCCATCCTCATTCAAATGACCTCCACAGATTCTGACGCCGTTGGGTGCGAACATTCCTGTCTTCAGAAATACATCCAACCTAGCAGAAGCTGACATTCTACCAATATTTTGAAATCTACCACATACTAAACATGATGTATGAGAGGTTCACAACAGAACTTTAAGTACAGTTGGATCGGGATCTTGTTCATAAGATTGTATCTCTGAGAGAATACTCAAATGACAGTTTTTGCGAATCCTTGTCTGTTCAATGAAAGGTATTTATCCAGTAGGTCCTACCCTTCAATTTCAAGAATGAATAAAAAAATTTTGAAAGAAATCTGGACTATAACATCTTTATACAGGTTGGAGCAATATTGCGTCAAAATTCGATTTCTAGAGTTTTATTGTGTATCGATTCAAAAACAAAAATTAATTAGACAACGCAGTATTTAGGACAAACATGTTTTGCATATACAGGGCGATACAAATAAAATCGGGTCCGTACCGGACAAATAAAATCGGGTTGGAAGTTGGAGTGCATTATTGTAAAATGAAATATCTATAATAATAATAATAATGTTATATATTAGTAGAGTTTTCGAACATCTGCGTATCCTCTATCCCACTATACCTACTATAATTGATTGTCTCTGAATCACTCGGATGTTAGGTACGACTTTTTGGTCAAAAGTAGTCCATTTGCATACCCTAAAAATCCATCACGTCATAATGATAGATTTTGGAAGAAAATGTTTGTAAGGCCATTTTATAGACAGATTTGTAATATTTCTCATTCTTTTTCATGGCTTAAAATTTTACAAGATGGTCGAACAATATTTTTCAGTAGGTACGTTTTTCGAATATACCTAACTTTCGAATTATTTTAAAATAAACACTCCTTATTTTTTTTGACTATGTGATGTAGAATAAGATTCATTAACATTTTTTCATTGTAAATACCTAAGACGATTTGCAACTATTTTCGAATTATTGAACTTTGAAAATTGTAAGTAGCTAGAACACACTGTATAATTGACCAAATGTAACAACACCAAAGAAAAATACTTTCAATAGTATCTTATATTAATGAATATTCAGATATTGATTATGCAGAATAGTGATTATTATTATCCAGAATACTGTTCCGTGTTGTATATAACAATGAAGAACAAATGAAAGTTTTCGAGGGCCTCCAGCGTCAAAACTAGCCTATAGAAAGAGTAGTGCCTATTGAACTTTTCGTTTGGAATGACATGGATTATGACATATCAGAAATTCAGCCGATTCGACAGAGGGCCACTTTCCCTATTAAAGTGTGCGGTATCCTTTGAATAATATTATAGTAAAAACCTCATAGTACCCCCTTGCCAGTATGAATGATATAAGAAAGATATATACCTAGAACAAAAATGCATTTAGCTTGAACGACTTGTCTTACACGCACGAAAAAAGTATTCCTTCTCGATTCCTAATGAAATATATTAGGGTGGCATCAGAAAGATTTTACAAAAAGTCATTCTGAGAAAATTTTGCACTAAAATCTTGAAACACTCGCGTAGAGACCATCATACAGTAACTGAAGCAGTCCTCTTGGTACGTCGTATCTGTCCAAAACCTGGTTGGTGGAAGCCAGATCTTTGCTGGCGAAGATTTTTCATTCGCTATACATGGTGGCACTGGCTGGATCGAGTGCCTGGACATTTTTCTCACTAACGAAATGAGCGAAGGCATAGATGACTCTGGTGAAGTTAAAAGCCAGAAATACGCAGTAGTTCACCTCACCATCTCTGAGGCGGTGGCTTGTAGATCTCTCTTTCAAGCCACACGGATTCCCAGGAGAGATGTTGGGAGCGTCTATACCTATCACTTCACCGAATCCTTCAACTAAAGGTAGAGAAGCTCAGTCATACCGTTGGCTGCAAGTTTTCATGGCTTGGGCTTGATGTGTTTGGTGCCCATTATCCTGTTCAAATAGCGAAACAGATGCGACTCGAATTGTTTATGTTAGTCAGGCAGAGGGAGACACTGTAGCTCGTGAGCCAGTATATGTAGAACGCCCTACCTTAGCTATGGTCTCTGCTTCTCATTTCTAGAGGGGTTTTGACTTTGACTAATGCGAGAAGCGATCGACGATGGTAAAGCAATACCTGTATCCCTCGGGCATGAATATGTCTAGATGATGCTGTAGAGTTGCCAATCGGAGTCAAGATACCAAGAACGGCAGTCAGCGTTGATGAAAGGCCAGACGTAGCGTTGCATCATAAACTATGTCGATGCCGGGGTACGATAGGCCGTGGATCATGTCGAAAGCAGATTTGCAGAAGGCGGTTGCTAGCATGTATAGTGGAGACGTAGCAGAATATGGCAGCGTTGAATCCTAGGATGATCACTTGGCGCAAAATCAGGTCAGAGTCGTATTTCTGGAGAAGCTCCAGGAGCTCTCGGTTCTGTTGCTGGGACGCTGCGAGTGGCGCAGCAATTGCGTCAACCTGGGAGGAATAATACAACATCATTCTCGCCAAGAGATGTGCTGGATATTGGTAATAAAGTGGTCCATCAAGTCCAGATGACAGAGTTGTCGTGGGAACACTTATCGGAATTTTTTCGGAAGGCGAAGGTTAGCGCCGGCTTATAATCGATAATGGTGGTGAAATTACGATCTTTTATCGTGTGTCGAAAGTACTAGGCTAGGAGCCCTTGATCGTAAACGCTGTACTCTGTTTCAGCCTTGCTGAGTTAGTTTGAGGAAAAACCAAGAGCATTTCCTTCGTCGTTCACCCTCTGCTTCAAAATGGTTCCAACGGTGTGCTGAGGGTATCTTCGCAATTGATGAACGCGGTATCGCTACGCTTCTTTTCTGGTCTGGTATCGAGTAGGCAATAAGTGTGTGATACCCGATCACAGTATGGACTCAAATTCTCTCTTACCAGTTTTCATCCGGTTCGAAGATAGACGGCGTTATCCCGAGGCAATTGCTTGACCAGGCCTTACATGTATGGTGTGCCGTCGTGTGTTTTGCATTCGTCATGCTGCAGACACAATCTGAACGGGTAATCATTGGGAATATCTGGAGCAGGGCAAAGCAACTGAAGCAATTGTCGCGCATTCTCACTTCTCTGCCGCGACACTCACATTCGTATTGTGGTCGTGTAAACGTTATATTGCTATCACAGAGTCCTATAGAGCAAGAGTCCGCGACCGCCAGACCTTCGTTATTTTATAAAAGCTGAAAGTTCATCTGAGCATCTCCCCAACACAGGTGAGAACGATCAGCGACTATGGAGTTCGGATGATGGTTACTTGTTCAAATACCAGGTAGTACAGCTGTATAAAATAGTACCTCACTTTCGTCAAAGTATAAGGCTCAGTTTTTCCATATTATTTTCGGAATAATATCGGAAATCACATCATTCATTGCCGAACACTTTGGTTACAAACAACAAACATATATAATGTTACTTACGTTTTACAGTATTTGAAGCGTTTTTGTGACGCCATCTACCCTATAATGTCGATATTTCCGTTTAGTTGACAATGTAAGACAAAGTTATCTTCTCTGAAGGGGTAGGTGCAGATAAAGTAGAATATTGTCAAAATGCTGATGAAGCCTCAGAGCAGTGTTGACAATATAAGTTCATACCGAAAATGATAGTTTGAGCTTGAGAATACTCATAAATCATGAATGATCTACGATATTCACGAAATATTTCACGTATATTTGAATCAGTTCAGTCATCTTTTGGCATTATGTATAAGTAATCAAGAAAATGTCTGTAGGAGCTACGACATCAGTAAGAAAGTTATAAGAGAATAGATGCTTTGGAAAAAAATATTTGCTGCCTGTTTCCTGCCTAAGTAACCTAGATTTAACCTCCATAGTCGCTGATTGTTCTTATCTATGTGGAGGACATGCAAAGTGTAGGTGGCAATTGTAATGCTATCAGGTGTGGAGAGCTCGTACACGGTTTCACCAATCGGCTACACTTGAATTTTCGTGATAACAACTATAAATCAGCACCAGTATCGACCAAAAAGTCTACCGCACCATTCCAGTCCGTCAGAAATAGGCAACGTGCGGTGGGGCAACTGTCACTTGTTGCCATCAGAGGCGGCCCAGCGCGTTTCCTGCGCACAGTTCCTCGCACTTATGCGCATTTTTTTCGAACCGTTGATGATACCAAACCATTCCACCGGACCGGTTATTTGACTGTGAACGCGATCGGTCACGGGGTCGCTTGGTGCTACGCATATCTGTGCATTCTGCACGCAGCTTATTGAGTTTTTGGTTCTGATCCCCGAATTTGAATCGAGGGACGCGAAAGTACTTCAGATAACCGCGATTAACCTGCACACGACAGACCTTTGTCTTTGTTGGGGCATTCCTAGCACCTCCATTACGCAGTCGGCAGTGTTTGCCAGGTCTTCAAGGATGATGTCAGGTTGCGCAGATGGTGCAGAGAAACTGGTGCGGATAAGCAGATCAATCTGGTCCACCCACGTGGCTCTGATGATGATATTGTCGGCTGCTGAGCCTCCTGCGAGCGTTTCAAGATGGCGTAGGAACTGTGACGGCCTCTTGTTGCCTATGTCCTCTTGTTCGAAAAGTTGGCGAGTCATCTGAGCCTGCGACTTGCCAAGGCGTCGCAGGAGTTCGTCCTTCAATTCCTCGTAGGGTTCATAGGCTGGCGGATTGAGGATAAGGTCACGAACTTCTTTTGATGCTCTCGCGTCCAGCTTCTTCGCGACCTGACGAAATTTACCGATGCTAACCCGTAAACCGGCATTTTTGAGGGACCATTCGATTGTCTGAAACCAGATCTCCAGGTCCTCTGTTATAAACACCGAAGGTTTGAGGAGCTCAAAGAATAAGGGTTTACTGGTGGTAGCTACCGAATAATACCAATTATTCACAACACTGTTTCCATAACGATCACGTGACAATTAAACACACAACTCCATAGACACGATAGTGATCTTTCTCTGAGACTCGAGAGCAACAGCGAGAAGACTCGAAAGCTGAGAACAATCGCGTTGAGAGACCGAAATCAGAGAGTGACTATCTTCTCAAAAATATTGCTAGGCACCCCAAAATATTATGGCTGGTGATTCTAGGCAACAACCCTAAGAGGGTCGATTACCTGGACTCAGATTGAAAATTCTCCGAGATTGACCCTTTTGTCACAACAATACGTCATAGCAAATCACCATACTCCTTGAACAGAATCATAATAAACACAGGTTTGCTTCACGGTTTTTCCAATAGAATAATTGAAATGTAGACACAATAAATACCAAGACAAACTAATAGTCGAAAAACCCAAGCAGACAGATTTCCGGACCATTGCCCGATAATCAAACCACAAGGAGAATTTGAGAATTCAATATTATTTTAGGAAGAACCCTAAAGGAATATATCCATAATGAGAAATGAGTTAGATCAATGAAGTATGTATTGCTGATGTTGCTGCTTTCGTTTCGAGTTCAAATATATTTTGAATCATCATCGGAGATGAATAAGTTTTTGAAGAAGCTGGCCACTCGCGCTAGCGAAACGTTAGGAAAAAATCCCAAAGAACGACGGCCTTCAAGCCCGAAGAGAAGTAGTTATACTAATAACCTCGGCCGCGAAAGCCTTAACCATTTTATTTTGAGACGTCAGTAAGTAAATATTTTTTTTTTGTTATTTTCATCAATCAAATACAAGACATCTTCAAAATATTGTATCTTTGCGCTAATTCATTCATTCATTCAACTGTTGTTATTACTCAATATGTATTCCATATAAATTTACGGACGTCATTGGCTAACTCCCGCCAAAAATGCCTTGGAGCCTCAATGTAAGTCATAACCAATCTCATTCTATAGATATAAATAATTGAAATGAACAAAAAATGGATTTTATTGATCACTTCATTATAATACTAATTACGAACTTTTTTTTTTCATCGAAGACGAATACTCGATGCACCACTTAATGATTTTTTTATTCCACTAGATAGATTACATCGTTGCTATTGTAACGACATGAAATAGACACAATTTTCGTACTTGAAGCGTTATGTATAGCACAGCCATAATATTCAATCATCTCGAGCAACTTGCAAAATGTTTTCATTATACTTTTGTTAGATTAATAACTTTTACTTTCAGTCCAATAACTTGAACTGATGTCGAATTATATTCTTGAATATTAAAAAAATCACTTACTTGTTAGAGTTTCGTCATCATCTCCCGCATTGAACTCAATCAGTAAACTTCTGGAACATATCAAAAAGAAAACCTATTCGGAGTCAGACTCTCTCTGCTCCATAAAACTCTGGGGAAATGAAAAATTAAATGGCAACAACTGGTCCTTCAAAAAATCCATTAAAGCGGCATTGATCCCCTTTGATTCCCCCATGTACTCTTCACGATGATGAAACTCATAACTCAAAGAGCTACAGTAATATTTTCTGTGTCCATAATATTCAAAAACATCGTGTATCAGCGCATAGTCCCAGAGGAGCAGAAATATCGCCCCCTCTTCATAAACCAAAGCGGATAAATCTTCAGATAGGTAGTTCAAACAAAACATTACCGTTCTTTGATTCATGTTGGTGGGAGGTCGGGAAGTGAAGTCTGTGAAGCCAAAGATTACATGGATTTTGCATGTAAATAAGGATGTTTACGCAGGGTCGTATCATGGAACTGGGACACTAATGTTGTTATGTTGGTTGTTCAGTTTCAAGTTTAAAACAATGGGAATACAATACAATAATACAATACAATACAATACAATACAATACAATACAATACAATACAATACAATACAATACAATTGTTTATTCATCGAAAAAAGACATAAAGTACATAAGGTTCAGTAAATAATCAGTTGAGTAAACAAGAATAATCACAGAAGCTGTGTTAGTCTACTTGTATGTGATATATGTCATTTTGACCAATGTTGAGCAGTACTCTCTAAAATCGGATATTGTTTGACATAATTCGGAGATTTCTCAAAATAGGTAAATATAGTCATAACCAGTATAATTGACATAATCAAGATAAAAACATATATGGCATGGGTAGACAGTGTCATAGTTCAAAGCATCAATAATTATGAGTTTTTATGCAGGCAGCATTTGTTGGTAAGTACTCAGATATATAATAGATACATGCACATACATTATAATTTCATTTCAAAGTCGAAACATATTTAAAAACATAAAAACATATATACACATATACACATGTATACATACATATACACATATATACAAATACAGCATATTAAATCCATGTAAAATCATCACAACTTATCACAGTTTTTATTTTTCACACGTTCAAAGCCATGAATCTTTGGTTCACGATATCACCTATAGCCTGTCTATTTTCAAGAATCCATTTTTCCAATTCTTGTTTGAAAGTATTGTAGCTACTTATATTTTTCAGATTTTGTGGCAATTTGACATAGATTCTTGGAGCGAGGTAGTTTGTGTTTCGCTGTCCAATTGTCTTTGCAGAGCGTGTGTGTGTGTGTAGTGAGAATGCTTATGAGAGGTGAGTTTGATCTTTCCCAAATGAATGAACTGTATAATCTTTCTACAATCTATCTGCCTTACATCCTTTATACGAGATTCCATGTACAGATTATTTGAGGGATATGTTTGTTTTTCTTTGATAGATTATTTTCAAAATCCATTTCTGCACAACGTCAATTTCATTTAGGAAACAGTCATTAATAGCACCCCATCCTAAGATACCATATGCTAATATGGACTCTATCAATGAAAAGTAGAGAGATTTCATGTTGTTAAGGTCGAAAAAGTTCCTCAGATATCCAAATTTTGAAAGATATCCCCGAATCCTTCCCGCAATATGTTTGGCTTGAAAATCACATTTCATATGTCGGTCAACTATAACACCAAGGTACTTAATTTTTTCAGATTCTAAGATATGTGAACCCAAACCCCCATTAAGGAGACCTGAATTTGGTAAACCATTTGATAATGATGTGAATGGTAAGTAATTGGTTTTACCATAATTCAATGTTAACTTGTTGGCTAATAACCAATTAGATATAGATGGAAAGTCGATCTCAATTTTTTTTTAGCTTTGGTCATGTCTCTGCTGTATATAATACAGCTGTGTCGTCGGCAAAGCTCACGATTTCACCACTTGTTTGAAGATGGAGCATGCTATTCAAATAAATGTTGAACAACAGTGGTCCAAGGTCAGTTCCTTGGGGTACTCCTGTTGTTATTCTTTCTGATCTGCTAAAAACGCCATGAATTTCTACTTTTTGCTCCCTATCAGATAGGTAGCTTTTAAGAAGTTCGAAGATATTGCCTCTAAGTGTTTCGTGGCAAATCGTATCAAAGGCTTTAGAGAGGTCCAAGAATATTCCAATAGTTGGTATTTTCTTATCTATTGAGTTATATATGAAAGAAGTCAGTCTATATAAGAATAAAAATGAATATCGAAAAACGAGCTGCAACATTGAATTGTTGACTGAGTCCATAAAGAGACATTATTTAATGTTTTTATATTTATTGTTTTCGTATATTTTATGTAACTAGATATAATTTTTTCCTTACAAACAAGCAGAAACTGTGTTTCGTAAGATGTACTGTTTTAGTCACCGTTTCACTTAGATTTGCCGTACTGCTAAATTATCTTGCTGTTCTGAATATTATTGATTGTAACTCATGATATCTAATAAATCATGAATAAACTATTCTATTCTAATATATCAGTGACCTCTGTGTGATAGACAGAGCCAAGATTTGAACGTTATTAACCTTATTGAAGCTTACGAAAAAATTATAATAAGATCGAGATATTTTGATTGGGTCAAGTCAAATTAATGGGCAGTAATTAATCAAAGAATAAAAAAATTGTCGACTTATCAGATCGAAAAACAGAATTGAAATGATGCACTCGAAACTGAACAAGAAAAAGAAATAAATTTGGTAAAATAATGCTATCAAGAAAATGTTGAAAATCAGAAATATAAATGGGCAAAAATGAAACGAAATCGTCGAAATGAATATAAAATATGAAATGTAAGAATAGTAAAACCAAACTTGAAGAAAAAAATGTGAAACCTTGTTTAAATCAATTTTTGAGTTGAGTAAATATGTTTCGCTCCCTGCTATTGGCAAATGTTCCAGTTATCAGTCGGAAAAGGTTGAATGTATTTTTATAGTTATATACTTTTAGAATATAGTTTTTTTACCCCAGAGAACACTTGCCATAGCTTGGCCACAGTTTTTTTTTGTGACAGATGTTGAATATTTTGGTGACAAACTCTATACATGTAAACATTTTGGTTAAATTTTTTCTGTTTTTTTTCAAATATCCTCAAATCATTACAAAAACTTCTACTCTGAAAGAAGTAACATCATTATCAATGGTATCACAATTTGTTTCTGGTTCAGAAAGAGTTTCTCAATTTCCATCGAACCAAGAAAACAGATGATTATTGTGCTTGAGGCTTCAGTGGTGAAGAGATTCTCATGAAATTGATTTCATTCGAAACCTGTCTCAGATGACTGACATAAACACGACACATGTTCATTTCGAAATAGCTCATACGAACAACAGCAATAAATATGATTTTTTTGTACCCTCGAAATGATCACCTAAAGAAGTGTTGTCAGTACACATGTCGACATAGCATAACTTGTCTATGATTTGTGTATGATCCACTTACGAGCAGCTGTATCATCTTCACAGAACACACAGGATGAACAGAAATGAAACATTGGTTCAAATATTAGGCGATTAAAGGTAGGCATACTTATGTATGATGAGAATTTGTAGATAATTAAGTTCAGGAAGTGAAAGAAATGAGGGGATCGGCATCTTGTCAGGAGTATTATTGATCGCCTGGCATGAGGAAAACATTCACTTCTTAAGCAATATCATTGAGATACAGAGCCGATTTATCACCACTTGATATCATGTAAAGAGAAAACTTTCAAAATAAATCATTCAAATAGACGATATGAATGAAAATCAGCAAATTGATTTTATCAAAAAATCAGTGGTCAACTAATTTCTGAGGATGCTTTCAAAAACCGTCACTCCTTCATGCCGACAAATACTTGAAAAAAGAAAATATGCGACCTGTCTAGAATATTGTCTCCTTTCAGAAGAATTATTGTTTCAGTTTCTATTTTAGAAACCAATATAAAAGAGCTGGACACTTTTGGGAGAGATAGAGTGGAAACGATTCGTTAAAATTATCATGAAAAAGAGCAAAACACAATATTCAAAACGTGATTTTTTTCGGAAATCACTCACAAGTGCATCAAAGTTATCGATATATTAGCATGAAAGCGTATTGTATTATAAGTTTTTTTCCATATTTTTCAAATATTCAGACACCCAAAAGGGATACTTTTTTGCAAAATCATGAAAATTAATGAATGCTTTTTGTAAAAACCTCACACTTCGATAAATAATGATCTTGGAAATTTCGATACCTACAAGAGTGCAATTTTGGTAAATATTTCTCTTGTACTGTACTTACAATATATCATGAATCATAAATAATATTCAATTCAAATTATGTTTTCCTTGATCAATTCAAGGAAACGACATCCATAATGAAAATCACTATCAGACAATAATTACTTTTTTCTACACCCGTACTATAATGATAAACTTTTATGCTCATAATCCGTTTCATAATGAAATCCATTATGATACAGATTTTTCATAACAATACAGATTTTCAATCAATTGGAAATCCCATTCAGTTGCGGAACGATACATCGAAAATTCGGACCAGAATATAATCAGCATTTCCAATAATAATAGCATTAATTACAATTTTGTATAATTTTTTAAAGAGTAATTACTGCTATTCTGCTCAGTACAAGTGAAAACATAATATTTATAGTTTTTCATTATTAAATGGGTGTAGAAAAATTGCGTATACGACTCTCATGTAATGGTTATTACATGATCGTTGCATGATATACTATTATTGAAAAGACTGGCATGCTGTTTCCATGGATAACTGAAATAATGCAATAACCCTGGTCTGCAATTTTTTCTCTCCTTTAATTGTACTCAGGCTATATGATAATATTGAGATTTCTGAATAAAAATATAGTATGAAGAAATATGAAACACTTATTATTTTGTTTTTTTTTGATGTTTGGAAAAAAACTGTGCTTCAAATTTGATTCATTCATTCAAACAAAATAAAACGATATTGAATAAAATCTGTCAGAAATCATCAAAAAACCATCACATAGATGTAGATGTAAATACTTTTTCTTGGTGGTATCCACTTTGTAAATTTCTCTATTTTCATGCTCTGTTGGGGTTTCAGCACAAATCGTCCAACAAAAATTGGCCAGCATTGCTTCTGACCATTTTCCGTTGTAGAGCCAAGAGTTTTGGAGAAGAAAACAAAGTGAGAGTCTTAAAAATGAATTTTATGAGACATATTTTAAAATCTTAAAATGATATTTGCTTTTAAAATCAGAAAAATATTTTAGTTATCTGTTTACATTTTGCCCTATAGTTCAAAGACCAAATATTCATCAATACAATGACTTACCAAAATATCCGGTATAAATTGAAAAATATTCACTATACAACTTTTCAACGTACTGCCCACTACAAAATCATAGCTACAACTGCTGTGACGCAAACTGTTTTTGTAAATGTAATTATGACCTGAATAGAATGAAACATCGTTAAAAAAATACGGAGGAAAATACATAATACTGAGCTATAAAAATAATTTAAAAAAATATATGTACATGATAGCACAAAATGAGAAGCGAATCTGATTTTATGATGTTCAACTCTTCCTGTTTATCATATTTTCAGTCATAAAGGTGGATTTTGTTGCAGACTAGTCTAATCGGAGTTATATATCCTGAATACACCATAAATTCAATTGATTGAAATATGTGCACAACTATCAATTAAAAAAATCAGCAATAAATGACTATAATAATTTGATATCGATGGATTTTATATTGAATTATCGTTCTCAAAAGCGTTATAACTTGAACTTGAAAACGGATATTTTCTGAACGATACGATTAATCAGCGTAGGAAATTTCTCATATTGGATATTGGAACACGAATATACACGAAAATGTTATGTTCAGATTGCTAAAATCGCATACAGAAGTTTGGATCACTATTTCTCCATCGACTATCTGATTTTTTTTTAATTATAATACCTTCTCTGGAACACTCTTACGAATGCGCCCGGAAGGTAGAGCCTTGTGCGGACAAGGGTAGGCCAATTATATTGGTTGCCGAAGCGCTCTTGGGCGTCTTACTGATTTTATTTCAACTGTAGAGAAACCCAAAAAACCTGAAATGCTACCGGGTCAGTTGGTGTTTTCAATCCAGATATTCCATCCACCTGCAGAGTGTCATCTACATTATCTTATGTTTGAGCCGATTTCATCTTTGATATTGACAATGACTCAGACAGCCCTCATGAGTAAATATAACTGCAGCAGGATGTGCTCCTCTTCCACCTGTTTGATATCAATGCAAGAAATTTGCTGAACCTTCTTCTCGTTGGATCGGTAGATTAGGTTCTGTAGCATGGCCAATTGGGCCTCCAGATATTGCCCCATTGGATTCCCCTCTATGGGGTTATTAGATGAAGAGGGGGTATCAAAATTGACCTGACGACATTGAGAATCACGGATTGACCTTGAGGTGTAGAGTATTTCTCCAGAAACAATCAGTGCAACTTTCCAAAAATTTTATGATATACGGAAATCACTTCCAATAATTTTTGTGACACTTACTCATTATTAAAATGCTCTCACTAGGGAGTGTTATTGAAAAATATTATTGGTGACGTACACATTATTATGGCATTATAGTAAATTATCCATCCTTGTAGTCTTACCATGCGCCCTTCAAACGAACCTAACAAAAAATTGGTTAGAGATTGAACTTAATAAAGTTTCGCTGGCTGAAAGGGAGTGATAGGGAGATGAACTCCAATCGATCTGTCCGACGTTATCCTTCAATTTTTTTTCCTTCCGTCATAATGAATTTCATGCATTATATTCAGTATCACGCTGTATGAAATCACGAGTGAATATCCAGTTTTATTTCGTTTCCTTCCTCTAAGACCCAATGCCACATTCACTTTTTCGTTGAATTTGCATGTTCGTGTAGATATGCAACTCGTACCTTTTGGGATCCTTCAAAATATCAATACATCCATGTAACACATTCGTGTCCTTGTTGACAGTGTTTCCTACAATGGATGCTCGGGTTAATATATCACACTTCAAAGATTGATGGATCGTTTGATAGATCGTGTGTCAACGAATGAATATTAGACAGTTCCATCGATCATCGCTTGTCAATCCCCAGGTACAAGTCGTGCCCTTGTTCGTCTACCTTGAATTTAATCACACCGTAACGAGATTATGATTAAAATACCTAATTTCTTCATCCAAGCAGAGTCTTGGATAAATATATAAGAAGCTCATTGCTCATTCATAGAGCACTTTCCGCTAAGAAAGAAACATCAATCTCTAATGTTTGTTTTCGTATAGAATTGAAAATTTTTGAATGGTGTAATGTTCTTAGGAAGTTTTTCGAAAATGTTCGTTGAGAAAATCTATAACAGTACTTATGTAACCTCTGACAAACTTTTCACTCAAGTGTAAATGATGGTATGCAGACGCTGTACGAAATGTTTTTCTTTACGAATCAATAATATACATATATATGAAATTTTGAAATGATATTGGAAGATTTTGTATGTTCACACGTGTCAATTTCTATATATTCATATTGTTGTCAATATTTGACAGAAATAAAAGCTGAGATATTGAGAACGGTACATTATGTTATAAGTATTCAAAGCACGTGTACATATGTGAGATATTTTGAATTGATATTGGAAGAATTTGTTTGTTTACACGTGTCAGTTTCTATATATTCATATTGTTGTCAATATTTGACTAAAATAAAAGCTGAGATATTGAGAACGGTATATTGTGTTATAAGTAGTCAAAGCACGTGTTTCTATTGATTATAAAAGCTGTTTCCTTATCAATGTGAGAGATACGAATTTTTGAAAAGTATTGATTCAAACTAGTAATCTGTTACTTTTACTGCCTAGGCTGAAAATAACTTTCAGTGCCGGCGACATAACCATGGTGATAAAGAATTAGATAGGGAAGAACGACAGAAAATGTAATGTCAGTCAAAAATCCTCTTTTTTTTGAATGAAAAGGTTATAATCTATAATTTGAATGGACTAAAGGAAGCTTTTAGTCCCACTAGTTGACCCATGATAATCAGATGACAATAGGATTGGTGTTTCAAAATTTTTTATAAATGATTTGGAGTGTTATTCGAACTAACTATAGGATTATGCTTTAGTTAAGCTGAAGCGGTAGTGGATTAGTGAAATTTCAGGTCGATGAGCTTTTTTTTGGCTATTCATTTCAATTGTTCGACGATGTTTGCTGATTTCGATTTCAAAATAATATAGAATGAAGAAAAAAATAATTCAAATTCCACATAGGAAATCTACTTGTTGACTGATGTCTGACAGGCAATTAGAAAATCTTTACTACAGGTCGACGTCAACTGGTAGTCAGTTTGAAAATCACTTGATAAGGAAATGGTAGAACCTGCCAATTGTAACAGACGTTTGAGAACATTTGAATGAGGTATAAACATATGTATTTTCCTAAGACCACATAGGAAAGTGACACATATCGCACTCTCTACTCCCATGGAAAGTGACCTTTATTCTTGTACGGAAAGTACTTTCCGCACGGCTGTCAATAAGCCGTTAAACCTGTGATTCCTGTAAGATTTACAGATCTAATTATTAATTGCCCTTCCTCAATCGTTATTGATTACATAAGAACTGGACTGAAAACAGATTACTCATAAAAAATGAAGAAAGAAAAGGTTGACGCCGAAAATTGAACCCACAACCTTGCGGCCATCTTACTGGATACTCTACCAACTGAGCAAATTCTGATTTAAAATATCAGATATGTACTTACATCTCGTAGGTCGATTGACATTAATCTAATTTTGATATTTCTGGTATTTTCATTTTATTGAGACAACATTCTAGCTATTTCGCAACGAAAGCTTCAAACTGTTAATTCATGATTATTTCAGTTGTTTCTTTTGATAGGGACTACCTGGATCTAAGATAGGCATTTGTTCCCAGTGCCGGACTGGCCAGGAGAGATAGTGAGAAAAATCTCACGGGGCCCCTAGGAAACACTGAGCGAGCACTGAGATAGCAGAGAGTAAAGCCTGTCTGTGTCCAAAAATAATTTAATTTGGCGTAGTTGAAAACGCAGCCAGGTAAATACAACTCTATATTTCGGGTCGCTCAAAGTTTGTTATTGAGTATCCTGAGCATGAAATTAATGTTTTAGATGGCAGATAGCGAAGTTTGTCTGAAAATTTATTAAAGTTTTATTCTTATGAGTGTAGAAACGGAAACGCTGCGTTCTATAAACCCAGAAAGAATTATTTTGCGTCTGGCTGCAGAAAGCTCACTGTATAAAAAAATGTTAATTGGTTGAAGTAAAGTAATTATTATATATTTGCGGTTATTTACCCCTATTTTCATTTACTTTGTTCCTTTTTGATGCCAAAAGTTAATTTATTAGGTCTTCAGTTCCTCGTTTTAGAGTTTATTTTTGTATTTGTTGTATTTATTTTTATAAGAATATTTATTTGATTCGATTTATCAAAAAATGTATTTATTTTTATATTTTGTTCATTTTGTCTTTCTGTGTTTATTTCATTTTTTACTCTAAGACAAGTGTAGAGCTGATCTTGCACCTTAATCATTAATAGTACGAATACCAATAATTTGTTGAAATTTCCGTATATGCGACTCATGAAATAGAATGAACCTGGTAATTGGGGGCCCCAATTTTTCAAAATCTCACTTGGCAAAGATAGGCCAGTCCGGCACTGTTTGTTCCCCAGTTGTATATAATAAGTACACATTGTCATTTTTTCAAATGAACGTTATTGTCGTTGTTTCTTTATTTCACTATAAAAGTAATTGTATATTCATGGGCACTTTTTATAGAAACAACATTCGAACATAGACTGTCACAAATAAAAAGTAGGATCAGTCAGGCAACTCAATACTTTCTGATATTTAAATATCCTTTGATAAAATAAGTGGTCGTAGGAAGAATAGTATGAGAATTTTTTTTACCCTCGTGTGAAAAATGTCACTTTCAGCACTTGTAATGTAATATACTATTTTCACATAGAAATTATATCATTCATATATAGAAGATCGGGTCATGACGATGTGCAAAAAAACATTTTGACAATATTGTAGATTGGCCGAACAGTTCGTTTCTAAAGAGTGTGAGCAGTAGTATAAACATTGAAACAACATCATTTCATTATATCATGAAGGATAAGATTTATTATGGTCGACTCTTTGGTCTTCATGGTCTATTTTCATTTTCAGTCATTTTTGTTAATGAATTTTCTAACAAAATGGTTAAGGCTTTCGCGGCCAAGGTTTTCAGTATCGCTACTTCTATTCGGGTTTGAAGGCCGTCGTTTTTTGGAATTTCTTTCTGACGTTTCGATGGAGCGAGTGGCTAGCTTCTTCAGGGGCTCATACATCTTCACTAAAAGTGGCGATAGTAAATATATTCTCTAGTTTAATGTGGAACATCCTTGTAACTCATTATGAAAATGGTTGAAATTTTGTGGCCATCCTGTCAAATTTTGGTATAAATGTTGTTAGTGATGGTCAAGTTGAAATAATATGTGCTTGCTTATCCCCTTGAGGATGAATGAATGAAATATGTCCATCACCATCCATCACCATAATGACTAAAAGACCATTGATGTTGACATACGAGTGTTGACAACTACCACTTTCGAAGAAAATAATCCAGTAGGCATGAATTGTAGGAAATTTTATCCGGAACGAATTTGGTTTTTACTGATTTTCGTGTAGGGTCGATCAAAAGACAGATATTTCAAAATAAAAAGGTATTCACCCGCTGCATTAATCCGAAATGAGTCGGGGAAAATAGATTGTACGAGAGAAATAGCTATTTGTAATTTCATTCTCTACAAAGAAGGCTGCGACACACCTTTTGCGAAATATTGAAAGAAAGCATACTCCAAGATGGCGTCACCCTTTCCAGCCCTGCCGAATGAAATGCACTGTCAGGAAGCAACCCCTAATTATTCACAAAAGGGATCAAACTCGCTTTATTTTTGCGAATGTCAACCCTTCATTGAACTCCTTCTCCTGGGGTGATACTCTATAATTTCAAAATCATCAACGAATATAAAATATTGTATGTTTTTTATTCGAACCGCAAATCGGAAGTAATCAAGAACATCAAAACCGAAACAACCCACCTTATGAAACGAAAAAAATCGCAATTATTTCGCAGTGACACCACCATATTGGTCTCGAAGTTTCCGGCCGAACCCACGACGAAATTCACCTGTTATTAGGGCTACTCATTCGTGTATGAGGTCATTGAGTTATAACCTCAACTTCCCTTTAATTAAGTCTAACAACTGAAACCGGGCCTTAATGGCCTAAGTTTAATTTGTTTTACCTAAACTAATCTCACTTATGTCAACCATTTTATTTTATTATCGGCCATTTCTCCCCACGTAATATCCACAACAAAGGGGTACTCAAATGGGTGTTGAATTTCAATATGGATGAAGTGATGGTCATGATATTACGCATTCATTAAAAGGAATTCGCACATCAAGTGCCTCCATCATTTTTTAATCATCCAATGGAATTTTGATCGACACTGTGTCAGAAAGGAATTCGGGGCACAAACGATAAACGTGAAAATTATATGATCTGTATTGATGTTAGCACTGCGAATTTATTGAATTATATTGCGAACATCTCGATGTGATGTGCAGAGTAACTGAAAACACAATTCATTGGTTATCGTTTGTTCAACTCCTATGGAATCTCTTGAAGAAAATATAATTATCACTCACATTATTTATGCGAATATTTCCCTCATATATAAAATGTCCCCTAAGAGCAATGCAATTATCGAAAACTTACAGCGGTAATTGCATTGTATCAAGTCTCCATAACAACACATTTGAAACGTATCGCTAGACATCAGTAAACAACACGAATAAATAGACTTCAAAAATAGAAAAACATTTCGCGTTTAGGTGAGTACTCCATACAATCTATAGAGGAAAGTTGTAATGTACTCCAATTATTAGTTTTAGAGAAATATCTTCAAACTGGATGACGTTTATTCTAGTCAATATTACAATCAATATTTATATAACACCTAGACAACATATCCATTCCTAAATCTACAATGTGTTCTAAAATCTTCTTATATCACATCTTCCCCTCTATTTTTTTACACAAAAAAAAAATACTAATCATAAGAAAGACGTTGAGGAGGCCATATAATTCGTTTAGGTCTACTCATTGTATCATTTTCTTCTTGTATTTCTTGAAAACACTCATTATCAGAAGAATTTCTCTCTGTACATCTTAATCCATCATCTATTTCCAAATTTACATTTTCTATTCCAGAACTAGATTCAACAAACCTTAATTTTTTTATTTGATTCAAATGTCTTTTCCATTTAACGTTTCCGATTTCCGGTATTACAACAATATAAGTAGATTTGCCGATTCTTTTAAAAATAATTCCTTTTATCCAAGTAACTTCTTTGTTTCTATAATCTTTAACGGTCACTCTATCACCTTTCTCGAAGCTCATAAATCTTTCACCCTTACTATAAATTATCTGTTTGTTTTGTCCAACAATAACATTATTTTACACTATTTCTCCGACCTGACTTTTTTCAGGAAATAAGACATCGAATCTAGTACGCAAATTCCTTCCAAACATCAAACTAGCCGGGCTAACTTTCGTTGTACAATGTGAGGTATTACTATAGTCAATCAAGAAATTATTTATTGCCAGATTTATGCTTATTTGTTTAGTTTTACCCAAACTATTCTTCAGTGCGTTTTTTACCGTTTTCACGGCATTTTCTGCAGCTCCATTGGAAGATGGATGATAAGGAGGTGAGGTTATATGGATAACATCATTTTTTCTCAAAAATTCCTCGAATTCTTTGGAGCAGAATGATGTTCCATTATCCGTCACAATTTGATGTGGCAAGCCATAACGTGCAAAACATGAACGTAAGATTTCTATGGTTGCTGAGGAAGTGATAGATTTCATGGGAAAAACCTCCAACCATTTAGAATGAGCGTCAACTGAAATTAGGAACCGCCTATCCATGAAAGGTCCCATGAAATCTAGATGTAAACGCAACCACGGTTTTTCTGGCCAAGGCCAAGGATTCAACAACGCTTTTCCCGGTGATTTTTTATTCATCAAACAATTTTCACAAGTCATACAAATTGCCTCAATATCCTTATCTAGTCCTACCAGTTAGTTCGAACACTTTCAATTATTTTAACTAAAAGCTCGTCCCTCCTAGTATGTTCCCTTGCCATTTCAAAATTTATTGAAAAATGTTCATTATCTGAAAAATATTGAATAAAATTCAAATCAATTTCTTCTAACTCTATTGTTTCCGAAGAATCAGGTAATCTTGATAAAAAATCGGCTCGGTTATATTCTGACTTAACGATTTTTATATCGTATTGATAGTTTGATAAGATGAGGGCCCATCTTCCTAATCTGTTTGCTGAAAACTGAGGTATGTTTTTATGTGGATGAAATATGTGCGAGAGAGGTTTGTTGTCTATCACTAGAGTGAATTTTCTACCGAATAAATAATTATTGAATTTACTGAGTTCAAATATAACCGCCAAACCTTCTTTTTCTAACTGACTATATTTCGATTCAGCAATAGTTAAAGTCCGCGATGCATAAGCAATAGGTTTCTCTGAACCATCAGGTATGATATAAGATAGCATAACTCCTAGACCTGTTTCACTTGCATCTGTTGTTAGTAAAAGTGGTAAATCTTGATTATAATGCACTAAAATATCTGCCGACGTTAAGATTCCTTTAACTTTGTCAAATGCTGCTTGACACTCACTAGACCAATTCCATACCGTGTTCTGTCTCAACAATTTGAACAAAGGATTCAATATCATTGCCAAATTTTTTACAAATTTGCCATAATAATTGACAAGACCCAAAAAAGATTTCAAAGAAGTTACATCGGATGGAATAGGTGCATTATTTATAGCTGATATTTTTGATTCAGATGTATGGAGTCCGTATCTGTCGATATCATATCCTAAATAAGTGATTTTCGATTTGAAAAATTCGCATTTCATCAAAGATAACTTAAATCCTGACTCCTGCAATCTATTCAAAACCTTCTCTAAACGATCAATATGCTGTTTTCTATCTATTCCTGTGACCAATATATCATCTAGAAAACAAACAACACCCTCCAAACCTTGAAGTAACGTTTCCAAAATTTTTTGAAATTTGGCAGGAATGCTGGCTATTCCGGAAGGGGCCCGATTATATCTGAACAGAACTTTATGAGTTGAAATAGTTACTAAATTCTTGGAAGACTCATCAAGACAAATTTGTTGATAAGCATTTGATAAATCTAATTTGGTAAAATGTAGGTACACCACCCTGTAACTGAACAAAAAGATCATCAATTTTTGGTAATGGAAATTGATCTACCTCAATATATGGATTTACAGTTACTTTGAAATCTCCACATATTCTCACAGAGCCATCTTTTTTTAAAATGGGTACTATTGGAGTTCCCCATTCCGAATAATCCATAGGTTCGATAACACCAAGTTCAACCAAACGCTGTAACTCCTTTTCAACTTTTTCTTTCATGACAAAAGGTAACGGTCTTGCTCTGAAAAATTTCGGATTTACTGCATTGGATTTGAGTTTGATGGAAATCGTTCCCTTGGTAAAAGTTCCAAGTCCAGGAGAAAATAAATCATGATATTTATTTTTTTAATATTGTAGATCTTGAGGTATATCTATAAATTCCAAACTAGTGATACTCAATTGAAATGCATAGAAGAAATCACAGCCTAATAATGGTGGTCCTCCATTTTCAATTATATGAATTTTCAGTTTAACTTCCCTGTTTTGAAAAGTGATAATACACTCAATCGAGCCTAAAGATTCAATCTGGTCTCCATCGTAAAGGGTGAAAGTTTTATGCTCATCAAGAATGCGCTTATGTGAAAAATAATTTTCATAAAATGATCTAGAAATCACACTGTAACCTGCTCCTGTGTCCAAATAGAAAGTGACATTTTGCTTGTCAATTTCAACTGTTACCTGAATCGGAACATTTTTTGCTTCAACAGAAAATAATGAAAATTCATTACTATCCAGATAATTATTCGAACTATATTTGGTATTTTTATTATTCTGATTACCTGAATACCTTCTATTTGGACAACATGGAGCCAAGTGCCCTTTTACTCGACAAATATGGCAATAACAATCTCGATAGGAACACTTATCTGTTGAATGATTTCTTCGCCCACATACTGCACATTTGGAAAATAAACCACCCGGTGAGTTCCTCTTGCCTACTTCTCCTTGATACTCATAGTTTGTTGTAGTAGTATTACTCCTTTTTGATTTTCCACCTGTTTTCGCATAATGAAAATCTAAATCTCCTTTCTTGAAAACTTCGACACCAATATTTGATTTGGTCGATGCTATCTCAACCGCATCAGCAAATTTGACTGTTTCCTTTTCTTCAAACAATCGATCTTTGATTCTTCCAGTTTCATATCCTATTATGAAACGATTCACCAAAGCACTTTCAATTTGTTCAGCTCCTCCGAATTTGCATGCTGAAACTAGATTTCGCAAGCGCGCTGCCCATTCTTTGGGAGTTTCATTCTCTTGCTTTCTGGCTTCAAAAAATGTCTCTCTGCTCGCAAATACCGATGTAACTGGTTTGAAGTAATTGTCCATCATCCCCGTTATTTCCTCATATGATTTTTGTTCTGGTTCTATTGGTGAGCACATATTGAATAACAGTTTATAAGCATCTTCATTTAGTAAACTCGATAATATTGCTTTCTTTCTATCTTCTTTGTCGAGGTTATTAGCACTAAAATAATTATTTAGTCTTCGCTTGTAATTGGACCAATCAGCTATATCTAGTACGAATTCTTGAATATGACCTGCATACTGACTTTCTTTAGTTTCAGTCATTTTCCTCAAGAAATGATGAATGTATCGCAAACTTTCTACTGAAAGACTCCAATTTCCTCGTCGCCACTTGTAATATACTCCAGTTAATAGTTTTAGAGAAATATCTTCAAACTGGATGACGTTTATTCTAGTCAATATTACAATCAATATTTATATAACACCTAGACAACATATCCATTCCTAAATCTACAATGTGTTCTAAAATCTACCTATGTCACAAAAGTATAAATGAACAAAAAATAACATTTCCATGAGAATTTCCTCATTCATGAATTATTCCAATGAATTACATTCGAGCATAAAAATGACCAGATAATTTTCATGCACTCGTGCAATTATAACCGAAAACTTATTTATAATATGTATGTGAAGTGCAGTTATCACTTGTGGCCGCATTTTCGATATAGGATGGTAGATCATCTTCACTTGACATTTTCTCTCAAGAAACTTAATGATGATTCTGGAAATCGATCTGACAATTTACTCTGACGTCAAGAAACGGCTTCGTTTATACCTACCGTTGCGTTGCTACGGTTACAAAAATGATCACAGGCAACTTGTGTTTTCAATTATCAGAAAACTGTCATGAGTAGGTACGTCGAAGTGGAATATCCATTAGGTACATTCAAAAATAGTAATGAAGACGTTGACAGTTGTAGATAAAATTTGGTACGTAACACGTGGGATACTACATCATCAACTCATGTGATTACAAGACTCAGCCTACGGCTTCATCGTGCAATTCTCCATGCGTGTGTTAATAATATCTATATCCCGCCTGTCACGTAAATAACTATTGTGGAATTACGGCCCTGTCTTCCGCACCTCTTCACTCTGGTAGGCGACTGCGGTTAGTTTTGCGAAAACTTCCCGTTCGATGCGATTTCAAATTCCCTTTCCAAATTCTCCAGCACGTTACACGAACCCACATAATGTGTTTTCTGCTCACATGACATGACTTCCTATGTATCCATCAACTTCACAAATTCCAAGAGTTCGGGTAACTGAAAGCCCGAGAAATGGCTCCTAGATTTTTTCCGGTAAGAATTCAATTTATCTAGTGACAGGTTGATATATGGCGAGAGGTAAAAATAAACTATCAGCGTAATCATCTTTTATCGAACCTCGTGAATGGATTACATCCTTCGAGTAAACCGTTCACTTCAAGTATCGGAGCGATAGGAAAATATTTTAAAATGTAGGAAGCATTTGTGAAGACCCGAAAGTGATGTTCTTCTGATGAAGCAAATATTTGGGTATGATTAATGTCTTTCGGTGACCCCTGGATATGCTAGAAAAACATCCTGGCGATTAGGTTCACGGTAATAGTGATGTGCAAGGTGTGTCCCTGTCATTTATTTGGGGACGCAAAATGAAGTTCATAAAGTATCAAGGACGATAAGCACATTTTACTGATTGGAGTCAATAAGGAGTATACATTACATTTATATTTGTCTTGAATATTTTTTCTGAAATCTTAATTGAATCAATATTATTATTGTTAGTATTCAGATGTCAGGAGTAACTATTTTCACAAAAATTCATGGGGATGCTTGAAGACTGGCTTTAAATCAAATATTCAAAAAATGAACAATTTGTTCAGGCCAGCCTCAACTCACCTACACTGTAGGTTGACGGACTAACACCTATTAGAAAACAACTACTCCCCTGGCTAATACCACGAAGGGCATTGAATTACATCCAACAGGTGTCAGTGCGGAATTCTTCACAGAAGAAATTCCACATATGCTCGTGGCGATACAACTACCAGAATTGATTTTCAATTACTGGGACGGGACACACTTGCAGACCGGTTTCGGGCTATTTGGCCCCTCATCAGTGCAAGGCAGTGCCATCATCAACATTAAGTCGATGACTTCCCATAATTGAAAATCATACTCGAGCAGAGTATCTTCCCTAGACCTAGGCTGATACAAACAACTAGCAAAATAGCCGTTGCTGCGCCATCTGCCTGTAGACTAGGTACTAACCAAGAGCATATCCGCATGGCCCCAATTCCTTGTACAAGGAAAATACGAATTTCCTTGTACAAGGAATTGGGGCCATGCGGATATGCTCTTGGTTAGTACCTAGTCTACAGGCAGATGGCGCAGCAACGGCTATTTTGCTAGTTGTTTGTATCAGCCTAGGTCTAGGGAAGATACTCTGCTCGAGTATGATTTTCAATTATGGGAAGTCATCGACTTAATGTTGATGATGGCACTGCCTTGCACTGATGAGGGGCCAAATAGCCCGAAACCGGTCTGCAAGTGTGTCCCGTCCCAGTAATTGAAAATCAATTCTGGTAGTTGTATCGCCACGAGCATATGTGGAATTTCTTCTGTGAAGAATTCCGCACTGACACCTGTTGGATGTAATTCGATGCCCTTCGTGGTATTAGCCAGGGGAGTAGTTGTTTTCTAATAGGTGTTAGTCCGTCAACCTACAGTGTAGGTGAGTTGAGGCTGGCCTGAACAAATTGTTCATTTTTTGAATATTTGAGGAGTAACTATTCCTACAAAGTCAAGTATCTCGATATTAGGAATTACAATCAGTCATGATCTCTGACAAAATGGTTAAGGCTTTCGCGGCCAAAGTTCCCAGTTTCACAACTTTTCTTCGGGTTTGAGGGCCGATGAATCTAAATAATATTCAAGATGAGTGAGCCTCTGAAGAAGCTTTGCCACTCGCGCTAGCGAAACGTCAAGAAGAAATTTCAAAGAACGACGGCCTTCGAACCCGAAAAAAATTTGTAATACTGTTTAATGATCCCTCTTGGAAAAACCACGTGAGATCGATCGCTAAAGGTGATTCCCAGAAACTTGGATTTCTATTCCGTGCGAAGTAATACTTCACTTCTCGTCAGCTTCTAATGATCTACAAGGCTCACATACGACCTGTTTTGGAATATAGTTTTCATCTGTGGAGTTCGGCACCAAAACATTCAATGAGGATTCTCGATTCCATTCAGAGAAAGGCAATCCGTCTTGTTGGTGATTCTTCGCTCAAAGACTCGCTACTTCATTGGAGCATCATAGAAAGGTCGGAGACTTGTCTCTCTTCTATAGACATTTTCACGGTCGGTGCTCTTCTGAATCTTTATCAGTCGTTCCACCCTTCTACAAGGATGACTCAACAGAAGTACCACCCCTTTGTTGTGGACTTGGAGACCTGTCGAACCTCTCTTGCTCAGGGATCGTTTTTCAATAGAACAGCTGAGCTGCGAAACTCCTTGCCGAGAGAAGTTGTTCCTGAGGCTTACAAACTTTCAAAATTCAAAGTGAATGTTAATTCGTATTTCCTGTCTCTTGATTCACGCGGTGTTCTTTGAACATTACAGGGCTTTCCTTTCGTGTGAATCTGTATCTGTTGGTGCATTCATTCCAGATATCCCACCCACCAGGATTGCTCTGTAAGCAACTAAGAACCGACCTCGATATGCTCTATAATATTTCAGAAAATGTTAGGCTACAGAAGTATAACCTGTGGTGAAAGTCCATTGTATCTCAAAGTGGAGTGTAGTAGATTTGCGGTGCAGAAAAACTCTGGAGATGACTTAGAGTTTTTCTGCACCGTAAATCTACAGCAGTATTTTCAGAAAAAATATATTTCCGACTTCAGTGAAGTATTTTGTAGATATTCGCAAATGCATAAACATCAACAAATTCCGATTTTTATTTTTAATGGATCTGTGCCTGTGAGATATTTCTTCCGAAAATAGTATAATAAAAAATGATAAATAGCTGTTTTCCATTAAAAACGAATCTTTCCGAAAAAAAAATCATATAAACATATCTCAGGATAATTCACGTTCTTTTTCGAAAATGTAATAAATAGCAGAGAATGAATTCACTCGGTATAGAAAAGTGATGAACTTTCTTTGCAAGCTTTATTCATAGGTAACATGAAGGACTTAAAATGTTTGGAATTTCACATAGCTGCTATTTTGAGTATTTCTACCTTGAAAGGGGTGAAAACACTTTTTCTGTTACTTCTACATCGTTAAATGTTGTTTGAACCTCTTTTCAGAGTATGCGAACATCAAAAACCCGAATTTTCTTCTATAATTTTCTCCATAAAAAAAAGGAGATATAAAATCTCCAAGAAAGAACTGACAAAATATTTCAAATAGGAATGAATCTATATTTATATACTTATGATTGGTGATTACATGAAATTATGTAACAATATAATCTGTGATTTTGTTTCATGTGAATCTAATGTGGATATTATATTCATAATGCATATATTCGTATTCACATTTACCACTGTGGGCCTCATTTCATTCCTGTATTCATTGTTTTTTTAATAATCATCTATTCGTTTTTACTGTTGTAATAACATGTTCACATCCTGATGGGTATTGTTTACTTTGTACAAAAAAACAATCAACTTTTTACCTGAAGAAATCAAAACACACAATCACTAAAACTCCCCCCTCTTCGAGATGGCCTGGCAGTCTGAATACCTTACGCGTTCCCTACCATTTCCTGGTTGATCCTTTCTTTGTTTTCCTTAGCTGCCATAACGTTCTTCATGGCACATAGCATATATCACTTCTGAATAGTGTAACCTTGTGTTAGTGAAATAGTTTTCGTGAAATCAGTATTTTCGAAGATTACCCTTACAGAAAACAAACAAACAGAGCTAGAAACAAATTAATGAAATAATAGCGGCATTCAGGTAACTAAGGATTTGAGAAAAATTAACTTTTTCAAGCGGGATTCGAACCCACGTCTTCCATTCTCAAAGCGGAAGCTCTAACCACTGAGCCATCGAGAAAAATGAGTTCACAATCGCATATTTCGGAAGTCATTCCTCCTAATTCTACTGTTATAGTCGGGCTGTTCAAAAGATAGAATTCAAGGACACGTGAACAGTGAATGCCTGCATCTATATTAGCCTGCGCGTCGTAGCCACGCCTTCTAAACTGAAAAAAATGAAGAACTGTTTACACTGTACTGTACTCATTTGTGCTTTGTATTTACGTGTGTTACGTTTATTAAATAATATGGATGGAAACACACTTTCACTTCCAAGAAAAAGATAAAAAAAAACATTCAACTGTAGAGGAAAAAAGTGTAATAATGAACACTTATAAAAATAAGCATCCCAAGAGGTTATGGGAGAACAGGGAAATACTGTTGAATTCACTGCTGAGGCGACGTTTTTGTTGAGTGGTGTGTTATCGGACTTGTAACATTGGGGAGAGGAACATTCAAAGAGTGCGTGCCTTCACGTGATCATTCTATCTTTTCAGCGGCTACACTATAGTTGTTATCATTCCATCGGGAAAGGTACAATTTGGTACTGAAACCATTTGATAATGAATGGGCATCTTTTCCATCTAACAGCTCCGTCGCGTCGGTTGTAAACCGCCGAAGGTTCTCGATAGGATAGTAACAACTATCACTGGAATTTGGGGGGAATGACTTCCGAAATATGTAATGGAGAAAGCCTAAAGAATGGAAGACGTGGGTCCAAATCCCACTAGCAGAAGTTTTTTTTTTCTCCGATTCTAATATGCCTCAATGCCGCTATCATTTCATTAATTTGTTAATCAAACAGACAATAATACTAAACTAAAGCTAGAAACTTTACCTCTTCATAATAGTAGCATAAATTTATGCATAAAAAACAATTTTTGTTTTTCGTTCAGTAGGAAAAGAAAAAGTTGAGAAATAGTTCCACAAACCTGGTTATCTTCATAATGATAGCAATGTTTCTAAATATCCAAAACATTGTCTCATCCTTTTTATAACAAATATTGAAAAATAATACGC
Source organism: Zygogramma bicolorata (assembly GCA_032362365.1). Lineage (NCBI taxonomy): Eukaryota > Metazoa > Arthropoda > Insecta > Coleoptera > Chrysomelidae > Zygogramma > Zygogramma bicolorata. The sequence continues at coordinate 123,371 of JAVJAQ010005687.1, read as the reverse complement.
TTCCAAACTCGGGTTACCAACGAATTGATGCATTGGTCCATTCATTGGAGTTTTTCGAAAAGTATCCTGTATTATCCCTATATTTTGCGATGTTTGATCAATATTTGGAGTAGACCCGCCAACAAAGGAAAATAACATTCGGCTACATTCGATATTAAATTAAAAGAGACAGTTCAAGCGAGAATGATCCCCTTTTCTCATTATATCTATTGACTGAGCTTGATGGGACAATAAGTTCGTTCATCCGTGAAAATAACAAAAGTAATAAGGCAAAAAGTTATGACAGAGCAGAATGGAGCAATTACGTTTTGAAAAGAGCTGCCCTTTTTCGGAGTTTGGTCTTTGTTTCAACACACTTTGTGGTTATTGAATGCGCTGCGATGCCGTCCAAAGTTGTCTACTCTTTAATGTTGAGATTAAGAAAAAGATATCTGAGGCCATCGGTTTGAGTATTGCAGGACAGGAGAGAATACAGATTCATTAAACCCAAGGATCAGGGTTGGAAAAGCTCCCACATAACTATGTTTTACTGAAACAAAAGTTACAAAACTGAAATCACCTTCGCTGAATTATTGTCGAAGACAAACCAACGTCGTTTCTCAATTTCGATAGCCTCTCTGATTTTTCGAGAGTAGAAGTTTTCATTGCTCGCCATGTTTTTGCCACAGAATAAAGATCCATCGATGATTACATTGCATGAAAAAATACAGATGTGTTTGAAAATTTAGGGTTGAGGGATTCTGAATCGAGCAACACCCTATACCATCTGAACATACTTCAATATTCCTGCCAATAAAGAAGATACACCAATTGCAAATTTCACTAGTTTTGGTTTTCATGCATATCTCTGGACAACACTCCAATAAAGCAATCCAGTAGCCATACCAAGAATAATCATTTTTATGTTCAGTATTTCCGGAAAAAAAAATTCCTGCACTCATTTATGGGACAACTGCCTAATGAAAATTCTCAAAATCCCTTCGAATCATCAACCATCAACCCCTCAGCGGCATATATTCATCTGTTTGAAGTGAGATAGTGGTAATCTCTTTTTCATTTACCGTACTTATTCCCAACACTTTGTTTTCCTTCGTGACGTAAAACAAAGCGGAACAATATAATCTTCCACAAAGTTTCGCCGAATGCGAAAGGAGACTGCTATAATTAATTTAATCAAATGAGACGAAAATAACTTACACCATATTTACGCTCCGAAAGATCTATAGGGGCTGCAGTAATATGATACAATTTGTTCAAGGAACAATAAATTTCAATTTAGTTATCATGAGACAAACAGGTCGCTTTCTAATTATCCCTATTATTTCAGCAGTTCCGTTCGTTAGGTTGACTTTCCCTCCAGGGAAATGGAACGAAAAGATGATTGTTTGAAGATGTTATGTTCATTTCTCAGGATGGAAATGGATGAAATAGAACAATTCATTACTTAGTCAAATCTTCATTCATTATTATCACAATTCAGATGAATTCCAGCAGGAATCTAGAAACTAAAAGCAAGATAAAATATTGTTTTATGAAATATCCAAAAACTTCACTAGTAAATTCTCCAAGATGAATGATAACTGTAGATTCATTCGCCAAAAATGGTCGATGAGCTGAGAAACATTAGTCCAATTGTGTTGCCAAAGCCCATATTCCCGTTTCCAGTACAAACTCATATCTTGCATTTTTTTCAAGCTTTTTATTAACACTACAGTCGAAACGAAAAGCTACATTACATTGTACTGGACAATACATCAAGGATCACGCTGCCATATTGCTGTAGATCATTGATCATTGAATATTTCTGCGCTGAATATATATATATATATATATATATATATATATATATATATATATATATATATATATATATATATATATATATATAAGCTCGGATAGGCTTCCGCGGTCGGATATGTGCTCTCTGGAACTTCCGGTTGAACCGCGTCTGGACCCAGTGAGCTGAAGAAACTCACATCTGCACATCTGCCCTTCTTCACGATGATTATTCCTACCCCTAGATCCAGAGAACCATTCAACGCCAACACACCCGCTTCTCGCATCCCAAACCACCGGACGACCCGGCTGAACGCCCGAAAGCTTTCCTTCCTTTCATTCGGGGTGTCACTGATAAAGTGAGCCGAATTCTGACAAAATACGACATCAAGACAGTTTTCACAGCAAACAATCAAATATCCTCTTTCCTGCGCTCACCTGAAGATACACCCAACGAATCGCAAGGAATATATGAAATTCCTTGCCACGACTGCCCGAAAACATATTATATAGGATGGACGAACCGACGAGTATCAAACAGGTCCTACGAGCACGAACTAGCAGTACGTAATTCGGACATGTCCTCGACTCTCTTCAAACACCGCCACGAAATCGGACACAAAATTGACTTCAACAACACGAAGACCATTGCCACAGCAAAAACACCCCACTCCAGAATCATCAGCGAAGCAATAGAAATTGAAAAACTCCCTCAATGCCTCAACAAACGAGACGACTCACAAAGACTCCCCAATTCCTGGAAACCATTATTATCCCTTCGAACAAATCCATTAATTAATCCTTCTCAAACCAGACCTGTATACAGTCCGACAGTTTCAACAACGTCGGATTCTCATACAGCTATAAATACCATCCCTCTATCCACCAAACTACAAACTTCACTCTGTCAAGATGAGTGCTGGGGGTTAAGGAGACTTAGGCCATGCCACCAAATTAAGGAGTCTTGAGAATGGCTCCAAAGTGGGAGCCGAAACGTCGGCAGAAAAACAATTCCAGGCGCGGTTCAACCGGAAGTTCCAGAGAGCATATATATATACATATATATATAAATATATATATATATATATATATATATATATAGTGACTAGTTATGGAGAAATACGGAATGTTGTTGGGGATGCAGTCCAATTACTGGGCTGTTGTTTAAAGAATATCCTTTGTTATCTGGTCGAGCTTTCGAGAATGTTTATTCCCTTCATCAAGACATCTACAAAATTTTAATCATTATAAACCAGTTGTAAAACATTTGGGGGCCCCGCCGGGGGGGGGGTTAGTATATTTAGTAAGTACATTTGCTCAATGATTCACAACTGTGACTTTATGATGATTAAAATTTTCGTAGATGTTTTGTAAAGGTTTCTAAAAATTCTGAAAGCATCGACCAGGTATAGATAAATCTGAGCACACTTGGCTGATGGGTGATAATTATAGGGTCCCCCTTCGTATGTAGCAGTAAATTTAATTCATGAGTATTTTTTAAACAACAGCCCAGTAATTTGACTGCATCCCCAACAACATTCCGTATATATATATATATATATATATATATATATATATATATATATATATATATATATATATATATATATATACTTGGGCTGAGGAAGTTAAATTAGCAAGGCCTATTATTTGCCTGAGGATGTTGCTCGATGCCGCTTGGTATGAAATACCATGAATTAAATTTACTGCTACATACGAAGGGGGACCCTATAATTATCACCCATCAGCCAAGTGTGCTCAGTATTTTGTAGTGTAGGGTTTATCTATACCTGGTTATTGATTTAGAATTTTTAGAAAACATAAAAAATATCAACTGAAACTTTTAATGAACCCAAAGTCTCAGTTAATATTACTTGTTTATTAATGTTTTCTAAATATACTAGATCAATAACCAGATATAGATAAACCCTATACTACGAAATAATAAGCACACAGCACACTAGGCTGAGGGGCAATAATTATAGGGTCCCCCTTCGTTGTCATGTGATCAAATAATCATTGAATAAACCTGGACATGCCGTCTTATTTATTAAAAATTTGTGTTTTACAGCATTAGGAACGGGGTAAAATCTGACTTTGTCCCTATAATGACGGGATCCACACGGCACTACACGGCATGTGAGAGGTATTTTCTCCAGCTGAAGCACAAAGAGTGATCCACAGTTGAGCGAAACACTCAAATAAACACAGAAAATAACTGAACGAAACAGTTTCAATACTATGGTCGCTTATGGGTAAATCCAACGTGTGCCAACAGCCGCCATATTAGTTTTGTTTTGACAAGTATCTTCATTGTCTACTCATTTGTCTGGATATTTGGACATCCCGGTTGTGAATTGTGATCTTTTAACTCGAAAACTTTCATGTATATATTCAAGAACCAAAGAAGACATCATTGAAATAATGTTCTGTTATCCATTTTCATTTCAGTTTCTTGTACTACTTAGTAGTTCCTCTCTCGGCACGAAAAATGTTTTTCAATGAATATATCAGTTCGTTTTGCTATTGTATCGTATTCATTACGTAGTGAAAGTACTCGAATTGTTTGAATTTACCTATATGAAGAATCCTCGAAAAAATCAGCTTGAGATTTCCAGCAAATCAGTATGTCTTACAATTCTTTGGGATTTCTGAAAACGAACACGAAAAATTTCCGAACAGGAAATGAATATTCTACATTGCACATCTTTCATTAGCCCCATCGGCAGATACCTCGTTGCATTTCCCGCATTGGGCAAAATGTTTCAATTTTCAGCATCATGTTCCTCAATTCGAAATCTCTACGTTCTTTATTCAATTTAGAAGAAGATTCACTTACAGATTAATCTGCTGAATTATAAATTCCAAGATGACAATTTCAGTTGTCTACCGCAGATCAATCTCTCCTCCAGCAGCACATTGAAAATCTTCAGGTGTTCCAGAAGGACTATATACCCAAATTTCATCTCCAAACAATCTCAGGTTAGATACTGGAAGTAGGGTGATTGTTCGAATTCACCTCTGAGATGAATCCTTGAAAAAATAATTTTCTGTTGTTATTTCAAATGTGTCTCATGTGTATCTCCATAGGATATTCTATAGATATAATGAAATTTATTTTCCATTGTACATCCAATGGACGTTCTTGTGCTACTTAGGCTGAGGAAGTTGAATAAGCAAGGTCTATCACTTGCCTGGGGATGTCGATGCCGCTTATGAAATTTACTGCTACTACTGAAATAAGTCCAACAGAATAAAAAATCTTTCATGAAATAAAGTTAATAAAAAATAATAATGATTTATATTTTTGTACTCATTAACCACTGACTTATTGGCTTGTGTTTCTCATATTTGACAGCATTCAATCGAAAAGTTCAGAGAAACGAAAGCTGTAACACTCGATATTTCAAAAGCGTTTGATCGAAATTGGCATCAGGGTCTCCTTTGTAAACTGCCATCTTATGGTTTGCCTCCTCAGTTGTGTGCTTCCTTGAAGAGTTTCTTGTCCGATAGGTATCTGTATGTGGTTGTTGATGGAGTATCATCTGATATTCTTCCAATAAATGATGGTGTTCCACAGGATTCAGTTCTGGTGCCCACTTCGTTTCTGCTTCATATCAATGATTTGCTCCAGAAAACATCTTGTTCAGTACATAGTTTTGCGGACGATAGTACTCTTCATACTATTTTCTCTTCCAGAGTCCCCATACCAGCTCGAGAAACAAAAATTCAAAGAAACCTCCACGTCAATAAAATTAACGATGATTTGGTAAAAATAATAAAATGGGGTAACGTGAACTTGATGGATTTAATGCTAAGAAAGCCCAGGCATGCCTCTTCTCAAAGAAAGCCGATCTATCATCATCTAGTATTCAGATGTCAGGAGTAACTGTTCCTACAAAGTCAAGTAACTCGTTGCTGGGAATTACGATCGATCAGTAATAATCTCTCATGGGAAAACCATGTGAGATCGATCGCTGAAGGTGCTTCCCAGAAACTGGGATTTCTATTTCGTGCGAAGAAATACTTCACTTCTCGTCAGCTTCTAATGATCTACAAAGTCAGATACGAACTGTCTTGGAATATAATTCTCATGTGTGGAGTTCGGCACCAAAATATTCATTGAAGCTTCTCGGTTCTATTCAGAGAAAGGCAATCCGTCTTGTTGGTGATTCTTCGCTCACATACTCGCTCACTTCATTGGAACATTGTACAAGGGTCGGAGTAGACGTGTGTCTCTTCTATAAATATTTTCACGGTCGGTGCTCTTCTGAATTGTTATCAATTGTTCCCCCCTTGGCAATATCTGCACGAAAGACTCGACAAGTGAAGAATTCCCACCCCTTTGTTGTGAACTTGGAGACCTGTCGAACCTCTCTGGCTCAGGGATTTTTTTTACTAGACCAGCTGAACTTTGAATCTCTTCGCTGAGAGAGGTTTTCCTGAGTCCTACCGAGAGAGGTTCTCCTGAGTCCTACAAACTTCAAAAATTCAAAGTTAATGTTAATTTGTCTCTCCTGTCCCTTTATTCGCGCGGTGTTCTTTGAACAGTACAGGGCTTCCCTTTCGTATGGATCTGCTATAAAAAAATACACAAGAAACTCTGCGAAGAAGTTGAATTCCTATTCGAGTGTTCGATATTCTCTCTTCTCACACAAGCACTTTCTTGGTGCACTTGTTCGATGAGAGAAGCACAAATTGAAATAAATAATAAACTCGAGTTTGAATAGCCTTGTAACCAAGTTTCACACGCAAACAAACACCCGAAGAAATGTGATGCATATAATGCATACATTACGAAGATAGCATTCTTCTAGGAGGCAGGACCGAACACGGAGGGCGTTTTACATGTTTCGATCGGAACATAAACGAAAACAATAGAACCATGAAGGAGCAATAGTTTCGTCACGAATTCCACATCAAATTCAACACCAAATGCATGCTGAACAGCAATAAAGCCTCGCGTAGTAGGTATAATACCTAACTGATCAGCCCACGCGGAATTAGTAATGTTGATTCTTTTCTCAACTATTCTCCTCTACTACGGATTAACGTACAGCTCTCGACAAAGTCTCAGGCGATATTGGTTCTAGGGCACTCAGAAATAATAATAATAATTGGAGTCGTTTAGTTTTCTGTGTCACTTTGAGTCATTCCTGATGCTGAGTTCGATGGATAGTGTTCTTCGACCATATACGTATTGTACGTCAAGTAGTTTGTTTTTATAATGCGGTCAAGTTATACGATTGAATTAACAAAAATTCCGACAGAGCCAAATTTTGATGAAGACCTAGGGTTTGCCATAAAGAATGAGAATTCAAAAGTCCCAAAAAATCCCAAGTGTGCTAAAAAAGTTATTCGAGGTCAAATGTCAAATTTTCAGGTTTTTTAAATTTTTCTCGAAAACGGTGAGTTGAATCGGAAAAATACCTCAGACCAACGTTGTAGATCTTGAAATTCTCTAAAAACATTAACTCAATGAATTTTTCTTCAAGTATCATCGTTCCGGAAGTATCGCAATTGTAAGAGGCACGTTCTACATAATATGCACACGTTTCCACACCACCTGTGAGGTAGTAGTGTAGGCCCGTTTTTCTCAAAGTAACTTGTTATTAATTTTTCAGAATGTGGTATCTTGAAAACACGAAAAACTACGAAGGAAATTTATATGTAACTCCAAGTTTTTTTTTCACTACTTGAACTAATTGTTGTCTCTCTTCCATAGATATTTTTACGGTTGGTGCTCTTCTGAATTGTTATCAATTGTTCCACCCTTGGCATTCTTTCGCTCAGACGAAGTACAAAGCATGATTCATCAGTGACATTGGTTGTGACTATCAGAACTAAGAAGAAAGGTATGGAATTATTATATTAATTTCTGAGATCGCAATCGATTTAGGTCGTACGCTTATAAAAAGCGAAAAAAAAACAAGAAAAACGAATCACACCCAGCTGATAAGCTCGAATTCCGACATACAATATTTGAATCAGGACAGGTGTTCAACACCAATATATGAACTATTTTGAAGTCTTTCGTCCCAGGCCATATCTCTATAATGTCAGCTACTAATAAAGAACTAACATTAGCGGATTTATTCAATATTTTGAAAAACTTGGATAAGAAAACTGACAAGACTCAGGAAACTCTGAATGATATCAAACAGGAATTGACTGAGGCTAACAAAAAAATAGGAAGTCTTGAAAAGGAGAATTTAGAGCTCAGGAAAAAAGTGGATAACCTCGATGAAAAATTCCGTAGAAATAATATCCTAGTTTTTGGTCTTGAGCTAGAGGACCCAGTTGAGTCCTTGAACTACTTGAGTAATATTCTGGAAATCGATCTCTCTCTTCCTCAGTTAGACAATCTTTACTTCTTCACAGATAAAAATAATCATAAAATTCTCAAAATTGAACTTCTTTCTTATTGGAAGGAATCGAAATTCAACGCAATCTCTACAAATTGAAGCAAACCAAAATTTTTATTGCTGAAGATCTGAGTCCTGAGAACCAACTCGTGCATAAAACTTTACGAGGCTATCTGAATACCGCAAAAAAGAGCGGACTGAAAGCAACCATGAGGCGTAACCATTTGATCCTGAACAATATCAGATATACAGTTGATGATTTGAAATCTAACCCCGAAATAATTTCAACCCAAATCATAGAAGACAGCGGTCAAAAAAGAAGACAAGTATCAACAACGGAACAGCCCCTAAACCACCCACCACCAAAGAAAACATTGAGATCTGTTTCGTCTCGAGCAGCCAGAAATCCAGAATAACATTTATTTTGTATATATATTTTGTATTGCATTTTTTCTACTTACATTAAGTGATTTCATTAAACGCCATTTCATTATGTCATTCTCAATATGCCATATAAATAGTAGGTCATTATTGAATCGCTTTGCGGAGTTCAAGCTGAAAGTATTTGAAATATATGATATTATCACCCTCTCTGAGACTTGGTTAACCACCGACATAAACGATGATATGATTTATCTTCCAGGCTACACACTATTTCGACAGGATCGTGGACAAGGTCGCGGGGGAGGCGTGGCAATCTACATCCGAAGCATCTTACGAGCACACAAACTAAATCTAAATTTGATAGAAACGATTGAACAACTTTGGATATCTTTCACGTTGAGCAAATCAAAGTATGTTATAGGTTCCCTGTATAGACCGCCCAATTTCTCACCACATGAGTTTATCGAACAACTCGATGAGGTTCTGTCTACACTCGCGCCAAAATATGAACACATCATTTGTGCTGGAGATCTCAACATCGATTTCCTTAACCCGCTAAATCAAATTCTTTCTCAACTGAATGAAACCCTCAGCTCACATGAACTAATCCAAATTGTCGATGAGCCTACTCGCTACAGTGCCACTTCCAGTAAACTTTTAGATCTGATAATTTGCCCCGAAGCCCTAAATGTTACCGACCGTACTACAGTTGACTGCAGCTCTTTCACCGATCACCTTTTAGTCTCATGTAAAATAGGCCCCACTACTCACTTAAATAAAGACTTCATGTATACTTATAGGGATTTCAAAAATTTTAATCCCGTGGATTTTTCAAGTGATTTATCAAGTCTAGAATTCGAAACTATTTATCGTCTTGAAGGCATAGATGAGAAAGTGAATTTGTTGAATTCTTTGATTTTGAAAGTATTTGATCATCATGCACCGAAAAAAACCGTGCGCATTACTAAGAAAAAAGCTCCATGGCTTACAGACAATTTGAAGACAATGATGAATTTACGAGACAAAGCCCTTAGCAAATTCAGGAGAAGTAGAACCACAAACCACTGGAACTACTATAAACAATTGAGAAATCTCACGAATCGCACAATAATTCTAGAGAAAAAAGCGTACGTTGAATTCAGACTCAGAAATAATACCAACCATATGTGGAAGGAACTAGCTTCTTTAGATGTTCACAAAAAACCTTAGAAGACAATTCCAGAACAGCTAAGTAACGTAGATGACATCAATAGATTTTTTTGTGACTCCTCCTTACATGGTTTTACTCCCGACGCAAACGTGTTATCACACTTTAAAAACAATACACTTCATGAACATGTCACCTTCTCTTTCCATCCGACCACAGATGAAGAAGTGTACAATACTATACTTTCCATAAAGTCTAACGCCGTCGGCCCCGACAATATTAGTATTAAAATGTTACTGCATTGCTGCCCACACATTATCCCATTCATCACGCATATCTTCAATACATGCATTCAAGATTCTACATTCCCAATTATTTGGAAAAAATCAAACGTTGTTCCTTTGGCAAAAATTGCTTCCCCGCAAAGTCTCAACGATTTACGACCTATTAGCATTCTATGTGCAATATCCAAAGCATTTGAAAAAATCGTTAACACTCAAATGAGAGCTCATTTAGATGATCAAGAGATACTACCTCCGACGCAGTCTGGTTTTCGATCGAATCATAGCTGCACCACCGCGCTTCTCAAGGTTGTAGATGACATCCACACATCAATAAATAATAATAAACTTAGCGTCTTAGTGCTCATCGACTATTCTAAAGCATTCGACAGAATCAGCCATGTACTACTATTGAACTTATTGACATATCTTGGTTTCTCCATTGAAGCTGTGGCTCTATTAAGGAATTATCTGCTCGGTCGTCTTCAATGCACATCCCTTAACGGAAATAAATCAAATTTTCTAGAATTATCGAATGGTGTACCACAAGGCTCGATTTTGGGACCTTTATTATTTGTCATTTATACCTCGCAGTTTCCTCTCTGCCTCCGCCACACCAATATACACAGTTATGCTGACGACACACAAATTTATATGGAATTTGAGGAAAAACATCTGCACGAAGCCTGTCAAAAAATCAATGAAGATCTCAACTCCCTTGTCAAACTCTCGAAAAAATATTGTCTCACAGTGAATACAACCAAATCTTTTGTAATGCTATTCGGTCGTACTGTCACCAGGAAGCGTTGTTTGAATGAAGTTCAAATATCTCTCGAAAATTCGCTCCTACCTTGTGTTGATCAAACAAAAAACCTTGGCTTGATAATTGATTACTCACTTAAATTCTCCTCCCACACCTCGCTGATTTTAAAGCGAGGATATTCAAATCTCAAAGCAATATATTCCAACCGAGGAATTCTGAATATGAAAACAAAAAAAATTCTCTGTGAAGCTGTCGTTCTTTCACATGCGAACTATGCTGATGTGGTGTATGGGCCTAATTTAACACAAAAGGACAGAAAAAGACTACAACTTTTACAAAATTCATGTCCAAGGCTAATCACAGGAACGCGCCGACGCGAACATGTCTCACATCATTTGAAAGAAGTCGGATGGATGAACATGGAAACGAGGCGTGTGTTCCATGCGTGCACGTTATTTCATAAAGTAATAACTTCAAACAAACCAACTTACCTCTACCTGAAAATAAGATTTCGCACAGACGTACACAACCTGAACCTTAGGTTCAGAAATCAACTCACACCTCCCCAACATAGAACTTCACATTTTCGTGGCTCCTTCTCTCATTTTATTAACAGGCTATACAATAGGCTACCGAATACTCTCAAGGGTATGAACCCCATTAAATTCAAATCCACCTTGAGGAATCTTATACTTACTAATAAAATACCCACTCTATTTACTCCCCTCAGGTGTTAACCATCTCTGCTGAATGGCTGCCTCCCTTTTAGTTTCAGTTTTTACTCTGCAAAGGTGATTCGTAACTGTTTGTATAATGTAGTTGAATTTTAGAATTTTTTTTTCATTGTTTTCTTTCACTACTTATTATCTCCATATGTATTTTGTATGTATATATGTGGTATATATGTTTATATTATGAATTCTATGGGTGATTTATTCTGTGTACATATGCTCAATATGTGTGTTAAATTTTTTTTTCTCTTGGTTGGATGGAAGAGCAAGATCTGGCTGAGTCACTTGTGACCCAGTCAGAAATTGAATCCCGCCATTTGATAGGATTGATGACTTTTTCATTACTTTGTATTCTATTGTTATTCTAACCTATCAATAAATTCGATTATTATTATTATTATTATTATTATCTACACGGATGACTCGACGAATACAGAATTCCCACCCCCTTGTTATGACATTGGAGACCTGTCGAACTTCTCTTGCTCAGGGATCTTTTTTCAATAAAACACTTGAGCTTTGTTACTCGTTGCCGAAAGAGGTCTTTCCTGAGGCTTACAAACTTAAAAAATTCAAAGTCAATGTTAGTTCGTATCTCCTATCCCGTGATTCACGCGGTGTTCTTTGAACATTACAGGGCTTTCCTTTCGTGTAATTCTGCATATAAAAAAATATACAGGTAAACCGAGATATTCCTCATAATCTAATAGACGATTTGTTTCTACTAAAATTTACTGATTTGAGTCGAAAAGCTACCAAAAAAGTAGATTTCTACTGAATATGGCCACGCTGAGGTACGCGAACGACATCAGAAGGGCAATGAGTAGCCATGTTATTCAAATATGTTGAAATATTGAATGCTAAGATTTTGTCGAGATTGTCAGATATGTATCATAACTGCTGTGATGATTGAAACTGAATAGATGCCTTGAATGATGGTTTATTATAATATCAGGGGAAGGCTACTTTTTTTTACTCTTTTTCGCTCAGCTCTAGAAAGTATATTGAATCATACTTGGCATCTATCACTTCCAGTGCAATTACTTCCAGAGCTGGCGACATGAAAATTTGAACGTAACCATAATGTTGTGAAGTGTCCTTCGAACCCTCTACGAGATACTACTGATCATATCATTCTATGGTTAGGTATATTACATTCTCATAGTGTCATATTATTGTAACATAATTTGTTACAATCTCATTTTCTTTTCGAGGCTTTTATATTCACGAGCAAGCACGCTAACTCCATTCTTCTACATACCATGTACCTTATTTTCATGGTACTTTTCTATTGGTCAATTACCATCACGTGACAGCGTCGGTGATGATGAGACGTCTTTTCAGCTCCAGCTATAAAGTAGAAATTTCCCGTTGAATTACCATTGTCATTGCATATACTTGCATTTGATACGGCACTAAGAGTAACCCCTGTAATTATGCCAATCGGCATATAGATTTGATTCGGAAACTCAATACATACATCTTTTGTGGAACCAATTACCTGTTGTATTCTTTCTCAAGTCAAACCCCAGCCACAATAATCTAGTATATTGTTACAGGAACGTGATTATTTTTGTGAAGAGAAGAGAGTCTCCAGGAAGTGATTTTTGGATTTTGTTTCTCCAAGTCAATACAGAAAGAATACAAAATTCCCTGAAACGTCAAATGTTCAGTAAACACTTTTCGTTAATATGGGTACTTTATTCACAAACATATGATTCATCACTTTTTCCTGCTTGATTCGTATACCAAGCACTCGAAACTTGAATCAAGCGGATACCATGTATTGGATATTTCTACACAAATAAAGAGTAGTTTGCGTAGTAGTGATAACATTGTTTTGCTCGTTAAGCTCGTCAGCAGGCATGGATGAATAATAGAACTTTATCACTAGATACACCGAACAGTATCGAGATAATCTGCTTTGAATTAACTGCTATAAAGGCGCTGGAATACTTGTTTAGGCTACACTCTCTTAGACCGGGTGACAGTGACAGATTTTTTGGCCCAATTTTTGGAATTCTGCCTTTGGAATGAGGAATACTTGAATCTGAAACGAATCATAACCTCCACAAAAAATACGCGCTGCGTGGTACTTCATGGCAAACCCAGAATTTATTCTTCATGGAACACACTGTAAACTCCCAAGGAGTATGCCTCATGAATTTTCGATATTCCCGGGATGAGACCGGTTTCAGTTTTGAAAGGCGTAATGGATATAGTTGGTTTTCATAAAATTTTCCGCAATACATTCGGGCAATTTGTTAATTACCTTGTATCATTTAAAACAGTATATCTTCATGATTTTTTACTTTGATCGATGTTTTTTATGTGTAAAAAATGTAAAGCAGTCTGTAAAAAGGCTTCCATCCGAATTCTTGTTGAACTTAACGAACACAAATCATGGGATTCACATGAAATACCACGATTCGTTTTATCTTCAATTACTCCCTTTCCAAAGGCAGACTGTAGAAAATTGGTCCAAAATATCTCTTACCTTCTGGGTATAAATCGAACTTCTGTGGATGATATACACGTCAACAGGAAGGTATGGGCTGAATATTTGCTGTTTCTTCTTTCATAGAAGATTTGTATTTTTTTTTTTTTTGTTTCAAGTTGGAGAAGAAAAAGCTAAAAATCACTTCCTAGATGCTTTTGATTTTCCTGATTGTCAATTATCAAAGTTTCTTGTATTATTAGAACCAACTCTCCAAGATAATACAAAGTTAAAGTGATTGCAATACGTAGACCTCAACGTAGACGTTAACGTTATGAAATATAACGTTTACGGGTTTTCATGAAATTGAGTTGAAGTCGCTACCATACATGACGTTACTGTTTAGCCGTTAAACAGTGCTGCCGTTTTGTGAGTTATTACCACTGATTTCTCCATTTGTGAGAATTTTCATCGCTGCAGAATAACCGTGGATTAATAGATCGTTTGTGAGGATTTTGCGTGGATTTTGAGATTTATAGCGTATTGACTCCTGAACGAAAATTCTATTCGAAACAGAAAGTCTGAGATTTGTACCTCTATTAGGACAAAATATTTTTCTGTTATGAATAAAATAAATTTATTTAAATGGAAAGGTGGTACCTTCCAAGCTTCATGGTACTATCAAAACATAGATTGAATAGTAATGAGATAGAACTCCACTGAGATGAAAAATTCAGGTAATTCAATTTTACTTAAATTATGCGGATTTTCCATATCATTATATTCAGGTCTATTCTCGTGAATTTTGAAAAATATTGAATATTGCAATGGTTATTGAAAATAATCGACAACTGTTATAAAAAGACATAGATATACACCAAAAAGATATCTGAAATATCTCCGAGAAATATTCAAATGAAAAATATTTATTTGCACCATAATTGTATTATTGGTCCTATTATTGAATATTTTTCAATAATCTAATGATATTCAAGAATCAATAATAGGTCACTGCAGAATATATCTGATTGGGAATCTGCAATCGGCTCCTAGCCAAACAATGTAATTGGGTTCCTGGAAATCATAATCAAATACCAATATATATATTTCACTATTCATATTGAATTTGAGTTTAAAGATGATGAAAGTTGATTCCTACTGATGGAAACGGTAAGTACTTGAATCTAAAATATTCAAGAACCTGCATTCTCAATCACTAATAAGTCAGCCTAAGCTGAATATTTCTTCACCAAATTTTAAATCATATCTTTGAGAGTTCTAATGCTGACACTGATTCCTATAATTTGGATCATGTTGATCTGAATCAGAGTTCACCTCTTCGGATCTTGATAGGGATAATGGCCATATACCTCCTTCGCCAAATAAAGTTTGAAAATTTGGTCATTCGCAACTTATTGGTGTGATTCGTATATTCTTCGGATAACGTACGTTGATCTTCAACGTATCCGTGAGCGCCCGCAAGATAACGTAGGCCCGTAATCAAGTTCTCGACGTAAACGTAAACATGGCGAAACTACGCATGCGTAGCAGCTGTCAATTTGTACGTTTACATTAACGTTCATGGCAGCACTTCAACTCTCTAATATCACGTTCACCCTGTACAGTTTCACTTTTATTTCACCTGAGATGGTCGAAGGACCCGAACGGCTAGTATCGATGGGTGAAATGAAAGACCAGACACCCACAACGCTCATATGCATAATGATACAAGCACGCACCGTAACGAAATCATTGTCTCCATATGTATGAGCGGAGCACGGCGTGATGCCACCTAGAATAATGGACTCCACACGTCCTTATCGATTACATCGAAATGGCGGCATAGAAACTAGCCGAACACCTTCACTTACTTCTTTGCTGAAAATGATTCGGTTGTGTGGCTGCTACATGCTGGTGATGATGAGTAGGCAAAAAAAAACATCGATTCTTCAGTCATAAGTTCCATTTGCATAATACCTGGTTTTCCAAAAAAGCAAGTAATAGAATTTCGAGAACCTTCAAAGTAAGAACTTCAGTTGGATAACAAAACAATCCGTGAACAGTCACAGTGTAGGTTGTGTTTTGTGCTCTCTCAGAAAGTCTGCTATTTCAGTTGGTTCAAACTAGTTTTAAAATCCAAAACTGATATTGGAAGAATCCTCAACTCGAAGTGAATACATTCAAACAAGATTTGTCGATTTTGGTTGTCACTTAAAGAGTTAATTGAATAATTAGCAGTCTATTATCATCCCAGTGATAAAGTGGAATATTGAAATCCTATAAAAAGGTATCATTTCAAACTCTGCAAAAAAGAGAACTGATAAGTAAACAATAAACACGAAAGAAAAAGACGCGGGTCAGGACTCGGGAGTATAAAATATGGAATGCATTATATGTAAGATCACCAATAATGAGTCATGTTTGAACTGTGATGGCTGCAAAAGATATGTGCATACAGATTGCTCGGATTTAAATGCATCTGAGCTTAAAGTGATGGCTTTGAAAGGCAAACGTTTGCTCAAATTCTACTGTGATGACTGTTTAACCGGTGTAAAGTTAGTTCCACAGTTAATAAAACAAATAGATGATCTACATAAGGAGTTAGATGTAATCAAACGTAAGGTAGAAGCTAACCCCTGTTCTTCCATAAACGAGGATGTGATCATTGATGAAATTTATGAAAGGCAAAAAAGATCTAACAATGTAATGATCTTCAATCTCCCTGAAGGTGGTTCGTCAGATCTAAATGCAGTGAAGGACTTAACAAAACAGGTTACCGACGAAGACCTGAACATCAGTAAGGTTTTGAGAATGGGAAAACCTAATAAAAATGGAGTCCGTGCTTTGAAGGTAATCTTTGCACGTCCAGAAGATGCTAGCAAAGTTATTAGATCAAAGAAGGATGCTTTGAAAAACAAAAGTATATTTGTTAAAGCTGATTTAACACCTCGGCAAATGAATAACTGGAATGAAATGAAGAAAGAAATTGAAGAAAGGAAACGGAACGGTGAAGATGACTTAGTTATTAGATATAAGAATGGGATGCCTCAGATAGTTAAGCAATCTCCAAAAAAGTAAAAAACAATGAAGTGTCTTGTTATTATCAAAATGTGGGGGGAATGCCAACCAAACTACTAGAATTACAAGCTATTTTATGTTCAGTTTATGATGTTATTATTTTAGTGGAAACATGGCTCAATAAAGATTTTTCTAGTACAGAACTGGGATTGAAAGGCTTTGAGATATTTAGACTAGATAGAGACGAAACCGGATCTGTAAAAACCCGAGGTGGTGGAATATTGATAGCTGTCAGAAATTGTTTTTCTTCAAGAATAATTCGAGTCCCTTTAGGAAATGTAGAACAACTTTTTATCAGCTTATCTTTAGGTGAAGATAAGTACATAATTGGAGGGGTATACATTCCACCCTCATCTGGATTGGATGTTTACTTAGAGTATACAAATGTTGTTGATGGAATTTTAGAAGAGTACCCTGATCACAAATTGATTCTCTGTGGAGATTTTAACATTCCTGAAGCAACATGGGATAATGATAATTTTGGTGCGAATGTCAA
The DNA here is from genome assembly GCA_032362365.1 of Zygogramma bicolorata. NCBI lineage: Eukaryota > Metazoa > Arthropoda > Insecta > Coleoptera > Chrysomelidae > Zygogramma > Zygogramma bicolorata. The sequence continues at coordinate 105,913 of JAVJAQ010005687.1, read as the reverse complement.
CTGTCCTGAAAATTCCCCAGCCCTGGCATTACTGAATGCTTTCAGCTATCATAACTTGTTTCAGGTAAATAATATTCCCAACTCTAGAAATGTATTTTTGGATTTGATATTTTGTTATTCTCCTATAATTGTGAGAGAGGCAATAGATGTTATATTTCATAATTCCATACACCATACTGCTGTCACATTTGATATTCGGAATAAATTAGAGCCCGTTTCGTCTTATACTGAATACTATTATGATTTTAAAAATGGTGACTACATAGGTATGAACAACTTTTTTGCAAGCACCAATTGGGATATCTTTGAAGATGACATTAATGTTCAACTTTCACATTTTTATGATAACATTTATACAGCTCTTGAATTATATGTTCCAATCAAGAAATTTCGAACGTCCTCTTTCCCAGTCTGGTATAACACGGAGCTAAGGAAATTGATTATCAAAAAGAAAATTAATAATAATAATAATAATAATAATAATAATAATAATAATATGCTTTATTATCATAAGACATAATCTTGTTGACAAAGCTTGGGTAGTAAATACTTACTTAGAAAATGCGATATATACCAAAAGATAACAAAAATAAAACTATAAAAATACATACAAAACATGGTAAAATGGAGATTGTAAAAAGTATGTATATATAAAAGAGTGGAAGTCAAGTTCATATAAAAATAGACATAGAAAGTAAAAATTTAAAAGCTCCTTAATGAAGATAAAAAACATGAGCTAGTCAATCAGTTAAAAGTTGTCGTCAAAAAATTCATTCAAATTATAATAGGGTCTATCAGATAGAAATTGTTTGACTAACTTCCTGAATTGGAAGTCATTTATATTGGCAGATCTTATGTACAGAGGCAAATGATTGTACATTTTTCCTCCATTGTAAAATATGGAGTCTCTGGTGATGTTTTTAGTTGGCACTGTGAGTTGCAGAGTGTGTCTGCAGTTGCGGGTGTTATAATGGGAAGAGGATGTGGCGAAGTTTAATATATGCTTATTTATTAAACACACAGATTCCAGTATGAATAATGCAGTTACCGTTAGGATATTATGGTTTTTGAAGAAGGTTCTACAGGACTCTCTTGGTTTAAGGTGTCCCATATACCTTATTGCCCTTTTCTGTAAAATCAGAAGACTATTGAATAAAGTTGGGCTGCATGCTCCCCAAAACGGTATTCCGTAGCGTAAGTGAGAATCTATGAGTGCATAGTAAGCCATCTTTGCAGTGCCGAATCCCAATTCCTTACGAATTACTCTAACCGCATAACAGCCAGAGGCGACTTTGCTAGTGAGTTGTTTAACATGATCCACAAATTTTAAATTCTGATCAATGAACACTCCTAGAAATTTAGTGCTATTTTTAGATTCCAATGATCTATCTTCAAAATAAAGTTCGTTGATCGAGCATCTAAACGATATTAAATTTGTTTTAGTTAAGTTGAAAGATAGGATGTTTGAATCACACCAATCTTTCACTTTTTTCAAATCAGCAGAGATTATTTTATGTAACTCACAAGTATTTTTATTATTCCAAAGTATGGTTGTGTCATCTGCAAATAAGGTGAACTTTCCAGAAATATCAAGCTTGGTGAGGTCATTAATATATAATAAAAAAAGAATGGGACCTAAAACAGAACCTTGTGGAACACCCGAATTAATTTCCCTTTTTCTTGAAAGTTGAACAGTTTTGACCATTTGCGATCGTCCCTTCAGGTAGGAATCGAACCATTTGAGAGTTACTCCTCTGCATCCATAACAATGTAGCTTTCTCAGCAGTATTTCGTGATTAACGCAGTCAAATGCCTTTGACAGGTCACAAAACACTGCAGCAGTCTTTTCACCGACATTTATTTCAGAATAAACTTTATTTAGGAATGAGAAAATAGCATCATGAGTATTTTTATTATTCTGGAAGCCGAATTGGTTTTCACTGATGATGTTATGCTTAATTATGAATCCAAGTAGTCGTTTTTTAATTATCTTTTCAATGATTTTTGCGGTGGTTGGTATAAGAGATATAGGACGGAGATTAGAGGGATCATCAGAATCTCCGCCCTTATGGAGAGGAATGACCACAGAAGTTTTTAAAAATGAAGGAAATGTGCCTGTTTGAAAGGATAAATTTATCAGTGAAACCAGCACATTCAGAGCACTAGGAGGAAGGTTCTGTATTATTTTAATTGAAATGTCATCGTAGCCTGCAGTATTTTTGTTTTTAATATCCTTCAAGATTTCAATCAATTCATTAATGTTGGTCTCATACAGAAAAAATTGCCCATAAAGAATATAAAAAAGGTAATCATCAAATGTTTGAAGAATTTTGTAATCTTAGAGCCAAATGTAAAACATTAAGAGAGGAATGTCTCCAGGCTTACACCCAAAAAATAGAGAATAACATCGTGAACGAACCACGAAACTTTTGGAAATTCATAAATGATAAGAAAAAATCATATACGTTACCTGCACAAATGTTCTATGAGGATTCTGTTGTAGATAATAGTTCAGACATAGTAAACTTTTTCGCCACCTATTTTTCAACTGTTTACAGTAGAGAATCAGTCAATCAAATACCTAACTATAGATTCAGCAAGACTGTTGATGTTGGTTCCTATGCGGTGGATGTCAAAGAAATAATTGATCTTACTCTGTCACTGCCTTGGAAATTAACATCTGGTCCAGATGGAATTCCTCTCTATTTAATTAAAAAATGCATATTTACATTGGCTAAACCCATACACTCAATATTTAATGCGTCATTGGAAACCGCACGATTTCCAGATTTTTGGAAGCATAGTTATCTCAAACCTATATTTAAAAATGGATGTCACAAAAACATAAAGAATTATAGGGCAATATGCAATCAGTCTGAACTTCCAAAAATGCTGGATAACTTAATAACAAAGAAGCTTTCTTGGGACTGCAGATGCATCATCTCCAATCATCAACACGGTTTTAGCCAGGGTAAATCTACATCTACTAATTTAATTCTGTACCAAAATTACATTATAAATGCTTTAGAAAACAAGAAACAGGTAGATGCCATCTATACAGATTTAGCGAAAGCATTTGATCGTGTGAATCATGATCTATTAATCGCAAAACTTAATGCTATTGGTATAAATGGTCAAATTTCAGAATGGATTCGAAGTTATCTCATTGAAAGAGTACAATATGTCAAGTATGGAAACTGCATTTCAATGCCGGTTGCAGTAACTTCAGGGGTGCCACAAGGATCACATTTAGGACCAATATTATTCAATTTATTTATCAATGATGTAGATTGTAGTATACTTCAAAGTGAATTTCTTCTGTTTGCTGACGACCTCAAGATGTTCCGTACAATTAACAGCTTGAAAGAAGCCGAATCATTGCAATATGACTTGACTAATTTTTCACGTTGGTGTGATATTAATATGTTACAGTTGAACACTGAAAAATGTCGTAAGATAACTTTCAGCAGATTGAAGCATTCTATACAGTTCGAATATAAAATCAAAGGAACAGTTCTTAGCGAAACAGATAATGTCAAAGATCTGGGAATTATATTTGATTCAAAAATGTCCTTTAAAAATCACATAAATGAAGTAGCTTCACGCTCCTTAAAAATGTTAGGATTTATTCTTAGAAACTCTAATCCATTCAATGTGACCGTCATCAAACTGCTTATTGCTCATTGGTAAGATCAATTATTGAATACAATTCCACTGTATGGAGCCCATACTATAGTTTGGATAGGGACTTACTTGAGGGGATTCAGAGGAGATTTCTAAGGTACTGTGCATATAGGTTGGGTTATGATAGAGGGGAGTATGAATATAAAACAATCATGGAAAATATGAATTTAAACACATTAGAACACAGAAGGTTGGAAGCAAGTCTCATATTTTTATATAAAATCATCAATGGAAATATAAACTCGCCAGAAATCTTAGAGCTTGTAACATTTAATGTCAATGAGAGAAGGACACGAAATGCGGAAATATTTAATATTCCCTTTCATCACACTAATTATGGACAAAATGAGTCGATTGTTAAAATGCTGAATCATGCCAATAAGCACAGTTCCAGAATAGATTTCTTTGATATTCCAATAACCTCCTTCAAAAGAGTTGTGAAAACATTATAATACATTTTACCTTATTCTTTCTATAATATTTATTATATCTTTGTTGTGTACAATTAAGTAGGACGATTTGTACTGTGACTATAATTGTAATATTTTGTTAAATTGACAATGTCGTGAATAAATAAATAAATAAATAAATAAATAAACTAAAATGTGCATTTCAACGATCAATCAACTGGTCTAACAAAATTGAAAGGTGTTGAGAGAGAGGATTTTTTTTGTGTCATATTCACTTTCATTTGGGTCCATCAAAATTTTTAAGGGATGACCACCGTCACTTTTTTTTCGAATATGGACCTGTGATTTTTGTGGGAAATTTTTCAATTATCCCCATCCTACAATCAGGCATGTATCACACTTGATACATCATTATCGATTAGGTAGTGACGACCAAGCACGAAACATCATAAAAATAAGCTGATAGAAGAAAATGTATTCCTAAGACTTCCAATGTTTCGATAATTCAGTTGAGTCTGATTTCCAGTAGTTTTCTATCTTTCCAGTTGTTAACTTTCTAGTTTTATAACTTTCTAGTTGACAGGTTTTTTGGTAGTCTAGTTTTTTGCTTTCTTGCTATCTGACTTACTGGCTTTCTATTTTTCCAGTAGCTTTCTGATTTTCTAGTTTTCTAGCTTACTAGTTCTTTGACTTTCTCTAGTAGCTCTCTAGTTTTTCAGTTTTCTAGCCGTCTAGTTTTTGGTTTTCTAGCTTTATAGCTCACTTGTTTTCTGATTCTCTATTTTTCGAGCTTTCTCGTTGCCCATTTGTTTAGGTTTCTAGTTCTTTATCTAAATTCTTAGTCGTCCAGCCCTCTAGTTTTCTTATTTTCAAGGTTTTTAGTTTTCTATTTTTCCAGTTTTTTTGGTTCTTTAGCCTTCCAGTTTCATAATTTTTGGGTTTTATAGTTATAGCTTCCAAGATTTCTACTTCTCTAGCTGTCTAGTTTCGAAGCTTTCTAGTTTTCTACTTCTCTGGTTGTCTAGTTTTCAAGCTTTCTAGCTGTCTGTTTTGTTAGTATAGTAGCTTCCTAGTTCTCTAGCTTTCTAGTTCTCTGTTTTTTCAGTAGCTTCCTAGTTTTTTAGTATAAAACTATGAAACTAAAAAACTTGAATGCTATGAAACTAGAAAGCTAGATAAGTAGAAAACTTGACAACTAGGCAACTAGAAAACCAGAAGACTTTGGAACTAGAAAGCTAGCAAACTAGAGATGTATACCTTTTCCAATTGTAATTCAGATCAGTCGAATGTAATCCAGAAGATATCTACTGTAACTCAGATCAGTCAACTGTAATTCAGAAAATATCACTTATAATTCAGAACAGTCAACTGTAATTCAGAATATATCAATTTTTATTCAGAAAATATCAATTTCAACTGTTAATCAGGATTTGTCGATTGTAGTTCAGAAAATATCTAATGTACTTCAGATTATATGGTTAATGGAGACAAACAATGTATAGACGAATACTATTGATCGCACAAAAAGACCTTCATCGGTGTGGTAGGTTATTTGGTAAACACCTATTGATACTATCGACTTTCATTTCACAATGCACCTATCTGTAGGGATTTATGCCACCATGCAAGGTTTTTCTGTGATGATTTTTTTCAACAAATTTATTTCAAAGAAATTGTTTTCTGCGAGTTATGAGCTGTTTTCAACAGTAGATAATGGCCATGTTTCCAAAAAAAAAGCGTGAAAAAGGCATCGTTGATTCCGAGAATGACTCAAAGATTTTCTATACTTGTCAAACCTCACACTATAAAAATCTCATCGAAATCAAATTTTCAATTATATCATATTTTGTGTTCAAGTACAGTTTCCTTCGAAATTCACGCTGCCACCATTGAAAGAAGACTCACACATAATGCTCTCATTTCTCTTGAAATTCCAGGAAAAATACAGAAAATATTACTCATTTTAACTGTGTCATATAATATGAGTCGTCTTAGCATGGTGCTGTTCCGCCATGTGTTCCGATAAAAACTAATTCTCGCACAGGAGATGTGTTATAATTGGTGCCAAGAAATTTTTTTATTATTGGTTGTTTTGTATCGAACGATCACAGTATGGAAAATCTGACATCAGCTCGTCGAGAATACAGCATTCTGCATTTGGAGTTTCAACAGTTTTCTCTAATCAATCCAATTTTGTTGAATGTCGACAGCGACCACAGGCAAATGTCGCAATACTTTGTAGTTTTCACTAGTGTGCTGTTGTCTATCTAAACTTATTTTTGTGATCTGTCCCTAATGCTTAGAGGTTTTCGTTGATAAATATATGACGTCGAGTGTTATATGGTATATTTGTATATTTTTCTCGCATACCGACAGATGACTCCTTGAATCTACAAATTACTCTAGAAACAATGTATGATGGAAAACAATTTGAAAAGGCTAAATATATATATATATATATATATAATATATATATATATATATATATATATATATATATATATATATATATATATATATATATATATATATATATATATATATATATATATATATATATATGTATATAACTTTTAAACGAAATATATTCCGAAAATTTAACTCTTTCACCTCAAAGTTTTAATGGAAGTTTGGAAGTTTGATGGTCACACCCTGTATATATTTCTTAGATTCTTAAATATCATTTTGTGTTCTTGATCATACGTATACGTCTGCGTATCGTACATTTTCTGAATAACAATTGACAAATTCTGAATTACAGTTGACATCATCTGATTTTCAATTAATATTTTCTGAATTACTGTTGACTATTCTGAATTGAAATTGATATCATCTGAATAACATATTGTATTATCAGAATTACAATTGGAAAAGGTGTAGAGAACCAGAAAGCTACTAGGAAACTGAAAAATTAGAAAATCAGAAACGTAGAAAACAAGGCATCTTGACAGCTAGACAAATAAAAAACCAGAAAGCTAGAAAACTATAAAACTAGATTGCTAATAGGGAACTTGAGAGCTACTAGAAAGCCTGAAAAAGTCATAGTATCTTGTCTGATGACCATAACCACTACTTGTCAGAGTATTGGAAATATATTGTTATACGAGTACATTTGCTGCTGTCCCAAAATCAATTTATATATATATATATATATATATATATATATATATATATATATATATATATTATATATATATGATATAATTTCATGAATATTTTTTTCGACTGAATCAGTTACTGATGAGAACGTACCGTAGAATGTATCTAATAAGGTTTATTATGCAGTGCTTTCAATGTTGAGAACAGAACGTGGTAATTGATTTATCTATCTCTCTATCAATGAATGAAGGTATTTCTCACGAATGCTTTTATAATTCAATGCAAAATAAAACAATTTCCAAATGTAAAACAGCCAATAAAAATATTTGAATATAAATAAGCTCTCGTGACATCTACGAAAATGAAGAAACAACTCTGTTAAGTAGTAAATAACCATTTCACTGAGGTGGTCATAACCGAAAGCATTTTTGGAAGGATTTATTGAAGATGTTCTTAAGCGCTTATATCGAATACGTCATGAATATTCAGTATACATAAATTACTACGTATCTGAAAGAGCTGTCTGATATATTTTTATTAAGTGCCATAATTACACTGGTATCAACATTGATACCGTACGAAGTTCTCGAAGCTGTAACAGGAGAAAATATATTGACATGGTTCGGACTGACCCATCTGGACTTTTTGCAAAAAATATCGATTATTTTTTCCATTATATTTTCTATAGAGGTCGAAAATAGCAATGAAAAAAATTTTATAGTTTTCCTTGGGAATGGTACAATCAGTACGAAACATAGAATACGGAGGTTGACAATTCTACGATCATGACCAAACAATGTCAGTGAAATTATTTCTAACTACTAAATAAAATGTTTCTGAGTGACTCCTTTTGAAATTCTTGAAGTTTGGACTATCCGAACCTCAAATTTTTACAAGAAAAAGTCACTTCTCTGGGTGTCAGGTAGCAAGATAATCGAACTCTGAACTGGGATGGACACTCATTATCGAAAATGTTGTATTAGTAACCCAGAGAGCAACAAATATTCCATTATTATTCCTGAAATGTTCTTCCAAGGATAGGGTATTATTTTATGAATATGCCAGGAATAATAACATCCTTTATAGAATATTAACTGAAAAGGATTCTAGCTGACATTTGAGGTATCATGAGAATATTTCTGTATGAATATTTTATGAATATTCCGAATATTCCTAGGATATTCCTGGCATATCATTGAGAATATTCCAACAATATTAGTCAGGCAATATTCATACAATACTCAGAATAAACAGTGCATATTTCAAGAGTATGCAAAATGGATATTCAAGAAATGATCAGAAGAGTATTTTCTAAGAATATACCAGAATAATCTAGATATTCTTGGAATATACAAGTACATATAAAAAATGGCAAACATGGAGAATCATTTATTATTTCATTTTGGACTGATCTTACATCGCTTATATTTTCCGAACAAATAATTGAATGCAAAATATATATTTTCAAAATTTAGGCATGCCACAATTTAACAGGCTCCGTTCACAACTTCGATCTGGTAACTTCGAGATCTACCACTATGTGCTGTTGAAGTACAGAGAGATGATGCTAGAATTATATTGCAACCAAATCCATAGTTCTTCACAATATCCATACGGAGCCCAGCATTTCTTGATTTTCCACTCTTTGAACGAAAAGTAGATATACACCGTCGTGGGATGTGATTCCAAATGAAGGCTTGTGATGATTCACTATTGTTCACCTCATTCCAGTAATATACCACGGAAAATATTCTATAATTGAACCGAAAATAATATTCTCAAAATATGCCGTGAGGAATATTCTAAAAACAAACCTACTGTATGAAATATTCGATGAATTTAGATAGGTATTTACGTATCCATGAATATTCTATGAAAATTTGAGATATAAATGTTCATTTTATTATACATAGAAAATATTTTATGCATATCTGTCTGGGAATCGTTGTAGGTATAGCAATAGAAATATAGTTACTTGAGTCGACTTGAAACGTCCTTCGAATATACAGGCTGTTATTCAGTTACGTGGCCAATCTCGAAGGGGTGATTTTTTGAGTAGATCTCAAATAAAAGGTTCCTATAAACATAGGCCCGGTAATGCTTCGTTGTCAAGATACAGGGTGTCAATATTTGTGAAGAAAATGTTTTTTTCCTGAATATCTCAATAACTCTTTAGCCGATTTTCCTAAAATTTGGCGGTGGTATTACGAGTGTTGAGGGGCTGATGTGACCATAGCTAGATTAAAATCATTATGTCCACTGATGTCTCGGAAGATACCTCAACCAATAATTTTGACCAAATTTTTTCCACATTGAGCTACCGAAACTACAACTTTTTCATCTTCGTATTTCTTCTTGTACCTTGCTTTGTTTTTGAGTATGAATTAAAAATCACTTTATTGCATGTCATTGGTACAACAAACTAAAGCTAGGAAACTATCAACAACCAGTGTGTTCTCCTACGGACTTAAAGTAACGAACTTTTTATTCATTATGGAACATAAAACGATTGCATCTTTCGAAATTGAAGATAAACTGTTTCCTATGAAACACAATTAACACATGTTGACACCCTGTATTCTGAAAACAAATTTTTAGCGGACCTATGTTTATAAGAACTTTAGTCCTAGGATTACCCTAACAATTCTTGAATAACCCCATTATATTATTCCATCACATACACCAATAGTGAGCCAGCGATCAGTACAACTGGAAACTTTCCATGAAGTGACCCAAGCATGGGTGTTGAAATGCGTAAATGGTCCAAAATTTTGGCAATGGCTCTGATGGAGGAAACGAAGTTTGAAGGAATGTTGTCTGGCTTCGTCTTATTCCTTCTTCGAATTATTATATAATAGGGAATCCGACACTTCTGAGAAATTTCAATTTATTTGCTTTCTCTCTGTGAATGAATCCAATATCTGATCTGTATAAAGGTACCTTCCGACAGAGAGCATTATCTTTTAATTTTTTATGTTAAATCTTTCATAGAAATTTCATATCTCCATTTTATTTCGAGTCGACGAGGCAAAAGTGTAAACATATTTCTTCAATCTTATAAGGGTAGTTCACTTTGGATTCAGGGTATGCAGTCTCGTTAGAAAATTAAAGAGCTGAATATCTGGTAAGGTTAGGTGCTCAGCAATAGGACCAGAACAAATTTTGAGAGATCTTTCGCAGCCATGGCATTCTATCATGAACAACAACAAAAAAATACCACCTGGTTACAGGAGTTGAATTCAGGAATAACTGAAATACTTCCCTTCTACTTTCCTTCCTCTCCATCTACATAACTTTGTATTTTTCTGCCTGCATCGTTTTCTTTACCTATTGAATACCCAGACGACATGTGGTTACTGATAAAAACATTCCGTTTCAACAAACGGTTGTGTTGTAATCAACACCACTATTGATCCCAATCAATGTTTTTTTAGAATTCGTTTCAGATGATTCACCGATAGCCCCGACATATCACCTATCATACTGGAGCCGCCACTGCATAGAATTCAAGAATTTATGGTTGAGATATGGACAATGGTACCGCCCATATTTATAATCCGACCCAACACTCAATTACAGGTGTTCAACAGTTTATAACATTTTTTCTTTCAGTTTTGTTTCTCTTGATATTTTATACCCACAGTTAAAATGATAAGATCTAATAGTGTGATATATCAATTGAGTCTTCGAGTTCGGAGAAAAATTAAGGAGATTAATTAAATTGTAGGTACTGAGTCGGGGAACAGATGTGATCTTATCTCGACGGTGGAGAAAATATGGGCTCGCTTTCAATGATGGGAGAAAACAACTCGCAATCACTAGCACATTGGAATGAATCGTGGCTGATGAAAATTTTCACTGCCCACAAGAACCAGAGAGCTCTTGCCTAATCGCACAAAAATATTCTTAGGTTTATTTGGTAATATTCTCTCGGAATATAGATATATTATTAGAATAACTTCGATATAAATTCTGTACTCGAGGACTAGTCTCAGATTATGGTTATAGGATTTTGAGGTTATTCTGTGAATATTTGTGAAATAAACCAAATATAATTACTTCTCGTTAATATGAAAGAACATTGCTATATCTATCTTGGAATGTTTGCCCCAAAATGTTGATTTATAGCTTGTGTAACCTTATCTTGGTTAAACAAAAAGGTATACCCAATTGTATGCCCAACACAAGGCACAGGTTGCGAACGGCTAGCTTTTGTCAGGGAGGCAAGTGCGTGAATCTGCGCTACTTGAGAACTCCCAGAAATTCAATAATATGGCACTGAGAATAAGTCTGGTTCAGAATGTTGTTAACGAGACGTCATCTACAGAATGAAAGATTACACAAACTTTTTCTCAAGCCAATCTCTGTGGAAAGACTTTATTTTGCTGAAAGAAAAGGTTCTAAAACATACGAATAAACACACAAGTACCTACAATATGAATATTTTATTAGAATTGTATGGTAAATTTCAATGTATGTTGAATATTGGAGTTGAATTCAGAACGGAATGATTGTTTCTGAAGTGAAAAAGGCACTTCAGAGAAATGTAAATATGGTTACCTAACAATAATGATAAAAAACAATCAGGGATTAATGCATTTTTCAAACCTGTCACACTTATTTTATATTGCTAGCTGAAGGTTGATGGTCTCGCACTTTGTCTCTCACTTTGTCTCTCACTTTGTCACAGCTCCACAACTATGAACTCAGCTATCCCCTCTATGGAAGATCTTCTTGGTCAGGAAAATCTCTACTGTCCCTCATCCTTCATATCCAGGAGATCTCGGTATCGACGTGAGAAGAGAAGTGCAGTTGGACTACATGGAAAAAGAGTAAGTCAATACAGAGTTGAGCATTATAGTGTTCAATTCGAAATGAATTGGACCCTCCATAGCCCAGATCAACCCGAGTAATTTCAATTCATTGGAAAGATTGTTGTAGTTCAGGCTATTATGTGTAAAAGAAGACCGTTTTTTGAAACACTCTCTCGAAAGAACTTTTATTCCATGATGTTTCTGTTATTGTATCGCCAAAAGCAAATGCAGGATTTTCTTCTGTGAAGAAACCTGCACTGGCACCGGTTGGATATAATTCAATGCCCTTCGTGGTATCAGCCAGGGGAGTAGTTGTTTTCCGACAGGTGCCAGCCAAAAACTACTGTGTAGGTAGATTTGAGGCTGGCCTGAACGAATTGTTCGAAAGACCAATTGTTTTTTGTTATTCCATTCTTTTACTGGGCATGTAACAATGTCAGTAATGATGAAACTTGGAATAAATATCTTTAACTAGGAAATTCTGAAAAGCAATCAGCATATAACATGAATATAACTTCTATCGAAGTGAAAACTGAGCAAGATGAACTTTGTTTTTATTAGGGTCAGAATTATCTAGCGTTATATTGACCGGTTGAACTTGGGTACATGTGTATTTAACCACTGGAACTAGATATAGAATAGATGATTGATAAAATTATTTGAAACAACACTCAAATTAAATACTGAACAAATGGTGAATAACTAATAATTGAAAGCAACCGCAGATAAACGACAAATAACTAAGAAAACTATGGTATCGAATTGAACTGGAAACGACAAATAGCTGGTTGAAAGGAACAGTAAAATTATGGAAAACCTCTAGCAAAATTCGAATAAATTGGAATGCAAATGTCAAAAGATGACAGAATTCGATTCTTGCACCAGCTACTGGATGTCGCCTTAGATTCCGTGGTTATAATTGATCGTGTCTAGAGTTTTTGATGAAACAATATCGAATCGGAGGTCGCACCAGGATTATATTATGCATCCTGGCCAAGGAAATAGTATATTGACAAAATGGTTAAGGCTTTTGCGGCCGAGGTTTCAGTATAACTACTTCTCTTCGGGCTTGAAGGCCGTCGTTCTTTCCAAAGAACGACGGCCTTCAAGCCCGAAGAGAAGTAGTTATACAAATAGTATATTGTTTACAGATAGAAAAACAATAAAGTTTCGATGTGCGTTACCTTTCTCTATCTTTTGTATTCCCCATCTTATTATATGGAAAACTGTCATGAAGGCCAGTCCATTAGTTATAGTGTCTATGGAGGTAAACGAACTATTTTTCCGTGAATCGTTTGAAATTCGACAGATATTGAATAATTATGGAACATCGCAAATAATTGTATTCGAGAATGAATGTTGCTTTCGAATTCGTGAAAAAATTACTTGGGTTACAATGGAACCTGTTTTCATTCATTTATGTAAAACACTCACAAGGGAATCTTGCCATTCTCTTCAAGAAACTTTGTCTGGAATTTTCAAATTTCCTAGCTATCTGCGGACAAGTACATAACTATTCTAAGTTAGTTTTGTTTTCGATTATACAGCTGATAACTCAGAAACAGTGTTAGAGAATTGGATTACTTATCAAACGAAGTGTCACTATGCCTCTTTCCCTTTGAAAAAAAATACCTTCTCTCGGCGGTGAATCACACTAGTTTCCAAAAAAGATTTCATTCAAAATGTACTTGGTCCCGTTCAAAAGTTATGAGGGAAAATGGAATTTTTACAGTAGCACAATATGAAATATTTTCATTCAGTTCATCATGTTTACATCGCAAGGCTTTCGATATCATTTGATATCTAGCAAGGAATGTATTCAGTTACATCATTCACATCTTCTACCTTTCCACCGACTTCACATAAGATTGTGTCAGTTGGGTTAGACTTCGTCGCCTTAGAACCAAATTATGGTGTGCCCACTTTTTCAGAAAATTAAGTTTTTACTTCCAGTTTAGTCTATGTCCAAAGCCCTTTGCTCCAATATATTCCAAATACGATTATCATGTATAATATTATATTGTAAATATACAGTGGCTGTTTTATTCTATGTGCACTCAACCTCGCAAATATGCGCACCAAAATATTGTTACAAAATATCCTAGCACCGGAAAGATCGTAACAATATAGTATGTCCTCTGGCCCATTAAGGATTGGGAATAAAACTTGTTGTTTTTCAGTAGTAGTATTGTTTTGGATAAAAAACAAGAAAACGAAAATGCAACTCAAAAAATGAATAGACAAAGAATATTCGAAAAAGATTGCGACAATATGGTCAGAAATATACGAGCTGCAAGGGTGGTATTGTTTCCGAAAAATACCTAAACGAAACTGTGTGAACTGTAGTTACAAATGTCTTGATAATTTCACTGAATATGAAGTGGCGATAATCCACAGAATTTTAGAGCAATACTGAAAGCGAAAAATTTTTTTTCTCATTTAACTCATGTATAAAATATCCCATAAGCCACCGTGATTTTGTCATTATGACAGCGAAAAAACTTTGCCTTAAGTTTTTCAGCGACAAAACGGAACCTATCTCTGGAAAGGATGGCAACCAAAATTTTAAACAAATCTATGACTACTTCCTTGTCAATTAACTCAAAAAACTCTTTTCAGATGCATTTTTTTACGTTGAGATGCCAGGCAACAAAATTCTCATCGAAATGTCGAGTTGACTTCGACAAAAAAAGGTCTCGTGTGATTATAAGTGACAAAAATATTGAAAGATGTTTAGCACAGCGGAAAACGAATCTGAATGAAGAGCGCAAGAGGACAAAAACCTATTCAATTAGATATTAACTATTTTCAGCAATAATTAAGGTTTAGTTGTTTCTTCTTTATAATATTGATAAAAAATAATATTCCATATTAATGACTTCCTCAATGTAGGGTCCCAATTATTTTATTTAATCCAAACATTGTTATTTATATTTTTTTTTTTCAAAAACTGTCAATAATATCTATTGCAGTTGTTCGAACCTGAATAGCATATGATTACTAAAAGGAATATAAATTGTACCTCATTTAATTTACTATTGAAATATCTAAACTTCAAAAATAATTCCCTGTGAAATTTTCAAAACTGGACTTAAAATAATTCGGTTCTAAGGCGACGACTTGATATATTCAATACACAAATGCTTCTTTCATGTTGGATTTACCGTATGTTTGAGAATTTGAATAACGAATCCTAGAACCACTCGGGGCGTTCAATCACAATGCATTCTTTCGAGAGTTTGATTATTCAGCTACGAAATATGTGGGTGTAGAATCGACTCCACTAATGAGCATAAAATACTTGTGGCATACCACACATTTTTCCAGCTACACCGGAGTATGCGTTGATTGAGACGTTAGCGGAGATTTAAATTCTCTTCCCAGCGAAGAATTATTCTGTTCTTTGAAATTTGCGGTAGATATAATCTCCGCGCGAAACGTCCCAAGTCGGGAATATTTCGACCACACACATTTGTTTGCGAATTTCGTGAGACAACACCTTACCCACCGGGTTTTCACAGAACAACGGTCATTTGTTGGAAGTGTGGGCTTTATTGAGTTGTAACGACGTCAGTTTTGTGGGCCACCTATGAGAGTGGTACTTTACAAGATTGGGCAACAAAGGAAAGACAATTCAATTGTTGAACTGACTTGTGGAGTGAATTAAGGCATTATACGTCTCTGTTCTAGTCGCAAATCATTGAATGACAGTTAGATACATACTTTTTGTTTCGTAGTTTCCTGGATTTGCAACCTACCACAATCTGAAAAAACAACAAATAATATCGGATTCTATATATATATGTATATATATATATATATATATATATATATATATATATATATATATATATATATATATATATATATATATTGTTATGATATGGAGTATGATGAATGAAAATGCAATGAAAAGAAATTGATATTTGATCACGATACTTACATTCCAGAAATTCATGCTAATTTGTTTGGCTATGATTTTGGTGTTGTACACTTTGCAATCTGCAACCTTTTTCCGCTTTGATCAGTTTTTCACAGTACAAAGGATGGCAGCGTAGTTCGTCCATTTTCAACATGACATGAGGTGTCAAACCCTGTGCAACCTAGAAAATTATCAGGGGTAATATAATAAGTGATATGATTATTACCGATAATTTTTTGGAATATTAATGAATTGCAATCCCAAAGCTGAAAATACAACGAGTCCGCAGGACGAGTTGTATTTTCTTGCATTGGGATTGCCAATGAATTGATATTCCAAGAAATTATAGGTTATTAATCATACCACGAATTATATTCAGGACGACAATATAATCCCTGTTAGAGCAAAAATTGTTGAATTGCCTGGTAATTGATTCTTTATTTCTGGCCGTATTCAAGGGAATACTCTTTTCCACTGCTTCATCTATGATACCAATCGCCATTTGTCCCCAACGATCGCTCATATTGATTAAGAAATATAACTAATCAAAACACATAGATTTGACGTTTATAATTTAAATCATTATTTTCACTTGACAGCTAGTAAAACAAAAACTAAGCAGGTTTATCACCGTGAAAATACAGCGACAAGCTATATTTTCACTGTAATTCGGATTCTATTGGCTGAATTTCAAAATTTGAAATAGACTGATTGGTTGTTAAGCAAGGAGATATATTGTCAAAATTATAATCATTTTCAAATTTAAATCTGAAATCTATTTATTTTGAAGAACATCCTATATATGATTTCGGCAACAAAAAGTAGAATGATAGATCAATGTCAGATGTAAGGAGAATTTGGAATTTGAATTGGCTTGAAATAGGAAAGGGCAATAGAAATGGTGTTATAATCCTTGTTATTCAACGTTGTTATAATTGTGTAGTATATAGAATGAGAAATAGAGAATAGAAAAAGTGTCATAACCAAGAACTTAGAACGAGAGTGCTAATATGTCATGATGACAGTTTTCTTTTAAATGTGTGCTACAAGAAAAAAGAAAACACTACGGGTTTCCAAGGAAAAGTGTTGTTAGAAATTTTTTGAAGAGACATCATCGTAAAATTTGTACGAAAAAGAAAGATTTTCTTAAAAAAAAAAAAAAAAGAGTTGAGAAAGAGAAAAACGGAACACAAAAGAGCGAACTCATTTTACTAGTATTGAAAGCTGAAATTTGGAAGAATAACCACTTACCAGGAACTTAACATTTACAAATCCATAATCCAAATAAAAGGAAGGCCAGGAGCGCTGTAGACATCGCACAGAGGGGTAAAAGCACCCAAAAGCTGGCCATAAATCAGATTTGTCAACTTCAATTGTTCCAGGTAAAAATGGACATGAAGACAGGTAGAAAATGGGGTCATTTTTTGTGACCATTGTTACCAGCATAAATCCATTATTTGTGAAATGAGAGTAATTGAAACCTAGTGTTTGTGTGAATCGCTTGTGCTCGTTACAAATAATCCCTTAAATCTCATTCGTTTGCTTATTTATTATTAATAAGTTGTATTATATTGGTGAAAAAAATTGCTATGGATATTGTTGGTCAAGGTATGTACTACATTTTAAGATACATAAGTTTTATTTAATAGGCTTTATTTTAGTACACAGAGTGTACAATCATCTGTATGAAAAAAACTTGTATTTTTTGTCATTCTTCAGCTATCGTGGATATTTTAAACATCCGCAACTCATCGCAACTGAATAATTCTTACGTTTTATGACACTTCAGAGTTTCTAGAATGAGTTCATGAAGCAAAATCATTCACAAGTATTCACATTTCATAGAATTTTCCTGTTGAAATTCACGCAAATTATAGTTTAAAGTGATATTTTATCAATTCCCTAATAGCACAAGTACGTCCAGTGGACGTACTGCATATGTACGGTGAGGATGTATTGTACGTATTTGGGACGTACTTTAGTCTCCGACAGACGTACATAAGACCTCCCTGGAATTTACCGTTTCCGCATAGTCGGTAATCCCAGGTACGTACTTTTCTAGTCCACACAGGACCTGTAATGTACAGAAAGGGGAACTGTTTGGGACATTCCGAAAACGTACCTTCTTGTTAATGATATATCGACGAAAAAAATTAATTCAATTGATGTCACTTCTCAGTTTTCATATTCGGAATTAATCATTTCTTATTTACCAATTAGTCAACTTGAAAATTTCCCTCATGCACATGTACTTACCGAATACTAACCTGGAAAAAACTCTGGCTGCTGCGGGACTTGAACCCGGACCTTCAATTTGAATATCACTACAACGCTCTACGGTACGGAGGAACTTGTTTCTAAAGAAGAGTTGTGTGGTATAGATGTGCATTCGACATTGGGAGCGTAGAATAAAATATTGAATTCTCACATTAGGTGGCATATTGGCATAATACTGCAATATAGATATGCAAATTCTGATAATACTTGAATATCGTTTTCAAAGTAAAATGAAAATATTCAACTCGTCATTTTCGAATCACAACTGAAAGGGGTATCGGGATTTTGAGAGTGATGACTTTAAAATATTCGAACATATACCAATATTGGTAATGCAATATTCATGATGAATTATTCCTGAAAAAATTTGGAAAAATTGAAATATCGACGTGGTGAATTTCAATACTAGAAAATACGGCCAGAACTTTTTGCACAGCAAGTGTGATATTCCACATCGCCGTCGCATATAAGACAGTGATCCTTCAGTGTTTTTTCGAATATATTTTCATTGTTACTGAACTTCCTAAAAAAAAATTAATGTTGTCTCGAACATAGGTAACTAACTCGAAGTCACCATATGATGTGCTACTTGAGATAGCGAGTTGGGCCTACCTGACAGGGACGGTAATGTACGTATGTGGGACGTTTCTAGTTCGTACTTTTTTGGCCCACACTAGACTTGAGGGGATCTAGCTGAATGTACAAAATAGGTTTCTTGGCTTACGTCAAGAAGACGTCCAAATACATTCGATTCCCGAAAATGTACGTCATCACTATGATCCTCAAAAGTTTCAAAAGATACGATTTTGAAAGGGACCCAATATGTACGCACCTGGAAAGTCCAAACAGTACGTGCATAGTCCTTCAAAACATGTACGTCAATGATACTTATATAAACAGTACGTACAAGGAATTATCAAAAAAGCACGTCATTGGTATGTCCCTAACTCGTTCCGAAATGTACGTACCTGAAAAGGAGTTATTATGAACGTACCCAGGACACTTACTACAGTACGTACATAGTACTTCCAAGCATGTACGTTTTTATAACATTCCGATTGGAACGGGACCAAATATGTACCTACATGGGACGTCTATATAGTACATATATGAAACATCCGGAAATGTACGTTCTTCGAATGTCTCCCATACGTCCCGGGACGTATCGACGTAACTGGGACATAAATGGTTCGTCTTCAGGACGTCGTGTGCTATTTGGGTTGTTACAGATTGTGAACCTTCTGTTATATCTATGACAAGAAGAAAACTTCACGAGCTTGTTAGAGCAAGTCCACAGCAACTGCTTGATAGAAAGCTCCAGGATTTGGAAGAAAAATTGGTTGAAATAAACAAGTGCCCCCCGGAAAAAAGTGATGAACTTCAAAAAGTCGTAACGTACGTAAATGTACGTAAATTTATACTCTTGGCAACCTATGTCGCCCACGGTACACAAAATATTGGTCCACTCATCAAGCGTTATAGCTCATGCCTTGTTACCGATTGACAATTATCGGAAGAAGCTGCTGAAGCTCGAAATAAACACTTCCGACAGTACAGAGAGAGCTTTTCTAGAAAGTTTTCCAGAAGGGAGTGCAACGAAGATATACTTAATCGACTTTTGCTCACTTCGGATCCATATATAAGTAGCATGAGGCGAAAACAAAACAAACCGAAGCAAGCATTTAGTGCTGAGGCTAAGCAATTTTTTAAATTGGATGACAGTCTTCCTCAGGAATAATAATATTTATTAAAACTCATGGTGAAGTTCAAAACTGTTTACTATGCTGTGAGATCCATATTTTTCTGTAATTTTATTTATTTTTAATTATGCTATTATTTGCCTAGTCTCATTTTATGTCTTATGTAATGAACCTTTTTTCAATACGAAAAAATATTTTATTATTATTATTATTATTATTATCAGTTTCATTATTGATTTGTCTTTGTTTTGTAATAAGAATATCACAATAAGTCAATTTCTATCCATAACATTTAAAAAAAGGAAGTATTCATTTTTGGCCAGCTTTTGGGTGCTTTTACCCCTCTGTGCGTCGTTGGACTGCAGATTGAGGAACTCCAGGGTAACAATTTCATCGTCAGAAGAACAGTGAAGGTATTGGCTGAACTTTAATAAAAAACAAAAAGTGATATAAACTGAACAGATTAAAAAAATAAATTTCATTGGACATTGATTTAGGTTAATTCATTGTTTCTTTCTTGTTATTTCATAGTCGAGAACACAAATCTTAGGTGTTTTCTGGCGCTCTTATATTCAAAACTTATTCGTCTCTCCATCTCTCTCTAACTATAGGGCTAGCCGTATGCGACAGAGAAGGAGACAGACGAATACGTTTTGAATACACGAGGGCCATAAAACGCCTCTTGACTCTTGATTCGTCATTGACAGTTGACATTGGAAATCCACGATAGAACATAGAACGCTGTTTGAACCCAACTGAGATTTTGACGAACATTGACGTACCGACTGAGCTGGAAAAGGGGATCCAAGAGGAGTGAGGATGAAAAGGTTTGAAAAGATACACAGACATCAAAGCTGGGCCAATCGAATGGAAGGAATTTGGTAATATAAAATACTCTCTTTGCATTGATCAATAACAGTTACGAAATATCATAACAAAAATGGCACCCAACGTGTAGAGCATTGATATTAAATAGCGTTGATATGAATATCATAGAAATTAGTCAGATATTATTATTCATTTGGGGAAAGTTTAAAATTTTACAATTTAGAATTTATAGAGATAGCTGAATTTCATAAGAAATTTGTATAAATGTGGAGATAATGGATTTGAGAGATGGAAAGAAGCTTGGAAAAGGTGAAGGAGGATGATCAGGATGAAGGAGAGACTAGCAATATAAGAGATAGAGAGAAGTACAGGGAGATAGAGAAGGCATGGAAGGTGAGTTACAAAAATTAATGGAATTTATAGTCGGAATAAATGAAAAAATCGAAAGAATGGAAGGTGGAATTAAAAAAGAAAATAAAGAAAATATGGGAAATATAAAGGCAAATATGAAAAGTATGGAAGAAAGAATGAATGAAAAATTAGAGGAAAATAAAAAGGAATATTCAAATATCTGTGAAGAATTTGAGAATAAAATAGAACCAACTAACAGGGAATTTTATGGGAATATTAGGCAGGAAATATCAAATATCAATAATTCGATAGAGCAACATTATAAAGAAATTCAAAATAAAAGAACAGACTTGAAAAACTCAAATCAGAAAACAATTAATGACATACAGAAGGTAAATAAAAAATAGAATCACAACAAGAAGAGACTAATGAGAGATTTACTGTAGTAGGAAGTGAAATTTCATCAATAAAGGAAAATATACCATGTAATGATAATAATGTATATCAACAAAAATTTTCTGATATTGAAGAAAAAATGAGAATGTTAGAACAAAAAAGATATGAGGGTAATTTGGAAACTAGGATTATTAGTACATGCCAGAATACACAGAAATAGCTGCTTTCCTGACTGAAATATGAAAGGATAGGATCAAAAACCAGTGAAGGCGCTGATGGCGGTAATTTCAATCCACATGAGAGTGAAGCTTTTGAACGCAGACTTTTATGATGGTGTCAATCGACATTTACGTCTATCCGATATACGATTCTATTTCCTTAAATGAACTGGCTGAAATGTCAAAGTTACCTAGCGATTTGCGGAAAATAATATTTTTCGTATATCTTGCTTGTGATTATTTTATTTTATAACAAGAGGAAGAATAATCCACTACCATGGTTGCCGTTTCTCCCCTTGTATTTTAGATTTTTTAGTCCATACGCCGGGTAAGACCCGACATCGACTCAATATCACATTTTTTTCAAACCACACTCGTTAGTATTGTTCAAAAGTATTTCCATTTCAATTTACTGTATTACTTACATTTTCTTTTTAAATTCGCGCCCCCTAACATTTTTTGTAACTGCGCCCATGTTCACTACGCAGGGTTATTACAGCATACCCTATGAAATATTATGAATAACTGTTGAAACCAAAATCCAAGGTTGAGTGTACTCACGACGTTTCGATTGCTGGTATCCGCTATAGTCTTCGGTTGATGACTGACAAGTTTTCAAGGTGTGGTCGGTTATGAAGCCCCGGTTTCCCTATGGTAGAAAAACGGATGATACTTACAAGGAGGCGAGCGGGTGCTACTACTAGAAGTTTGCTGATCGATTTTCAGCGCGAAATGGATGTATTGGAGCGAGATTCTCCCTCTTTGATCCGAACTCGGTCCATGCCCCGGATAAGCGGCCTCCACACATGATTTTCTTTGATCAATCAATTTTTAATTTCAATATCGACCAAAAAATCCATTTCAATTTTATTTGTATTTTTATCCTCTCGTTCTTAGAAACAGGTTTCAATAGAGTTGATAATATAGACAATGGAAGTCCGAACCATTACCATCCATACCCTACGGTATTTTCAGGTCATTTCAACATAAATGTTACCGGAGTAAGAGTTTTTGAGCCAATTCGACTGGTCTATTATTCGTGATGCGCGCCATTGGGCATCGAAATTATGAAGCAACAATCACTTGGGAACCCGTAAAATTGATGCTGTGTTTCGTGAAGCTGCTACTGCACAGGCAGGTCATTCGGATGGAACTAGATCCCATCAACGAGAAGTGTATGCCTTTATGTGCATCGTTAAACGGGCAATAAAATGGTCTTCTGTGTCTCTGATTGAGTTATAAATCTCTTGGAAAAAGGTGTAACCACACGGAGAATCAATTATCTCGCCTGGCGACTTCTCTGGACGTCTTTCTTTATACTAGATATGATCTTGTTTGAAGAAAATACACTATGCATGTGATATACTTTGTGATATTCTGATTTCAATTTTCTGGGGCAATACCGAATATATCCCTTACAGTTATCAGTGTTCAACATAAATTGTTGAAAACACATTGTTTATTTACGATAGCTCATAAACAGTACATTGAATTTCAAGGCACCATTTATTTGCTTACGCCTCGACTTAGCAAACTTCACAGTCATCCATGAATAGTAGACTTTTCCTACCTGGTAAACTGTACTATTTTCCGATGACTTCTTTCAGTTAACCTTCCGTTAGGCGCGCCACCATATGTAACGTCGTTAGTCGCGCTGGGACTGCCAGTCCCATATCAACAACGCAGCCTTATTTTTGGTCATATGGATTATTTTGGCTTAAAATGTTTTTGGTAAAATAGTTTATTACTAAAGCGAGTTAAATTGCAATTGCATTATAATTTTATTGTGTTACATAACTAGTGTTTTTATTGTCTATGAATTATTTTTCATATTTATACCTCTTATACCTAGTAGTATTTGTGGATACGACTTTACACAATTCACGTAAAAATATTTAGGGAATAGAAAAGCAAGTAGGTAATAAATGGCATCAATCCGATTTTATTGTAGTTTGATTTATTCAGATTCACCAGCTGTTTCCTCTTCAGTTATATTTTCTAAGCAATTTTTACATATTATTTGGACATGTTTTTTCAAACATATATAGGTATCACACTTTTGACATGTATAGGTTGTTCTGGCGTCCTTTTTAGATTCGTTATAACAAGGTTCGCAACGTTTTCTCTTGACCGCTCTTCGGCTCGTCCCAGGTTGAAAGCTAAACGATTCAATTCTTCCACGTCAGCGGGGTTATCAAAATTATAACGCTTTGTGTCCATAATTATGCACTCTGTTTCAAAAATACACGGCACAGTAACAAATGAACAAGAAGAGATAACCTACAAACAACGAAGCCTACAAATACGGTACTGGGACGCTTGTTCAATGTACGCAACAAAAATGAGTCGTAGGCAGTCGCGCTGGGACTATCAGTCCCAAAGCAGGTACCTGACGCACTCTTTGCAAATTTTCTAAAAAATTGAACTATCCCTTCGCATGAAACTCAGGCAACTGGCTTCTAGAAGTTTACTGAGAGATGTCATAAAGTTACGACGCTGTAGCTATAATAGTTTTAATATAATTGAGAAAAATGTAAATCATGGGACTGCCAGTCCCATGCGCGACTAACGGAGGGTTAACACTCGAACTACCTGAGTAGGGGACGATAAATAAGAAAACAGTTGTAGGACGTGAAATTTGCCCTACTAAACCTCAATTCAAAATTGCAAAAGTTTATATCCAAATAGACAGTACTTGAGAAACGATTCCTTTGGACAAGAAACTTTCGATGTTTCACTAAGCAAATGAGGAAATCGTATGAGGCGCCGTCTGGGTCGAAAGTGTTTTTGCAAATATATGTAATTTCATGTCAATATATTTATTAACTTTGGCAATATTTTTATTTTGTGTTCCGATATATTTATTTTCTACCGAACATAATATATTTACGTTTTGAGTGTCACAAATATGTAAAAATGAGATTCCCATATATTTACAAATTCGATCTATTTTACGTCGTCAAGAGATGGCGCACTGGCGGCATTCTGTTCACGGTCGAGTATATGGCAACAGGGCGAAGTCATTATTCATAAAATAATAGATGGCGATGCAGGCAGTTGTCATGTGAATAATAGTTGAAATGTCGAGGGAGTTGGCGCTGTGGTTTTGCGTCCGCCTGTGGGTCGGAAAGTCCCAGGATCCTACATAACTAATTTCGCCATTTGACAAGTATCTGGAGTGCCTAATTTGAACTATTTATATTATTGACTTGACAACTGCCTGAGTCACTGCCATCTATTAGCCACTCTATGTACTAACGATTTCCCCATGTTGTCATGTACTCGACCAAATACCACCGGTGCGACATCTCTTGACGACATGAAATAGATCGAATTTATAAATATATGGGAATCTCATTTTTATATATTTGTGACATTCAAAACGTAAATATATTATGTTCGGTAGAAAATTAATATATCGGAACACAAAATAAAAATATTGCTCAAGTAAATAGATATATTGACATGAAATTACATATATTTGCAAAAACACTTTTGACCCAAACGGCGCCTCATAAAATCGGGATGTCCACTACCTTTTTTTGTTGCTACATAATCCCAAATGAAGGTGAATGTTCATAACAATATTGGGGACAAAATATATTTTCCTACTTACTGCGTCTTTTTAAGTTTTTGATATGAAATAATTCCAGTTTACAAGATTCCTTCACACACTTGTCAATTTCTCGAAATACAGGATGAAAGTTACTATAATACTCCAGTTGAAACAAATAAAAATTCTGTTGATTGGAATACTATCGGCAGAGATCCGTCTATTTATTTTCAGTAATGACTAGCAAAACACAGACACTGATTCATTCCCGAAAAAACTATCTTCCTCAAGCGAATATATATATATATATACATTTGTTCAGATAGGCTTCCGCGGTCAGAAATGTGCTGGCTGGTACTTCCGGTTGATCCGCGTCTGAAATTGTTCTTCTGCAGTCGTTTCGGCTCCCACTTTGGAGCCATTCTCAAGACTTCTTCACTTGTTGGTGAGGCCTGAGTCTCCTTAACCCCCAGCTCTCATCTTGTCCAAGTGAAGATCCGTGTTGATACTGCTAAGGGTGAA
This sequence comes from Zygogramma bicolorata, assembly GCA_032362365.1. Lineage (NCBI taxonomy): Eukaryota > Metazoa > Arthropoda > Insecta > Coleoptera > Chrysomelidae > Zygogramma > Zygogramma bicolorata. The sequence continues at coordinate 80,139 of JAVJAQ010005687.1, read as the reverse complement.
ACGATTGCCGACAGTTCAGAAGAGCACCGACCGTGAAACTATCTATAGAAGCGGGACAATTCTTCGACACTTCTATGAAATTCCAACGGAGTGAGCGAGTTCGTGAGCGAAGAATAACCAACAAGACGGATTGCTTTTCTATGAATAGAATGAAAAAATTCCAATGAATGTTTTGGTGCCGAATCCCACACATGAGAAATTTATTCGAAATCAAGCCGAATCTGTGTATTGTGTAGATCATTAGAAGTTGACGTGAACTGAAGTATTTCTTCGCACGACATAAAAATCCAAGCTGCTAGGAAGCACATTTAGCGATCGATCTCACATGGTTTTCTACATTATCGTAATTCCCAGCATCGAGAGAATTGACTTTCTGATAATAGTAACTCTTGACATCTAAATAGTAGAGAAAGATAAATCTGTTCTCTTTGAGAAGAGACATGCCTGGGTTTCCCAGCACTAAATTCCACCACGATGATTGTACCCCAGTCAATTATTTTCGCCCAGTCATCCTTAATATGAATAAATGTCTCTCTGAAATGTTTCATCTTGCTGATTTGGGAACTCTGGAAGAGGAACTAGTATGAAGAGTACTGTCATCCGCAAAACTGAACAAGATGTTTTCTCCAACAAATCGTTGATATGAAGTAGAAACAAAGTGGGCAGCAGAACTGAATACTGTCGAACACCTGCATTATTTCAGAAAAATATCAAATATAATAATAATAATAATAATAATAATAATAATAATAATAATAATAATATTCGATATTCGTTATTGAGTTTTCGGCCCCTGCCGAAACGAATATCGTCCGAAAAGAGGAGGAAAAACGGACAAAGTACCAGGACTTACTTTACGAACTCCGCAGGCTCCACCCAGACTATTCTGTCAAGTTAGTGGTTCTGATTATAGGTGTTCTCGGTGGTTCCAGATCAACGCTACTCTCGGAGCTCAAGATCATACCGGCATGCCGTAATGCGGCAGAGATCTTGGCCGGCCGCATGCAGAAGGCCGTTATTCTCGGTTCGTTGCGTCTGCTCAGGACTCACGATTCTCGGAGCCAGTGACCACTTACCCCGCGGTGCGGGGAGTGGTCATTGGTTAATTATACTAGCGCGTCCGCCCTCTGGGTCGGAGCAGTGGGGAGTACGGACCCGACTAGGCTTGTTTAGACGACAAATAATAATAATAATAAATCGACTTTATTCATCATCAGTAGTATGAGATACAACACATGTACATCACAAAGATGAATGGGCGGAGTGTCAGCATAAGCTGTTTTTCAACTCAACCATAAACTTAAGACTAATTTGGAAAAGAAAAGAATAAACAGAAAAAAAACGTCAATTATAATAGTGGTAATTGGATAGCTAATCAACTTCACTCTTGAATATATCTCTTAGAAAAAAATGTAAATATTACTAAGATATGACTATAAATTCCTAATTCGTTATTCCTAATTACAGATCGTGGTCGACAAAATGGTGCTCTACTGTCTTCTGAAATACGACTTCAATCTTTTTTTGAAATTCATGATATTGAAAGATCTGAATTCACTTGGCAAGGAATTGTACATTTTTGGCGCATTATAGGAAGAGCTTCGAGTAAAGACAGCAGTACGGTGTTTGGGGATTACAAGTACTTTAGAGTTACGAGTAGCAAATTTGTTGGAGTTGGAAAACGTCTTCAATCTTTGAAAGAGGTACTGGGGTTTATGAGACGTTAAAATCTTATGTGTGTTACATAACAGGTGTATATTTCTGAGAATTTCCAACCTAACCCATCCAGAGCTATTCATTTCGCTAGAGATATGATCGTATTTACGGATACCATAGCAGAAACGTAGGCATGCATTCTGAATGCGCTGCAAGCGGTGAGAGTCAGATTGCAACAGAGCAGGACCGTATATGCTGTCACAGTATGAAATTTTAGAGAATATTAAAGATTCACACAGTTTCATTTTCAGTTTCCTCGACATGATATCTCGATTAGGATACAACTGCCTCAAGTTACTGTAAGAAGTCTGGCAGAGATAGCTCACGTGTCTGGTGAATCGCATTTCAGAATCAAAATAAAGTCCTAGATTTTTGGTTTCGTTTATAATTGGTAGTGTATCATTGCCGATTTCTAGGATCAAAGAAGACGCAGCAAGATCACGTTTCCTTCGTGGTCCAAATAACATGACGACTGATTTCTTCGAATTCAAGTTCAGTCCGTGAGCTGATGAAATGTCAAATATATTACGAAGATCGTCGTTGATATATGTTTCAGCTTCATGGATATTGCTATGAGTGAATGAGAAATATATTTGTGTGTCGTCTGCGTAATGGTGTATGGAGCATTTACTTATGAAAGTATAGAAATCGGATATATACAAACTAAAGAGTAGGGGCCCCAATATGGATCCTTGTGGAACACCTTTGGTAACGTTCAGATTACTGGACTGCTTCCCATCCAGAATGACACATTGACTGCGATCTGACAGGTAATCTTTCATCAAATTTGCTGCGTTTTTTGAGAATCCGAAGAAATGAAGTTTTCTGTACAAAATGTCGTGATCCATGGTATCGAAAGCTTTGCTGTAGTCAAGTAAGACTAAGCACGTTACATCAGATTTATCTGTGACTCTGAAAATATCATCAGTGATGGAAAGAAGAGCGGTGGTTGTACTGTGTTGTTGTCTGAATCCAGATTGAACGGGGGTTATGATGCTTTTCGTATACATATAATCGGAAATCTGTTCTTTAATGGCCATTTCTGCTACTTTAGATAAAGATGGAAGGATGCTAATGGGTCTCAAATCAGTTAATTCTGAAGGAGTGTTGCACTTGGGCAAGGGAATCACTACAGCATGTTTCCAAGCCACGGGAAAAATGCTGTGTTCCATATTTTATTAATTATGTATGTGATGTATTGAAGTGAATGGTTTTTTACCAAATGAAGCATACGAATCGATAACTTATCTGATCCAGTCGCATTACTCTCAATCCGATCGATATATTTATTCACCATTTCGTTAGTGACATGAGAGAACTTGAAGGTATCTTCCGTGATTTGATCACTGTCGTAGTTCCGAAGTAGCCGTAGCTGCTCTACAGATGCGACATTCTTTTTTATATTGTTGAAGTGTTCATTTATGATTTCTTTATTTTTTAAGTGTTCAGGAATACTAGTAGTTTCTTTTTTTCTCAGTAAATCCAAAGAACGTAGAGCGTTCCATGTCGCTTTGATATGAATTTCAATCCGAATCACATGTGCAAATGAACAGCTGAGTTCACCTATTTTTGTATTCCTTTTTTTTTCATGCTGTATAGTACGTACTTGATGCAGTTACAATTTTATTTTCATATATTTTCACATTGACACTAATGTTTCCCTATAAAAAAGGCAGAAAAAACAACAAAAAACGCCAATTTTCTAATTTTCATTCTGTGACCAACTAATTTGGCAACTGGCCAAAAAAAGAACTCACGACGATAGGTTGATACAATGATATTTTCGAGTATTTCTAGGAGATATCACCTCAGACGACCTCACAATTCGACTCGACTGGACTAATACCCAATGGCACACATTCCTGAATGTATAAGTGATGCTGCCTCCAGGAAAGGGGTTTTAAATTATCTGATAATGACAGCGTATCTGTTCCTAAGGCGCCATGTTGTAACTCTTTCGAATCATTATATGACGGAAAACTGACACAGGGGCGGTTTTCGTTGCCACAGTTTTACGACGTGGATGTGGTTCGATGAACACGTTGTCTCTCAATTATTTAATGAGATGTGTCAGATTGTTACCTGGGTGCTGGCCTACTGTGATATTACTCATCATGATTTGTTAATCATGAAGGGAAGATCAGTTCGAACCAAGCAGGCGCTAAAAAAATGATTATGATTTATCAAGGATAATACATACGAATTCTGCACCATTAGGGAGTTCTTCAATATAGATTATTTTCTCACTTGTCAAAATGTGACGTTTTTGGCATTTCAACCAATAGTAGCGGGTTATTTTATGGTTATTCTAGCCAATCATTGGGTATTATACTGATAAAACTGCCTTGGCCTTTCGATAAAACGTTGTTTACCTTTGAACTGTCAAAACTATAAGGTATACCGCGTCGATTCTATTGAACTGGCTCATATTTATATAAATTATCATGAATGAAGAGTTACCTTATTATTGATAGTCATTCACTTTTCACTTTTTCAGCATAATAATAACGTAAACAACACATTTCAATGAACACTCAAACACGTAAATAGCTTATAACCCCAACTTTATGACAGATATAGCGAACGACCGATTCAAATATTTAAGGTTTCCTCAACTCAAATAAAGATGGCGTCTAATAAGTTTTTATTAAATACAATTAATTTTTTGTGGTATGAGAAGAAACTGTTGTATGAAGATTTTGATACAACGGCGTAACGAATGATTTTATGTTCCTTCTGGCGCGATTTTCATTCCATAAGAAATTTTCAATGATCAACCTTGTACAATGAGAGGTGTAACGCCATCTCTTGGTATTATCGGCAAGCATTATCTCATGCACTGCGTAAGCATCATATCTCTTCTGGATCGTAGAGGGCATACATTGTTGTTTGACATTTCAAATTTGTAAAATTTTCACCTATTCTCCTTTCCTTTTTATGTAAATGAAATACTGATAAATTGAATTGTTCTTCCTTCTACTTGTTCAAAAAATAATCTTTCCAAATACAACTCGTTCTTCAAATTTAATGAGTTAATTTTCATTTTCGAAACACTCAAACTTTTTTATTTTGAGGTAAAAGCATTCAAACAAACCGAATTGGATAAAATCACTCGTCCTACGGACTCGTGAATTTATCAATCGGTTTGTTTTCATACTTTTGCCAAATAAAAAAGTTTTTGTGGAAAATTTATCGATTAAATGTGAAGGACTCGTGGTATTACCTTTAATAAAACTTTGAATATTTGGTATTCATCATAGTAATTTCCAGTGGATTCAACTCTTCAACTTCTATCAATTAACAATGAATCATGGATTGTGAAGTATGAATTTTGCATTTATATATAAATTGTTTTTCGTGAATTGAACCAGCAACTTGATCTTTATAGGTTTGATTGGCTTCAAAACTGAACTCAACCTGAGATTTAGTATCAAAATCTATGATTCTTCAGTCTGGAAGTTGAAATATGTCATCAGAGTTTTTGGGATTTTCATCATTGCAAGATCTGTGGCAATCCGAAAACTAACCTCAGCTAATCAATAAACATTTATTGCTTTTGATTCATACACGGAATAATAGAAAGAAAATATTACTAGTTACAGCGTAATTCATATTATCAAAAATGAATAAAATATAGGAAAACCCATCAAAAATTTTTATAGAAAAAACAAAAAAGAAGATGAAGCAGTAAACCGAAGTAACCAGTCGTTGATTTCGAATGTTCTCAGTTTCGGAACGCTGTCCTATATATGAAAGTCGAATTCAATTTTGCCAAGTTTATTGTGAAAATGATAATGATTGCAAAAATCAGAAAAATCTGTCGGAAAACCCAAGCTGCAAGAGGAATTTCCATAATGGAATAAGTTGGACATAAAAAAAATAGGTTATCATTGCTAGCTGAAAACTGTTACAAATAGTGCATAATTCTGTGGAAATGATTACAACATATGACTTTCTTTGATTCTTCATTTACTACAACTCGAAGCTGGGCAAGCATTCTTGTTATCTACAGTGGGAAATTTGAAAACAACATTAGCCTGTTGCTATACGGACACGGTGAAGACAAAACTGAAGTTTATGTACATTGAAGAGATACCGCCTACTATAAAAAAATATTTCATCACAAATGTCGATGAATGTGAATGAATATAACTTTTTTCTGGCAGTTGGTAACCGAGGCGATTCTTTGAAAGATATGTTTTTAGGACGGAACAAGATAGTTTGAGTCACATCAACCATTGCTGAGTATTTGAATAATATAAATGTACTTTATAAGCATTCAGCATCAAATTTCTTGTTTTTCCCCTTTGAAAACTTGTATTTTTGAATTTGCGGAGGAAAATTGGTATGAAATATTGTACAACGAGTTCACATATAAACCTAATTCTATATTTATTCAAGAAAACCCTCTGTGTTTTAGGTTGATTCTGCATCTTTGGTGTTGTTTGTTCTTCCGTCAATTTATGTTTTCAAAAGGATCTGTGAACAATTTTTCTAGAACAATTTCGTTTTCGATTGGGCATGATATCTTCCAAGGATTATTCATACCTGATGAATACAACTTGCCTCCAATGTTCTTTATATAAATTTCTGTCACTTAGTTGGTTTTTGAATATCAATAGTTTTCGTCATTTCAAAATTATTGAGGTTCGAATTATGATGTATCATTTATGGTGTCTTCCATATAACCAAACAAGCGATTTCATAAAAATCCATCTCTGTCAGTTTCTAGAAGTCCAATAAACCAGACATTTATATGCATTATTTTCCTCGGAGAGATACTTCGGCCACATCAGATACGAATATATTAAAGTTCCATCCGTTGTTCCCTGTTTTTTATTAGCCGTCTTTTCTTCAGACCTGGAGCTGACACGAAAAAGCAATGAACATCACCCACCGTCAGGCACTCTCTGAATCAAGACAACATCGTATCTCGGTATCTAGAATGGCAAGATCACCCAGAAATGCAATTATAGCATGCTGGGTAGACCCGATGTGTTCTTATGTCAAACATGGATGGAGTAATCCCACAACGTGATTAGTGCTGTCTGACTAATAGTCTCACAACTAATTTGTCCCGATTCTCATAAGTGGTAGAGAACACTCGATTCGGTTCTATATGTTCATTGACATTTCCAGTTTCCACTGTGGAAATGTGTTTTGGAGTTGCGAATGTGCTAGATTGTGCATTTGCATGAAAAATGTCCAGGTAATTTCAAGAAACGACATTTCGAATTTCAAATCTAAGGATGAGAAGATATTTTTCAAAGAGGGTTTTTATTTTATGAATGAGTACTCAAATAACGTTCGAAACTCATTTCTTCATGGCAAATAAATGCTCTTTTGGAGTTTTCTGGGTATTATAACCTACAGTTATCTGTTGGAATCCTCACCAGTCCAGAAGAACAGACTTCAAGTTTGTAGCTATCATTACTGGGATTTGCGAGTTGCTCAGGAAAAAATGTGGAATTCAAATCAAATAATCAACAGTTTGTATTTTCCGAATTCGCCTAGCATCGAAAATTCAAATATTTATTCTTTTCCAACATACAAATGTCAAACCCTTGCAGTAGAAATGTATTTTTTCAATTCTAAATTGATTGGTGCTAAAATGCCACCAGATGGGTTTGTGAGAGCATCATTCAACAATTCACAGTCCGTAGAAATTTTCATGGTCATGGAATCCACAAAGAATGACGATCGTTTCAGTATAGCAGAATTTTGAAATATAACCAGAGCACCTATTTAGGTCCAGAAATTATTCTGTTCTAAGACAGAAAGTTTTGGAGGCGGTTGTCAGCGTGCACTTTCATTTGTGACGTGGGTGAACCTCAGAAAGACTATCACAGTGCAAAGTATATCCAGAGCACATAGTTCGGTCCCACTTGAGATGAGACAGAATGATAATGCTTCTCCATTAGGTAATTGACTGTGTGAAAAATTATTAGCAGCTTTTTTATATTTATCATTGGTTTGTTGGTGGTTTTCAAGCATGCTCTCGCATTTGAAATGTGGGCTGTGGGATGTAGGTGCACCTCAGAAACACTGACTCAAATATGATCTTTCACGCGGCCAAGTTTTCAATTTTAATTTGGTTACCCAATTCTGGTAAAGGAATGGAATTGATTAATAATCTCCCCATCATTCAAATGACTGCAGACCATTACTAAAATAAGTGTGATATGTACTCATTTACAAAATTGAAACAAAGAGAAAACAAAACGAGCATAGAAAAAAACAATTTGTGAATTAAAATTAACAAATATGGGTAAATTTCAAAATACTAGTTCTTGTATTTTTTTTCAGTTATAAGAAAAGTTGCTGAATAATAGGACGTTGTTCAGTTCATTCGAAACTGTTTTTTAATTAACACATCCTTGTATAGATTCCAATTTTCATTCTAATTTTTCAGATTGTGGCAGGTTAACAATCCAAAAAAATTCGAAAATCGAAAAAAAGGGTTCTAGTGATGAGTTACACACAGTTTTTCCAAATTTGAAGTCATGATTTCTTTACATTGTATCTTAGAACACATTATCGAAGTATGAACTTACAAATTTTGCGCTTTTTCATGTGAAAAAGTTTTTTCAACTAGATACGGTTTACAGCCACTTCTCAAGGAGTTTCATTATAAGACATGAACACATATGTAGTTGTCTAAAATTTATATGTAATATACCAAATAAGTGTCCTTATTTTTTTCATTTTACTTTACTATGGAATTCACATCTATATAATTCAAGAATATTCTCCGAAACCATTGTTGTCCCCTTCAATTTTTTTTATTGTTGGAAGTTGCAGCCCCCAAAATTCATGAACAGTCATACTTTCAGAATTTTTGCCAACTTTTCAATTCATCTGTTCCACTACTGTCCCGAAATGAAAAGGGATGATACAATATAATCATCACCATATGTATCTAATAAAAAATCACGGATTTCATGGAAAACTTGTTTTAATTCTTCAAGCTATTGGAAAAAAGGTTTTATCAAAGGGAAACAACATTTGTGATGGCCAATTCTAACACAAGTCTCCACCGACTGTCTTCAACACCCTGTATGACACAAAGTATCTACTACCGGTGATTTCTTGAATAAAGATAACCGGTTGAAAATTAGTTTCACTCGATATAAGCTAGAACCTCTTATACCTTTGCCGATAGATTAGTCGATATTCGTAAACACCCCAAAAGATCCCCACCGGCAAATAATGGAAAAATGCGAAAAAACAAACTCACCAATAATTCAATTAAAAAGTTGCATGTCACTCCCTTTGGCAGCGGCCGCATCTTTTTGGGAATTAGTAATAGTCCGGCCCAACGTGCATTAAGTCATTATCTCTTCACCTGTCTCATAAATTCATAAAACAACCCAAAATTACATATTACGTGCACCGCGACCAGGTTGCCCACGGATGTATCGGCTACCGCCGTTACAGATGAACAGGTTCGCAATCTGTATGAGAACATCTATGTGAGCGCTAATTTGATATTCATAAATCGGTGAAATTTTTCTTTATATCAATGAAGAGATAGAATAGCTATTTATGATATGAGAGTAAAAAGTAAGGTTTTATTTTGTGAGTGAAAAAGTTTGCCAAATGAGAGTAGCGATAATTTTTTTTTGTACAACTGTCCTGTTTTCATAATAAAATAGATGAATTTAATATTTCTATAAAGAAAACACATTTTGACATCTGTCAGTTAACTATTTTCATGTTATCGCATTTGCTGTTGCTGTCACCTGGTTACCAATAACAGTATTGTTTATAAAGTCACATTTGAAGTTCTTGCTGGTGTTTAATGTCTTGCCTAATGAAGAAAAATAGTGAGGAATTGTGTGTTCCTGACGATGTTGAAGAGGCTGCAAAAAAGCTTCAGTCGAATTGTTACCGAAAAAATCGGCTCAGCAGTACGACATCACATATTGTAATTTTCTTAGCTGGTGTAGACTTAAAAACGTCGAAGGAAATTCCAGCGAAACCATCTCCTTAGCCTATCTAGAAGATAAATCAAAAATATGGAACTCGTCAACAATGTGTAGCAAGTTTTCAATGATAAAGTCGGGTGCACTCGTTAAAAATGATGTTAATACAAGCAGATATTTCAAGGTAATAGCATTCTTAAAGCGAAAAAAATCGTGTTAAAATTACTTTTACCACTATTGTTAAAAATATTCTCAACACGCTACATTGTGAACATCATTTAATACTCAAGACAATCATTAAAATTGTCAGTTTAAATGAGCATGTCATAATTTGAACTATAACATACTTCATCACGCTTAAATAACAATCAGATATACAGGGGCCAATTAAAACGATTTCTCATAGTTGACTTTTAGACGAAAAAAAAAACACGAACCCGTCGATTTTTATTCTGAGGCGTAAATCTTTCAAACATATTTTTAACCTTGTCACTTTTATGCCCTCAGTGTAATGAGATCGAACATTAAATTTCAAATGGGATTCTGTAGCTAGCACGGTGTTTGCTTCAGTTGCTTAACAGTTAAAAAATATGATATAGTCGGGAAGCGTATCAGAAGACTGGCGATGAAGCACATAATTTTTTGAACAAGTTTGGGCCAGTTTCAACTAGCTACACAGGCTGACAGGCCTGTCAGGAAACACTAATCCCCCGGCTGAAAAATATGGTAACACTTGTAAGCAGTTAATCACTGAATCACAAATTTCAACTGTGATATCCATGTATATTTGAAATTGTGTCACTTATGTTAGGAATCATTACTATGAGTTTCAGCAAAGGAATACTATCCGCACAACCGCTGACAAAATGTATTGATAATACGGAGAGCTTTGGATTAGATCTGGCCGATGCCAGTGCAGGGTTATCCACGGGAGAAATTTGCGCATATTATGTTTTTGGTGATATGAGTGCCATAATCAATTCTCGATATTGGGACGATTTACTAGCTGTTGGTGGGAACTTGTTTTCACTCACGAGTGGCCAATTAGTCTGAAACTCCCTTTGATCGAAAATAAAGTCCGGCACATGTGATACAAGTGCATACAGAAGCAGATAGTGTAGCGGCCAACACGCCCTCCTGTTATGGTGGAGGCCGGGGTTTAGATCCCCGTCACGGAACCTCATAGTTAGGATTCACACGTTGAATAGTAAGGCCTCGTTTATCAATGTATCGCATAAGTTTCGAATTCCGTTCGCGAGGGGTTGTCAGCTGGTAAACGGAAAAATCCATTTGAATCCCTCAAAACTTTTTCCAGTGAAATAATTTTTTTTTCCTCGGTATCGCTTGACCCGTAATCATGCATAAGTGAAACAGGCAAGCTTTAAAATATTGTTAAGAATTCGACGAACAACAACGTTTTGCGGAAAAATGGAACCCTTTCTCTACGAGCATGACTTCCTCTATGCCTATGCAAGTGATTCGGAGGAGACCACGCCCATCGACCGTTATTGCAATTTATCGCGAATGTTAAAGTAATATACCAACATAATTTGTACCTAGAGTAAAAACGTAACAATATGATCAGAGGATTTTCCCCTCGGAATAAAAATCGACGGGTTCATGAATTTTTTCTCCTCTAAGCCATTCATGAGAAAACGGTCTTGTTTGGTTTTCATAGGCCCACCCAATATGTACCAATGTACCAGTATATGCTCCCAAGGAAAATTGAGAGAGAAACTGGAAGCGTATTTCGATGGATCATGGCAAAAGATTCATCACTCTATGGGAATAATCACACGTTTACATCATTGAGATTTATTGGTTCTTTCCTGAAATTAAATGGTTGTGAGTACATACAGAGAAGAAGAACAAAATATTTCAGGCATATTTATTGGGAAGTTCATAATTTTATGCGACGTCTGATGGAAATATAACGCACTGCTATAATTTGACAAACAAACGGCTTCCATTCTTTCTGTTTGAATTTATTGAGTTCTTTGGTGTTTATTTAGGAAATCTCATCTAAAGTGGTAGTTTTTTTGATTGATAATATCAAACAATCATGGATGCAGATCGCTCAGTGAGCCGTATAAAGTGTTTTGTGCCAAGTTGCCGCAACTCTAGGAACCGAAATCCAAAGTTGTTTCCACACGTTTCCAAAGAGAAATACATCTTTGGTGGAAAACATTACGGAGAGTGGATTGAAAGAGAAAATAGACAGGTACAAGGTTCGGAAAATTAAACAGAATCTGCATAAATCACCATCAAGAACGGCTTCAGTGTGTTTCTTGCATTTCAAAAGAGATGATTTCTTGTTACCTGGTGAGTCTGTTTGTCTATTTTTAGGCGAAGTTAGGGCGCATTTCATCATCCATGTAATAAAAGCCCCTTTGGTTCACCAACACTACACTAAAACTAAAAAATGTCCTGAAACAAATATTATTAGATTTTGAAACACAATGCATCTATGTTCACCTCCAATGAATAGTATCGTGCGGCTATTCAAAGCATCATGAACACATTTATATTAAGCTTCACGAGAAAAATTTCGTACAATGAAAATATAGCAATAGAACCACCAAAATCTTGTCTAGCGAGGGCAACTGATGACTGTTTAGCGCGTTATTTCATAAATGTAAACAAGGTAACTATTTCAAAATGGTGGATATAGTTTGACCCCCACTAGCGCCCTCATCGGTCGATGATCTTCCCTATTGTCGTGGGAAAATGTCTTATGCATGACTGACTCTGATCTATCACGAAAAACACAAACTGGTGATTATGGCAATGTCATATTGTGTTATAGTTTTGTGGTCGAATCTATCCGGACAAAAAAACACTTTCATAAGTTAAGCTGTGGTTTGTTCTCCTTTCTTGCTTTTCTATTTTGTCAGGTTGTCTCAAATTTATGATTCGATATTCATAACAAATAAGACAAAGTTGAGATCTGTGATGTATTGGTGATCCTGGAATGTTCCTATGTGAAAGGTTTCTTGGAGATGATTATTGGTTAGAGTTAGTCGTTACCGGTAGTGTAGTGGTATCCAACGTTAAATGGAAGGTCCTCGTTAATTTATTACTCGCACAGGTTTCGACTCCTGAGGGTTGATGAAAAAAAATGAAACTAAAAGTTCTGATGATACTTATTACTGGGAATTGGAATTCCAAACTAAGATTGTTACACCACTCTTTTTCATCAAATTTTCATCTCTTTGTTAGCTTTAGCTAATAAAGGTTAGAACTTCGATACGAAAATTTGAAACCGTAAGTATTCAGGAAGTAGTAATTATCGTTTTTGGTCTTTTCAACCGATTTTGTGAATGGTTATAATGGATCGTGGTTGATAATCACATCACTTATAATTTTAACCATACTCTACGGAATTCTGTTCTCTAATAGTTCTGCAAATGGTAGATTTGCAACCCACTGTGGTAGTGGTGAACCCTAATACATATTTCATAGCCCCGAATATGAAAATTGTATCAACTGAATGTAATCAAAATCGAGCCTTTAGTAACATATAATTAAATATTTGAATGCCCTTTGCTTTCGTTAATTTTGAAGTCACGATTTTTTCTATCCCAATCATGATCTACACCTATAATTTTGTTTTGAAACGCCTAATAACATTGAAAATTTGATTTCCTTCAGTGATGAATTATAAATCCATGAAAATTCATATGCAAAAATAGTATTTGTGTCTACATCCACATCTAGGGCAACAATTATTCATTGGAATAGATGCCTATCTTCATCCCACTTACAATTCAACCTTTCAAATAAGACGGATCGCACCGATTTCGACGACTTTCAGTAGCCTGAAAAAGTAAATATCAGATAAGAAAACATTCCATAAATTTCACTAATTTATCGTCATTAATCAATAATGGAAGTTTGACAAGCAGCTTCAGGTTATTAATTTGGGTGATGTGTCATCTGATATGAGGCGCACAATTAATTCAGTCTTCACAATGTTGTCCCAAACATGTAGCTATATCTCCTCGTCGTTTATCTCAGACGGGTATTCAAGTTTATTAACAGCTCATTATAATATAAAGTGTGATCTACAGAGTGGAAACGTGCTCAGTAGAGATATGAAACAGAATTAATTTTTGAATTTTGATCTTTATGAAGAATATGTTTGAATTTTTTTTTTGAGAAGGTGGAAATAGCCTAAAATTCGTTTCTTGGGTTTTCTCTTTCCTGGAAATGAAAAAGAAGAAGCTTCAAATTCTTATAATATGTGATATCCATATATATTTTAAATTGTCACTTACGTTGAGAATCATAACTTCCAGCAAAGGGATATCCGCACAGCCGCTCGTTAACCTCCTAGACAAAATTATAATCTGATAGTTCCTGAACACAAGTTAATGAGCTTTCAATATTCATTAAAAAGTTTCTAATTCCATAAATTTCAAAACATATCGTTGAAAGTATTCTTTACAAAAATGCCTTTTATTCACTTGCTGAATATTTTCGAACTGGTCTGGCCGATTGACATCACTATTTTTATTATTATTTGCTTGTTAACTATTCTACTCTTTTACCTATTATATTTTTTTGTAATTGTATCATATGATTTTCTCCTACATCTTCTATTGAAGTGTTTTTTACGTTCTTTCATAATATCTGTATATATATATATATATATATATATATATATATATATATATATATATATATATATATATATATATATATATATATATTGTTTGTGAACAAATCAGAAGATACCTGACGGATAAAAACACAGAAAAATTCATCTTGCATATATATATATATATACATATATATGTGTATATATTGACTTGGCGAGGCCTGAGTCTCCTTAACCTCCAGCTCTCATCTTGTCCAAGTAAAGATTGTGGTTTTGTGGACAGAGGGGTAGTATTTATAGCTGTATGAGAATACGACGTTGTTGAAATTGTCGGACCATATACAGGTCTGGTTTGAAAAGGATTTATTAATGGATTTGTTCGGGGGATAATGATGGTTTCGAGGAATTGGGAAGCCTTTGTGAGTCGTCTCGTTTGTTGAGGCATCGAGGGCGTTTTTCAGTTTCTATTGCTTCGCGAATTAGTCTGAAACTCCCCTTAATCGAAAATATCCTATATCTCCTCGTCGTTTATCTCAGACGAGTATTCGAATTTATTAACAGCTCATTATAATATATAGTGTGATCTACAGAGTGCTCAGTAGAGATATAAAACAGAAATAATTTTATGAATTTTAATATTTATGAAAAATCAGTTTAAATTTTTTTGAGGGTGTGGAAATGTCCTGAAATTCGTTATTTTGGGTTTTCTCTTCTCTGGAAATGGAAAAGAAGAAGCTTCAAATTCTTAAAATATCTGTTCTTAGCGCAAATTGGTATTTCGGCCTTGATACCTAAAGGTGCTAGTAAGTTTATCGAAATCAATTCTTCGAAAACATCAATCGGTCAAATAATCAATATTTAGAGAGTACCAGTTATTCGAATAAATGTGTATCTCCAGCGCAATCCTGTAGGTTTCATTGTGGCTCACACAAGATTCATACTTGAACAAATAAATCAAGCTTCTTAGCGAAGCCAATGAGTTGGAAGCCAATGGTGGAAGATCTATCGAGTATATGTTCTGCTATTTTATCGTGTTCTGAACAGAGACGATATACAGGATCTTCATGTATAAAAGCCTGTTAGACAGCGTAGATTGCGTAGATCATCCCTGCTGTACTCTAACAAATGTTTGGTCGCATACATCGAAGAAGTCATGAATGCCTTGGAGTGGGCCAATCCTGGTAAATGTTTCCAGAAGTATAAGGCTCTTCTTGCAGTCCAGGTAGTTTGTTCTGGCCATGTAAAATCACTCGCAGCGCCCTCACTTGCAAGGATATTACCGGTAATCCAGACCAGAGGAAATTTGTTGACATTTCAATGAGCAGAGTCTTTTCTGGCAGGTTATCAGCAGTTCAGACGTTTCTAGGTGAGAACCAAGGGCATTTAGAACAGGTGGGCTATCAGAGAAGATGTTTATCGTGTTATGCTTGAGCTTGAATTGCACCTACCTCTCAGCACAGAGATCAATTACGTTCATTTTCGCTTGGAATACGGTTGAGTGAGACCCTAGGCAGGTTGATGTTTCTGTCCTAGGACGACGACCATATACACTTGCACCGGAACCCGAGAGTGTTATTGATCCATCTGTAAACAAAGCTATCTGCACTTCCGAAGGATCCTGTTTTGTGCAATTGGCAATGTGCACGATTCTGTATTTAAAATCATCTTTCGAACAATCTGTTCAGGCCAGTCTCAAATTACCTGAACAGTAGGTTTCGGCTGGCACCTGTCAGAAAACAACTACTTCCCTGGCTTATACCACGAAGGGTATTGAATTAAATCCGACCAGGTGCCAGTGCAGGTTTCTTCACAGAAGAAAATCCTGCATTTGCTTTCGTCGATACAAAAGATAGAATTGATTTTCAATTATAGGGACGGACACACTTGCAGACCGGTTTGGGCTCTTTGGCCACTCGTCAGTGCAAGGCAGTGTCATCATCAACATAAAGTCGATGACTTTCCATAATTAAAAATCAAAATCCTTCACGAGTATCAAGCCCCGGCCAAAGCTGATGCGAACAACAAAGTTATTACGCCATCTACCAATGGACGAGGTATTCCAAAAGCAAACCGAATTCGTCCAATCCTCCTGCGAGGAAAATGTAAAAACACTTGACATAGTCAGTGAGCATATTTGAAAACTGGCGTTAAATCAAATCATCTTTCGAACAATCTGTTCAGACCAGTCTCAAATTACCTACACAGTAGGTTTCGGCTGGCACCTGTCAGAAAACAACTACTCCCCTGGCTGATACCACGAAGGGCATTGAATTATTTCCGACCAGTTGCCAGTGCAGGTACCTACTGTGTAGGTAATTTGAGACTGGCCTGAACAGATTGTTCGAAAGATGATTTGATTTAACGCCAGTCTTCAAGTATGCCCACTGACTATGTCAAGTCATTCTGTATTTTGTCCGTCTTGATTCTTGCCCCACTCTCAGGTATGTCGTAGAGGTCAAAAAAAATCCTTTACTAATAAGTTAAGTTGTCATTATAACAACAATGATTGCAATTGGGACATCATTTGACCCTTACTTTTTAACGACAAAATCGAACAATCGATTTTTGAATAATCGTTTTTGAAGGAATTTACTTTCTAAGAACTGGTAATCGAAAAGTGGAAATTCAAATAATTGAATTCGGATAATCGAGTTTCGAACTATTACTTATTTGAAAGTATCAAGTATCAACCTAGACCCGATACCTTACTGCAATATTATAAAGAAGCAAAATTGAATATTCTGTCTGTTACGTATAAACAGATGTTATAAAAATCTAAAGCTTTTCCCCTTTTCATTTCCAGAGGGGGGCGAGTAGATCAGGGCAGGACTTTGAACTACTGAAAAGAGGCATTTGGCGTTTTCATTGAATTCATCTACAAAATCCACAATTCAAGATCGACGTTTTTGTTTTTTTGGGGTTGGAGAAAGTCACGAACAATACGTTTATGCACTGGCTTCACATACGACTGTATGACTTACTTCCGTAAAAATATATAATCAACCGCACTTTCGGCATTTTCATCCACTTTATCTTTATATAAGTAGAAATCATATTCTTCTAGATACTACTCAAATGCCTCATCTCTATTCTTTTTCGAGGACTCTAAGCATTCGATAGGACATTTTTATCAAATTTATCATTACTTGTTCCGTAGTTTTTTGTGTTTGTAACCTACCACAATCTGAAAAAATCAGAATTAATATTGGAATCTATACAAGTGTAGAAGGGCAGATTTTCAATCTACCCCGAAAAGTTGCTGCATCTATTGAAAAACAGTTCTTTCTGGATAGAACAAGTCCAATTAGTCAGCAACTTCTCGTATAACTCAAATTTTGCCTATCAAAGAAATAATAAGAACTGATATATATAAAAACTTATCTGTTAACGTTTCGGAAATTAAATCTGCTTCCGTTCTCAAAACTTCCAGGCAAATTCTTTTTCGAATGCAAATACCTGGTTAAGACAATTTTCGTGATTGACATTTGTCAAATTTGAGTTATACGAGAAGTTGCTGACTAATTGGACTTGTTCTATCCAGAAAGAACTGTTTTTCAATAGACGCAGCAACTTTTCGGGGTACATTGGAAATCTGCCCTTCTACACTTGTATAGATTCCAATAATAATTCTCATTTTTTCAGATTGTGGTAGGTTACAAACACAAAAACTACGGAACAAATGTTGATCCACCACAAAAAATTTGACGTTCAAATTATCCATACTGTAGTGGACATATTGACTAAAGTAACACATGTACTGCTAACGATAAGTATTGATACTATTCAGTACTAGATTGTGACAGCCTAACACAACTCTGTGCGTTCTTCGATATCACAGCCAGCCAATCAAAACGCGAGAACTAACTGTCCACGTGCTAATCACGCTAGATGCTTTTTCAACGGTCACTCTAAACGTGAATAGACTATAGACCATCGCTCATTTGATTCTACAAGGAAAGTAAGAATTGGTTGAATTAATTGTAGCAGATGTATTGGCTATTTCAGTCAAGTCCATTTTTCGATGAGTCAAATTTTTATTTTGTTGTTTTGATTGACAACAGTTATTTGTATACTAAGGCCGCAGATCGAAGTTACCAAAGCAGTCGTTTCAACACTCGAAATGTGTCATGTAAACCGTACACATTTATTGAATTCGACAAACCAAGAAAAGATTTTAATGTTTCCATTAAACACTTTCAATAAATGTTTTGTTGGAATATTGAAGCAGAACATCGAGAGAATATTGTTTCTTATAAAATATTTGGATAGTTCAAGATGATTATTTTATGTCGTTTCAAATATGGCATATGGGCGAGTATTTTGTTTGGATTATACGGAAGCGCAGAAGGGCCAAACCTTTCCCATTTTTATTTTTTCTTAAATTTCGACTTAAATGTCGAAATTTCGACTTTTATCTCGAAATTTCGACTTAAATGTCGCAATTTCGACTTTTATCTCGGAATTTCGACTTGAATGTCGAAAATTCGACTTTCATCTCGGAATTTAGACCTAAATGTTGAAATTTCGACTTTTATGTCGAAATTTAGACTTTTATCTCGGAATTTCGACTTAAATGTCGAAATTTCGACTTTTTTCTGGGAATTCCGACTTTGGAGTCAGAGATATGATTCCACCACCGATTCTCACCATCAATGTGGCTATTTCCACGAGATAAACATGCCATTTTTCCGCTAATCGTTTTGAATTCGATAGAAAATTACTTATTTCACTGTGGAAGCGTACTGAGGTTGAATTGTCAAACTTGACGTTTATAAATTCAATTTTTAGTGTTCTCGAAAGTAAAATGATAAGTGATGATGAAAATTCAGTTCCTGGGGGTCCTCCAGAGTTGGTTGAGGCAGTCAATACTGCTTCATTAGAATTATTGCCAAAGAAATCAAGGGAAAAGTACGTTTCATGGACTATCGCAACTAAACAATGAGTTTTCAATCATTTATGTAGAACACTAATAACAGTAAGGGAATATAATATCCTCAGGGAGGAAATATTGACATTTTTTCCGAGGTTCCATAGCGATTTGCGGAAAATTATATTTCCTTAAGGTTGTTAGTTTCGTTCATAAATGATTGAAAACAGTTTCCATAGGACCCAAGTGATTTTATTAGGAATTTCAAAGCGCCATTCATTTATGGAAGAAATCAGTTGCGATTTTTTCGAAATTCATTAATATCTGTCGAATTTCAAACGAATTGCGGAGAAATAATATGTTTACCTCGATTATGACTATTCGCAAGCATCTTTTGCTAGGCGAAGAGTGCTTTCATTCCGTTTCATTTCAAATCGCAAATCATTCAGTTTTTGCAAGAGAAAAGTGCCAAAAAATAATGACAGTTCTCTCAACAAAATCGGCTCAAGCGGGAAGTTGATTTGTTTCTGAAGTTAATATCATGATATATTCCTTCACTGTGATGATTTTGAAAAAATTTCGAATAGATGAATCACAAAAACCGAATTTGCACAAAAATAAACATGATTTTTGAAAAAAAATTGCATATTATTCATTCAACATTTTGAATACCAAAAAGTGTAAGATTATCTTATATGATAATTTTGTCAATGTATGGTAATGGTTCAGACTTCCGTCGTCTATATTATCAACTCTTTTGAAATCTGTTGCTAAAAACGAAAGGATAAAAATACGAATCAAGTAAGAAAATCAAGTCCCAAACGAAAGAACGAAATAAATTTTTTGTTCATAATGATATTGAAGATTGATTGATTAAAGAAAATAGTGTTGTTACAAAAAATCGAGATATCGAATATGAAATATTAGTCAAAACATTTTTAAATAAATGAAATGATATTATGAGTAAATGATTGAACTCACGATTGCGGATACCAGCAGGCGGAACGTCGTGAGTACACTCAACTTGAATTGGTTTCAACATTTATTCATAATATTTCATTTATTTCTTTATTCACATTTTTTGACTAGTATTTCACATTCGATACATCAACTTTCTTGTCACAATATTATTTCATTTATTCCTTTATTAAAAATTGTTCTCGACTGATAATTCATATTCGATATCCCAATTTTTTGTAACAACATTATTTTCTTTGATCAATCAATCCCTAACTTGATTATTGACCAAAAAATCCCTTTCAACCTCTCGTTTGGGATTTGATTTTCTTACTTGATTTGTATTTTTATCCTTCTTATCGTTCTCAGCAACAGGTTTCAAACCATTACCATCAGCAAAGAACATTGTCAACCATGTGATTTGCAAATGTACATGAACATATTGTACTCGATAGTGAAAAGGTTTTTTTTTTTTCAATTGTTTCGTTTTGAGTACGTAAAATACATTCATCACTGAATTCTTGATATCATTTTATTGAATCAAAATGCGTATAACATCAACACGTAGCATAGAAGGTAGTTCTCAATAGTATTTGAATTCGAAAGAGTCCGGTGTGTGTGTGTGAATAGGTTTTTTGTAATTTTATTGAACTAATTTTTCCTAAAATATCGGCATTTCCATTAATTTGAACAATAAATTTATCTTTCATCTTTATGTGTTAATCAGTCAAACATGGATTATTTTTATATTTATTCAAGTGTTCTCAAATAAAAAAATTAGTAATTTTCATTGTATTTGGATTCAAAAAATGAAATAATTGAATATTCCCACTTTATACCATTCCGCTCAGGCGCATCATTACGTTTGCAATGGAATATTGTTTATTAAGGTCTGATAATGCCCTATAATACATCCAAATTCACATCAACGTCGAGTCTATAGTTCATTTAATCAAATTATGAACCCTTCCTGATTTCATTTCCCATACAACTTTGCCGATGCTGCTGAAACAATGCCATTCTCAAGATTTCTGTGGGGATTTCATGAGATTGTTATGAAAATTAAGCCGAAACTTTCGACGGAACAGAGAAACATTCTTAATTGGCATGATTTAAGTTCGTCACGTTTACTCAATTGGAGAAGAAACAATTAAAAGAAACATTAAAAGGCGAGTTTGCATGAGCCGGGTAAAATTCAAAACAAATTAGAAGATTTATCTCTCGATTTCCATACCTGGAGTTGCTGCTTTACTTCGGAAACTCCTTCAGGAAATCTTTACTCGAGGAGTTGAAAATAATGAGCGGAAAGTATGATTTCGTTTTTTCACTTCGTTAAGTAATTCGATGAATCTGAAATCCGGTGGAAGTTCTTCGACTTCGGATAAATTCAGCTCTTTTTCAACTGATAGCATAAACTCGATTTTGTTGTATTTTCATTTAGCAAACGAGATACGAGTGAATGTTATTAGGAAATTTGATCAAGAATTCCCATTTCAAAGAATAGTTAACGATAGCTTGATACACAGTTAGTTACCCAACTAACATTTTAGGACAGTTATTCCACATGCCGGGGAGAAATGTCTAAAAAAAGGATAATACTGGTAGTACAGGCCTTGAATATTTAACTTCAAAGTATAAATAATTTATAAGTAGCAACCTTGGTTAATTACAGGAAAGTGATTTGAATTCTGGTATTATTTAGGGTATAATTTACGAAGGAAATGTCATCATAACCCAATGAATGTTTTGGTATTCTCTTTTGGTGAATATTTACCTAAATGTGACTAGATATAAGCCGTTACGGTCAGGGAATATAAAGGTTATTTAAGAGGTCTAATAGTTCAATTATTAAGTTGATTTCATACCGTAAGAAGAAGAATATTGACTTATTGAAACATTTCAAAAATTACGCCCTATTCAATTAGAATATCTGTTTTACCCATCAATAAATATCGATAATATATTGAATTTTAGTGTATTCTGACGATTTATTTCTAAATAATGGCTGCATATGACATTTTAAAACCATAACTCTGCTAAAAGAGTGTTTTTTGGAGAAAAAATTTGAAAAAGTGCAATCAATCTGAATTATTTTTGCATTAAATCGCATATCTAAAGAGGCCCATGAATTTTATGAAGGTAAGAACCATCATTTTACAGAAAATTTCGCGCCACATGGAAAATATTGTTGAGGAGAGAGCATGTAGCTACCGTATGACAATAATTTTTATATTCCCATACTTATTGTCAGCATTTTATGTAGACCATAGCTGATTCGTTGTGGCAACCGAATGATAAGAAGTTGAGATAGAGATAATATGTATATATGTATGCTATTCATATAAAGAAACCTCTATTTGTTTACTCATTCGTCCAAGGGAATAATTGGTAACAAAAAGGTTGATTCAAGATTGATATTTACTTATTTCTGGCCAATTTCATGTCAATATTACTTTTTTTACCCTCAACCTAGTAAACTAAATGTCCAAATATTCCAATTTTCGACGTCCAAATTACTTCGAATTTTTCCCGACATTGGTAAGTACAAGGTAAAAATTACGTAATCTAGTCTTCTTTTAGAAAGGGCGCCGACCTGATCGAAGGTAAGATTAACGTAATTATAACTAGAAATGTTAGTTGGGTAAGATTAAATGAAGGAAGCATAAGAGAAATGTTGTTTCATCTCTAGAATCATGCAGTTCAAAAAGTCCAAATTCTCGATATCTCCTCATTTCAACAGAAGAAATATCTTCGGGAGATTGCCAATAGAAGCACACTTTATGAATCTGGTAACGTAAAGTCGAATATCCTGCACTTTCGACGGCAATTTCGCCTGAAAAAACTTTAACTATGATTTTAAATCATTGTTTTCAGATCCTTTTTTACTAGGCGCGTAACAACCATGTCAGTAATGCTGCGAAAATATGTTGAAGTGCGTGATTCTGGAAAATAATCAGGACATTCAATGTGAAGTTTGTTTTCTTCATTGTTAGAAAAATCTCTCGTTCTATTATCAATTGACATCAATTTTGATTTTGGGACTTTTAAAACTATCTTCTATTTCCAAAACGTGTTGAAACTGTCATATATTTTTTAACACTAAAACTATACTAATTCACATGCGGTAGTTACTTTATATAATGAGGAGATGGATATTAGATTCGGCAGTATTGAAATCACAAATAATGCAAAAGTTACTAGAGGTTGAAAGTGGACTTCAATTGTCTATATTTTTAACTCTATTGAAACCTGTTGCTAAGAACGGAAGGATGAAAATACAAATCAAGTGAGAAAATCAAATCAAAATCAAATTTTTGGTCAATAATGAAATTGGGGATTGATTGATCAGAGAAAATACTGTTTTGGATTGTGGTGGCCTCTACTTGATGGAAATCCATAGTTATTATAGGGTAGAACACGATTAAATTTCCACAAAATGTATTGTCTTCGCGACATGTTTCGATACACTGTATCTTTATCAAGCGAATGTATTCAAACACATGTGTTCCGCCACCGCCGATTTGTCGGTTTGCCCCAGCCTGCAATTCCTCTCATGCTCTTTGAGCCTTGTTCCCATGGATCTTTTCGTGGTACCGATGTAAACCTTTCCACAAGTGCACGGTGAATTTGGAATCCCATTCTGAGGAAATCAAGAATCACTAATGAAATCACGGCAGGTAGTGCGGAAACTAATAATGATGATTATTCCCCAAACCCAACAGAAGTAATTAACACTCCAGACTACCTGCATCAATATAAATACGCCTTAAGCAATGAGTAAGCCTCTGAAGAAGCTGGCCACTCACACTAGCGAAACGTTAGGAAGAAATTCCAAAGAACGACGGCCTTCAAGCCCGAAGAAAAGTAGTCATACTAATTTTCTCACTTGATTTGTATTTTAATCCTTCCGTTCTTAGCAACAGGTTTCAATAGAGTTAAAAATATAGACAATGGAAGTCCGAACCATTACCATTCAGCAAGGAACATTGTCAACCACTTTCAAGCAAACGTAGAGGTTAAAAATGCACTCGACTGTAGCAGTAGTAACGATGAAAACGTGGAAAGTACAACGTGAAATGAAACAAACAAAACTAATAGGAATAGAATTGAATATTGAGTTTATCGGAACTCCCAAACACATTCGAATTTCAAATACTTCAAATCAAGAATCAAACTGTGAAACTTGTCTGTAATGGACTAGCAATTTATAGGTTGTCCTGTCCACACGAATTTTTTGTACTAATGATTCTATTCGTGAACGGAATATCCCGCAAGAGCTTTCGCTTGATTGGAATTGCAGCTTTGAAAAATCGCAATTGCATCATCGCCTACTGTCAGAAAATCTAAGCTCTCACCTCGATTTCTCAGATCGAGTGGAATTGACTAAACAAAAGATATCAGTCATCGCGCCAGGATTTTCATGCATCTTGGGGTTGATAAACCCTGGAATTTTGATTCTGGCTTGGAATATTATGGAGATTATTACATCAAAATAAGGAGATGTATCCCAAGCCTCTTTTTCAACCATATACCGAAGATTATCGCATTTCAATTTCGGTGACTCCATCTATGGTCCAAATTCAACATCTTTATATAAAAGTAAAATTCAAAAAGTACAGAATGCCTGTCTAAGATTAATTCACGGTGTGAGAAGAAATCAGAGAATATCACATAAATTAATCGAGACAGGATGGTTGAATATGGAAAATCGAAGAATTCATCACGCTGTCACATTGTTTCACAAAATTGTTTCATCTAAAATTCCTCCATATTTGTACAATAAAATATCTTTCAGGACGGATATTCATAACCTAAATTTACGATTCAAAGGACTATTATCCCCACCTAAATTCAAAACCGAAATGTTCAGACGATCTTTCACTTACCAGATTTATTGCTTATATAACTCCGTTCCTGAAAGTTTAAAGAACTACGGCATAACTCGCTTCAAGTCTGAATATAGAAATAAAATATTTAAAACACAAGTTTAGATACTCCTACCTCGCTTCCCAAGTAACAAATATATCTGTTACCATCTTTTTCTCTCATTATCTATTTGTCAAACAAGCTTCACACTGAAATCATCTCATTGACACACTGGATTAGGGTTAAGTGGCAGAACATTTTCGTAGTGAAGCTGTATTATTTATCTACAGAAAATGAACTTCGCCCTTTGTTTTCAGAAATGTTTTTTTCATTTACATACAAAGGATACTTACATGTATAATATTTGAAAATAATAAAGACCTTTATTATTATCATTGGGAGAAACCACAGGTGAAAGTTTCTGCTAGTTAGAAGGAGAAAGCGATGAAGAATAAGTTATCGAACTCTATAAAGCTATTTCGTCTGCCGATTTCTGCAAGAATCTTGAATCATTGGCTGAATTGATGGAATTGTTCGGAACTTGATGAAAGCTTAAGTCAAAAAAAATACTGGTACCAAAACACTCCTGAAGAAAGTGAACCACGGGTAGCGGTCTTATGAACTGTCTAGTAAAAAATCACAGAATAAAGACTTTCTTTTAATTGCCTTATTGGCTCTATTCTCTGATACATCTCCCAAAGAATCTGATCCAATCATCTTTTGGTGAATTGAAACTACTTAGACTGCACCTAGTAGTACGATAGATTTATCTTAATTATTTATTTCTTTCAGTATTTCTCATTTCTACACTGCCATCTAAAGTTTTGCTTCCTCAGTTGCGTGCTTTGTTAGGGAGTTTCATGTCTAATAGGCCTCTATATGTGGTTGTTAATGGAGTTAAGGGTTCAGTTCTGGTGCCCACTTTGTTACTGCTTTATATCAATGATTTGATAAAGAAAACATCTCCTTGGTGCATAGTTTTGCGGGCCACAGTACTCTTCATACTAGTTTCTCTTCCAGAGTCCCCACACCAGCAAGAGAAAAAAAATCCAAAGAAGCATTTGTGCCAATGTCAACGATGACTTGTCGAAAATAATAAAATGGGGAAACATCAACTTGGTGGAATCCATTGCTGGAAAAACCCAGGCATGTCTCTTATCGAAATATAGTAAACAGATGTCAGGAGTAACTATTCATACAGAGTCAAGTGTATCGATGCCAGGAATTACGATCAGTAATGATCTTTTATAGGAAAACCATGTGGGATCGATCGCTGAAGTTGCTTTCCAGTAGCTTGGATTTCTTTTCCGTAAGCTTCAATTATACTATATATAGATATGGGGTTTGCCACCAAAACATTCATTGAAGCTTCTTGATTCTATTCAGATAAATGCAATCAGTCTTGTTGGTGATTCTTCGCTCACCTGCTCACTTCGTTGAAGCATCGTAGAAGAGTAGAAGACTCGTCTCTTCTCTATAGATAAGCCGAACCGAAAAGCATGGCGAAAAGTTTCTATTCATTATAGGTTAAGCACTTGAACGTGATGAACTGTTATTTTTCATTAAACTGACAGGCCTGTCAAATTTATAGCATCAGATGTTCCATGAGTAGATCTTCTGAAATTAGGTTTCAACTTGAATTATGTAACACTTCTAGAGTCATACTTGAAACAACGCAAACAGTTTGTGCAGTACAATGGATACAAATCTGATATGTACATAGCCACCAATGGAGTTCCTCAAGGGTCAAACTTAGGTCCATTGTTATTCCTCATTTTCATTAATGACTTATGTGAATCACTGAAGTGTAACAGACTGATGTTTGCAGATGACTTAAAACTTTACAGTGGTGTGAATTCCATTGACGATTGTCTTAAATTACAATACCAGCTGAGAATTTTGCATAAATGGTGTGAACAAAATCGCTTACCTCTTAACATATCAAAATGTAAGATAATGACATTCAGCAGGAAAAATGTAACGATTCAATATCAATATTCCATCAACAATTTCAACTCAGAACGAAAAAATGCAATACGTGACTTAGGTGTTTATTTCGATATACAAGTAACATTTAACAAATACATAACTGAATCTGTTTCCTCAGCGTATCGCGCATATGGTTTTATTATCAGAAATTGCAGAAACTTCGTTAACATCCATGCTTTGATATCGATGTTTTATTATTTTGTGAGGTCAAAATTAGAGTATGTCTCTTTAATATGGAGTCCTATTTACAATCACTATATTCAGTCCATTGAAAAAGTTCAGAAAAAATTCTTGAAATTTTTGTGTTTCAAAATGGATGGAACATACCCACCTAGAGGTTCGAATTATATTGAACTGTTAGACAGATTTGGATTCATATCACTAGAGAAACGCAGACAACAGGCTGCCATATTATTCTTACATAAACTCCTCACTGGTAAAATTGACTGTCCTGATGTATTGTCCTCTATCAATATCTTGGTGCCACGTTTAGAATCCAGACAAGGTGATTTCTTTTGGTGCAAAAGACCTCGTATTAATATGTTATTGAAAGCACCCATTACTTTAATATGCACGAGTTTTAATAAAATAATTGAACACTGTGACATTTTTACATATCGTAGAATTAAGGAATCAATTGAAAATTCATTTGTAATTATAATTTGTTGATTTCATTGCATATATATTTCTAATGTGTACTAAAACATTGTGTTTAACAAATTGCTCTGTAAATGGTTTACTGTTGGGCAATAAACGCTATTATTATTATTATTATCACCATTTCTAACAACACTACTACCACAGAAAGAAGTGAAAATTGCCTGAGTCACCTTGTATTCACCGACTGACCATCGCTGATGAAGTCATTAGGCCCAGGCCTGGCACTGGCAGCAGACGACAGGTGTCTGTCCTCCATCGAAACGTGTGTGGTTTTCATTTCGCGATTGCGGACTCCACTTGTACCAATTTTCTGACAGACATGTACGAAAAAAGTATTGTAATGGCCCATCGCTTCACGAACGAGAGGTATCACGCCGTGGACGGTCTCGAAAGAGATTGAAAAGAGCCTTCACACATTTTTTTGTCGAGGTTTTTAGCGTCGTGTTTGCTTTTTGTCTCCGATGATTTGAGAATTGAAATCGAAAAGCGGTCTCATCTGCTAAGCATAGACGTGGAGGATGTCTGGAAGGAGACTCTGAATGAAGGTGAATAATCTCTTATTAATTTAGGGTCGATTAAAAATCATGATATTTAGGGACAGTTGTGCATGATTATACACCATGAAGCTAATCACATGTGAATCTTAATGAGCTGCACAACAACAGATAGAAATAGACTGGCCATTCTACTCGAGAGGATTTTTTTGCCCCCAATTCATTTAGAACGAAAGAACAAAACACAACTCAAAAAACAACCAACATCAATCAATTATTATGGCTACCATTATACCAGAGGGAAACAATATATCAGTATATCTGAATAAACGATCAAATGGACGATGAGAATAATATACTGAAATAGAAATATATTTGTAGAGAAAAAAATTGAGAATATATGAAAAATGTTTCAAAATAGGCTTGAAAAGACTAGCTTTCGAAACGTCGCGAAGAGGAAGTATACGTTTTAAAATACGATCGTATCGTGTCAAATTTAACAATTTGTCCAAAAAAAAGTTATTATAAGAAATTGAAGTTGTTTCCTTCTCATTTCTAAGGAAGAAAAAACAAAAAATGGATTCCAGAACATTTCTACCTCCTCAACAAACATTCAAGCAAGAATCCTTGAATGCTTATCAATGACTGTATTGTTGGAAAATTATTCGTCGTTCTGAATCTGAATAAAACTTTCAAGAGACTGAAATCCATTCCAGCAGTCGCCTCGGCATACGTCCTCATTTGATTTCATAACAACGTAAAATCTTCACAACATATGAACCTTTTCTTATTCAGTTCTGTAGGAATTTGAAAATATTTCACCTCTATGAGACAGATTAATTTCTCCTTCAGCAGAAAGTGAATCCAGGAATTATAAAATGTTTCTTCTCTCCGAGTAAATTTCAGTTTTTTCAGATAGTGCAGCAGTTTTCAGCTTTCTTTAGCCACGACACTAAACCTATAATGATAGGGCTCCCATGTATCGAGTAGTCTTGTGTCATGCACATGCCTGATCAGTTTCAGATTGCTTTCACCAATTTTGTGGTCATGGTCTAGAGCGTGTTGGGCGACACTGGATTTTTCTACCCTTCCGCAATTCATGTGTGCAAAATGATCTTCGAAACGGGTTTCAATAGTTCGTCGGCTCTGGCCGATGTATTTGTTGTTGCAATCTTGACAACTGACCTCGTAAATACCCGATTTCTCTGAGTTTTCTAATTTATCTTCTGGGTTACCAAGAAGCTGTTGTAATTTGTGAGAAGTTTTATATGTTACTTCCATATTTTTTTGTCGTTTATTAGTAACAAACAAAGTCCATGGCGGACCGAAAAAACTTCAGGTATATAAACAACTTACCCTAGCTTTAGATTCAGTATCAATTTACTTCTCCTGAAGATGCCAACCTTGTTAGCGAAACGCGCGTCGAGTGCAAAAATATCAGTTTTGGTGTTAGGGTAACTAATCTCTAGGAAAAGTTTCAATTTTTACACCAAAGGTTCCAATCTTATCGTTTATAGTAAAAGTAAACATTGAAAATTCTCCATCACTAAATCGTAGTTCACTCATTTCAATACTGTCGTATGAAAGGCCTTACTAAAAAACATTTTTCGGAATCAGGTCGTGACATTGACTTACATATACACATTCATTGCCATGGGTTGATGCACGTTCAATTGTTTTGGCAAACATCATATCCAGCAAATCGAATGTGTTATATAGTAAGTGTCGTGGCTCTGATGAGGGATTATTAAATAAGTTTTCGAACGATTAAGATATCAAGAGATTAACTAAAATGTAGTCAGTAAAGCCATTCTGTCCTCGGGCATGTATATTCAGTGATGTTGAGTGTTCATTTTGTAAGAATAGGTTTATAATGAATGATTGTCGTTTTGAGTGAATGTCTAAATCAATAAAGTTTGTATTTGTGTTTTGACCAACTGATTTTATCCTGGTTATCACAAAGAGTATCTGAGCTAATTCAATCCCAAGGAAGGACCAAATTCCTACCTTACTTCCCGGCAATACTATCGAAACTTCACCATTGAATACATGTCATATATTCAGTTGAAAAATCATTCGTCGTTCTTGAACCTGAATAAAACTTTCAAGAGCCTGAAATCCATTCAAACAGTCGCCTCGACATACAACCTTATTTGATTTCATAACAACGTGAAATCCTCACAACATGCGAGCCATTTCTTATTCAGTCTGAAGTCGTAAAATCACGAATTGGAAAATATTGTTCAGTTTTGATCCCTCGGCCAAGTACTCTTTCTTCGCTCGACACCGTGGTGTTTCATTATTCACGGCGCGCTCTTTCATATTTCCAATAAAATCGTGAATTTATCGACCTACGGCGATAAAAATGAATGCGGGAGTTTTCTCTTTGTCTTGAAGTGTTCTTAGTTCTCGGTACGTATTCCTGCTATGTACCAACCGCAAAGCTCTGGAATAGGGCCATGATACGATAAGACGTGTCCGGTTTTACAAAAGCTGTGCCAATTATATTGCTTCCGTTTCATAGTGGAGTAGCTTGCAGGTTTGTTCTCCATTTCCTAGTTTCCTGCGTCTTGATATGCTATAGTTTATTAAATATTGTTAAAATGTTTGCTGAGAAGGTAAAAATGTTCTGGAATCCATTTTTTAGGTTTTCTCTCCCCTAGAAATGAAAAGGAAAAAATAAAAAAACGAATAAAAGTTGACACTTGCATTTGATGAAATTTTTCCAAAATAGGCTTGTAAAAAGAGGCAGACTACCTTCCGAAACGCCTCCGAAGGAAAGTATAAGCATCTTTTAATAAATTCGTTGATTATATCTTCAAATTCATAAAAATACAATACGTAACTGACAAAATAGTCACTCAAATTTGCGTCTTTATAATGTTGCACGTGAGTGCGGGGAGCAAATATACCAATTTGCCCAATGAACAGATATTATAAGAAATTGTTTTTTTTCCATTACTAGGGGAGTGAATTTCCAAAAATGTGGTAAATTATATTACTAGTGCAAAAAATCACTCTTGCAAGTAATGTACACTGTATATTTCCTACGACCACCTAGTTTATGAAACTATGTGAATAGATTAGATTAGATTATTCATTACCTTTTTTTCCACATTACATGAAGGTTGGTTAGATGAGTACATTAAGCATACAAAGTATTAATGATTTGATAATACAATTATGTCACATAATTTTTCTGGCTGGCTAGGGACAGCAGTGGCGTAAATAACGCCTTGGCAACCTTGGCGGCGCCAAGGGGAGCAGTGCAAGATGGGGCGCAACAAAAGGCATTCGATAACAAAAAATAATAATATCTGAAATGAATAAACCTGATGAATGTCATATAGATAGAGATAGAGGTACACAATTGACAATTGAAAAAAAATCAGGAGGAATGTGTTACTTATTAAAGAAATTTAAGTAGTCTAAGTTCTAACTGATTATATTATAAGTTGCGTTCGATTTGACGCCCGAATGCCCGAAACAATCCGGGCGCGTTCTCAATAACCTGAATCACCTCGTTGAATTTATTTTCAAAGTCGGGGCGAGTTCTGTTCCATTGTTTACAATAGCATTGAGAGCTGGTAGTGATTACTTATTCTGAATTAATTTTATAACTAATTTTCGCCACGTGCAGTCAGTCGCAGCGTGTTTATGGAGGTTAGAATTAAAATTTTCGAGAAATGACGAAATAACATATGACAAGAATTTGTAAATGTGAATACTTATGAAGTGTGACTGATACAACAACTATTTGGCAATACGTCACTCCTTCGAGTTCAGTAGATTGGCTAAATGTTCACATAAGCAGCAGCCAAATAGTTGTTGTATCTGTCATACTTCATAAGTATTCACATTTACAAATTCTAGTCATATGTCATTTGTCGTAAATTTCAATCCATATTTTTAACAAAGGACGTTATATTTATAGCTTCTCTGAAGATGACAGTATTCACTGTCGGAATATTGGAAATACAGTGTAAAAAGATTACACTTTTTGCTTGCTGCTTCACCCAATATCTTCTACCCTTGTATCCTGACTGGTCAGCAAAGACTACCAATCTATATCTCGAAAACGAAAAATTTTTGGTGGAATTTGCGTATTTTGGCCTCCTGAAAAGTCAAATGAAATTTTTGAGGCTCCAAACTCGTTTCGGAGATACGGCCCCTCAAAGACAGGAAATCGGGGTTTTACGCCTATGTTTGTTTCTCAGTCAATTCCGCTCGAAATTTCTCCTTTCTATCAGCACAATATACACATTATATACCAC
Source organism: Zygogramma bicolorata (assembly GCA_032362365.1). Taxonomy (NCBI): domain Eukaryota; kingdom Metazoa; phylum Arthropoda; class Insecta; order Coleoptera; family Chrysomelidae; genus Zygogramma; species Zygogramma bicolorata. The sequence goes on along the minus strand of JAVJAQ010005687.1, from coordinate 47,791 downwards.
CTTCTTCGTTACTTTATAACCGAATTATAAGCATTTCTCACTACAAAACTTTATAAATGTAAATCGTCATAGAAATTTTAGAGTTTTGTAGTGAAAAATGGAAAAATTCGTATGATTCGGTTGGAAAGTGATGAAGAAGTTGATATAGAATGTGTATATTTTGCTGATAGAAAGGAGGAACTTCGAGCGGAATTGGCTGAGAAACAAACATTGGCGTAAAACCCCGATTTCCTATCTTTGAGGGGCAGTATCTTCGAAACGAGTTGAGAGCCCCAAAAATTTCATTTGACGTTTTTGTTCAGGAGGCCAAAATATGTAAGTTCCACCAAAAATTTTTCATATTCGAGGCGTAGCCCGATTAACGGAATTTTACCATATATAAATATAAATATAAATATATATATATATATATATATATATATATAATATTATTATTTATAGGGCGAGGGGGGGCGTATAGCCTATGTTTGCCAAGGGGCTTGGCTTAACTTAGTTACGCCACTGAGGGACAGATGCTTGCAAATACAATGTTTAAAAAGTGAAATAGCTGTGATACAGTTGCAGTTAAGAAATGAATAGTAGTTGGATGGTAATCATTTAATAGTTGTTATATATGATTGAAATTCGGAAACGTCATAGAAACTATTCGAGCTCAAAATATTTTTAAGATCATTCTTGAATCTTTTCAGAGATTGATTTTTCAGTGGTTCAGGCAGTGAGTTGTAGAGATGACTCCCGCTATGTTTTGGAGATATTTTGTACTCCATATGACGGAACTTTTCCATATAGAAATTATTTTGATTCCTGTTAGAATAGTTGTGAATTTCTGAACACTTCTTTAGGTGCTGCTTGCTTTTGTGGATGTGACACAATATCTTCAATATGTAAATACTAGTCACCGTCAATATTCGATGTTTCCTGAAATGATTTCTACCGGAATCTTGATACTTCAGGTTGAAAATGAGACGAATTATACGCTTTTGCAGGGTGAAGACTCTGGTTATCTCTGAGGCTTGGCCCCAAGAAATTATATTATAACTTATTGTTGAGAATGCTAGGGCATAATGAACGTTAATCAGACCTTGAACATTGAGATATTTTCTGAGAGAGAATATAGCAAAATACGTTTCATTACAAAGGTGATTTATTTGGTCATTCCAAGATAATTTTTAATCAACAAGAGTGCCCAGAAAATTGAAAGAGTTGACTGCCTGTATATTTGTGTTACCAAAAAACATACTTGGATCGATAGTAGGTGATTTGTATTTTCCCGTGAACTTCATGTAACTGTTTTTTTTTCAGGTTGACTACGAGGTGGTTAATTTCACACCATAGTGAAAACTGACTGATTGCTGTTTCAACTCTGCGGGTAATCTCCTCTTATGAGTTTCCCGAGACTTCCACCGCCGTGTCATCAGCATAGACAAAAGGCCTGCCCTCTACAAAAAAATCAGGCAGGTCGTTTATATACACCAAGAACAGCAACGGTCCCAGAACACTGCCCTGGGGAGTTCCTAGTTCAATGGTTTGTTCACTCGAGTATGTCTTATTGATATCAACAACGATACGACGATTTTGAGTAAAAGATAATAACCAGTCATTGATGGAGTGTCTCACACCCATTGCGTGAAGTTTCGTCTTCAGGAAAAGTGGATCTATGGTGTCAAAAGCCCTTGACATGTCGAAAAATATTGCAACTGCAAGAGAATTTCCATCCAATATCAGATCGTTTATATTGAGTTTCCTGAATAATATTACGTTTTTTGTGACAATATTTGTTTCAAAGCCTACTTGGATTTTTGAATCCTGGTTTCCTGGCTGCTTATCTCAGATAAAGGTAGTTCGTATTGAATCCAACTCCAGAAATAATCATAAATAACAGTTTTGAGCTTTCATTTCAGAATAGCTTGATTTTGAATGAAATGAAAATAAAAGAAATATCATAAATGGATTTATGTAAATCGACTTACGAGATATAGGTACATATCTCTTTGTCTGATGACGTTAATTCAAATTTGAATTAGCTCAGTTCATAGAGTATCCGATATGAACACTGCCTGTTTGTAGGGACGATTTTCGACAACAACACTTTTTTTTCTTCATTATTATGAAAACTTCTTCTCAGTGCAGGTTTCATATGAATGATTTGAATAGAGAAGAGCAATCAATAATAATTTCTGTAAGTCTTACAGGATTCACGGGTTTGACGGCTTATTGACAGCAGTGCGGTAAGTACTTTCCAAACCAGGGCGGAAAGTAACATTCCGCGCGAGTGATAATAAAGGCCAATTCTATTGGAGTAGAGAGTGCGATATGAGTTACTGTGTCATGAGGTCATAGGGAAAAAATTCATTAATGAAGGTATACAGAATCACTGAGTTGGTCAAAGGGGTTAGTAGACTCTTTAGCCAACTCAGTGATTATGACTATTTTTTTTTGTCGAAAAATAAAATATAAATTGACAAAAGGGAAGGATACCAAGCCCACCCAGCTGAAAATAATTCGATGAGCTTGGAGTTAGCCTTAATACAAATATTTCAATATATTGTTAGCCAATAATTCTTGTGGTCGATATCACCTATTGAGTTTTTTGAACTGGAATAGTCCTAGTAATCGAAAACAAATTCAGATTTCAGACAATTGTAGTTGCAGTACAGATACTAGAAGATCATGTTTCATTCAGAAGAGTAGATTCATCATTTGAATTCTCAACTATGCAGATGAGGAATTTTTTAAGGATGCATTGATTTGTTTCTTCGACTTGAATCCTGCCCTTCACACTAATTCATATTATGAATGATTTTTTTTCGTTTCAGAATGTTGTCCATGAATATACCCAAGGAACACCAAAGAACGCATTCATCTTTCACATAGAAATTATATGTTTGACCACCTAATCGACAACATTCTGTTTGAATATTCCATTGAGCTGAGTGCTCAACCAGCTCTCGTGAAACGCATGTTATTCTCTGAACTTATGGTTCAGATCTATCCTGAGGATTATCAAATTTTGAAAAACTGGCTCTCCTAGTCCTGAAATCCATATTTTGGGTTTTTTCTCCTGAAGATGAAAATGTAACAACTTTAATTTCTTACAATATCTGTTTCGATGTAAATTGGTATATTTGCTGACTGCGATATTATGAAAAAGCAAAATCGACTCATTTCTGTCAGTTGAATTTGCCATTGAAAATAAAAAGAAAAATGCATATACTCGTAATGGGATTGAAATTTTTGGTAAGTAGTGTCTTAGAGGTTTCTTTTTCCGGTTTCAGTTTTGTGGGTCTTGTTAGGAGTTCAATATGGTAAGCAAGAATCACTGATATGGCATATCTGATTTTCATAAAAATACTTCAAAAACGACTCTTGGCATGGGAAAATGAATGTTTATTATACTTTCCGTGATCGAGAAGACGTATTTACGAAAATGAGAGTAAATAAAAATTGATAGTATCTTACCTGACCTGGCATATTACCCTAGATTCGAATATTTGTATTTCAAACCGTGTAATATGGCGTGACCAACTCATTTTACTGCAGCAATGCCGTATTTTCTAGCCGTTTTAACATACGCTGCATGTAATTATTTAAAGTTCTTGTCCCGAAAAATGATACCACGATTACCGTTGGGGCCATTTTGCGAGAAACGTAGGTCCAGTAATATCGCTGAACATTCATCATTTTAGGAAACAAAGACTTTTTGTTTTTTCGATGCAGGGTTGGAATTTAATTAACGTATACTGCATGCTCCATGAAAACATGGAAGTTTTTAATTACTTTAATAGACAATGAATAAATTTATTAGCTTAGATGCGTGTTTTTTGTGGTAGTGTATTAATTTCGTTTCAGATGAAAAAATGTTAATTGAGCACATATTTCATTACCTTTCGAGGCATTCGAAAAAACGGCTATTTCTGATGATCATCAAGTTTTGAAAAAGGTGAAGCCCCGAAGTCAGGAATAAAATTTCTAGAATCGGAAAAATAGCTGCCTTCAGAAAAAATTATCATTTATGTACAAAATATAAGTTTTGAGGAACTGTTGGAGGACTGTTTTGAGTTCTCCAAATAAATATAGAAACTTATTTCAATTGAACTTGCCGTATTATGTCACTAACACTTTCTGGTGATAAGCCATGCACATATTTTTTTTCAATAATTAGTCATTATCAATTCATCATGTTCCACAAAGAAACTATAAATCTAGTTCTTCTAGTACAGAAAAATCAGTTACTGCCGTGGGATAGTAAAAGGCAATAAGTAACAAACAAACATCAGTAACTGCTGAATCTTCAGCAATACATAAAATTAGAGAATTTTTTGTTTTGTATAAAAATATCACATTTTCAATAACGTCATTTAATATTTTTGTATTTGAAATCGAAGTAAGAATGAATTTTGTGGGGCAAAAAAGACTAAATTGGCAATAACTCGAAATCGTTATCATGGCACTTACTGCTTTTTACCTTAACACAGCTGTATATCTATATCAATCTCAAGAATTTTTGTGAAAAATGAGACATAGTTAGATGAAATTATCCGCAATTCGAACTTCTCATTTGGGATATTCATGGTAATTGGAGTGTGAAATGGCCTCTCAGTACAAAACCTGAAATTGTTCAATTGAAGAAGTTGAAATGGAGGTTTTCACAAACGCTCAAATATAGCAAATAGTTCTTTCGGGAATTACTCTATGAGCAATGTTTTAGTGTTCGACGTTTCGTCTCCCATGCTGGAGTCATCATCAAGTACAGGCATCTATCAATACAGAATTTCAAATATCAGTTTTAGATGATGACTTCAGTATGGAAGTCGAAACGTCTGATTGTGAAACATCTCAGCTTTCTTCATCAACTTCTTATCGTTACCGTTCGAGAACGATTCTTGAGCTATATCAAACTAGCACTTGCTCAGGAGTAGTATCGATTTCGAACTCTTTTTTGGACATGGGTAGTAGGTGAGTAATCTGCTTATTGCCATCAGTAACATTGTTGTTTTGATTTGGAGGCAGACCTTTTCATACGAATTATTTTCGCTTTAATGTATCAGCTGTCATCCACGAGCCGCCAAGAAGTGATCGACTTTTACAAAAATAATAATGATTCTGGGAGTGTCAGTTTTGATGAGGATTTGAAATATTTTGAATTTTTTATCAAAGAACAACTAATTTGGATTTTGTATCGACTAAGTTTTTATGAAGGTTAACGCCGCTATATCGAATTCAGAAAAATAGCTGCATTTGATGAGACTAGCTCGAGCTCTATCATCCAACATATACAGGGTTCCATTAATGGTGTGACTCAAACTGCATGTGTTTCAATATAGATAAAACCAAGATTGTTAACTTCAGATTCAGTTATAATTTGATACTAGATGGAAATAAAGTCGAAAAAACGCAGTACATTGAATTATTTGGTTTGTATATTAATCATAAATTGAAATTCCATGAACAGATCGAATTTTTATGTAAAAAAATAGCTTCAGGTTCATTTGCTGTAAGAATTGTCCTCAATGAACTTGATATATATTCAGCAAGGCTAACATACTTTGCATTGGTAGAGGCCCATATGCGATATGGCGTTGACTTTTGGGGATTCTGTAGTCAACAAGTCATAAATAAAGTCTTTGTACTACATAAAAGATCACTGCGGTATATATATGCAGCGCTAGTTACTGATATCCTTACTGTATTCAGTGTATTCATTCTTTAGGTGGTATATTTAATCCATAATAAACATCTTACCAATACCTCAGAACAGAGACATTACAGTCCCCAAGTAGCACAAATTACTTTTTAAAAACTCTAACAATAGTTATACAGCAATCTAATATAACTTAATACTGTATAAATTAGAGTTGACAACACTGTTTCAGCATCAAAGAAGTATCTATACATCCAAAATAGGCACAAGTTATACAGCCTCGACAATATTTGTAAGGGGTATATTGATGCTTATGTAGTAATATGAAAACCTCTCCGCTTTGTTCTATCAGTTCTTATAAATCACATTACAAAACTTCTTAGCAGCTGCCGTATACCGCCTGTTAGTAAGCATTTATAAAGTTGTTTTATGAATGGGTTAGGAGTTGCAGTTGTGAAGCAACCGTATTAAGGTGTTCGCAATTGACTCAATATAGTATCTTTTCAGTTGATTGAAAACAGAGGTATATTTGAGTTTGAAAGGCTATATAAACATTCAAAGACTTAGACATTTTTGTGACAGATGAAAATTACTGGTTGATAGTTTCCAACAATTACATTTATGAATACTTTTTGCACTATTATGGTGTTGTTAGATGTGTTGTGAAGAGAGATTGAATTATCAAACGATCGGGAATGCGGGAATGATATTGTTATGGCGTACATATAAAACTCACTGGAAGTTATTTGCTAACTTATTATGTACTTGCTGCCGTCCATGTTGAACCAAATTTACCATGGGAAGAAAATTTTTCTGTTGAAACATGCTCTTCTACTTCGAAATAAGTCAACGCGCTTTCAAAATATCTACATTTCCTTAATTGAAAAATAATAATTTCGAAAAATTATTATTATTTTTTTTATAAAATGGGCTCGAAATATCCATGCTATGCTATTACAATGCCCCATGAGTGATGTTTCAACAAAATATCTTTTTTTATTCAGAAAAAGTTATCAAATACACCCCAAACATTTGAAATGGTAACAATGGCCGCTCTATCACGATTTTTTTTTGAGTTTCCAACATGGTGGCCCGAATGAATTCACAGAAGGTGTCCACGAAAGCTTTTAAACAGCGTTTCGGCTGTATTGAAGTGATTTCGGCTGTATTACAGTGTTACCTAGACATTTCTCGATTAATCTCAGTTATAAAACGAGCATAAAGTATCAAAACAGCAATCTTTGAAAAGGGTACAAATGACTGACCTCTAACGGGCCTTTCTGGCATCCCAAATCGAATTCACTTCGCCACCACATTTTTACACATATTTTTGGCGCTTGCCTATTCCTATGTAGAAGAAAGCTGTAGTTGAAATTATTAGATCGACTGATTCTCATATTCGCCGTCTGAGTCGCCATTCGAACGTTAATGAATTCGACAAATAGAACCTCTCTCCTTGTTTGATGTTAGCCCAGTTGCCTGGCCATCAGATAGAACAACAGTTTCAATTTAACTTTCCTTCTGAAATTCCCACTTCGCTTCACTTTCTTCCAGTTCGTATCCATATTTTAGAGTAACACAATTTGCACAATGAATATTAATATGTACAAATTCACTAGTACAATTTTAGAGAGCTTATGGAACTCTGACGTTAAGTGTCCTTCAACCACAAGAAAGTTCTATTGAGGCAGAAGGCTCCTGCCTTTATATAGCTTCAAAATATAACTTTTGTTGTATTAATGCTGTATGAATGATGCCTCATTCACAAGCATAAAACCTTAACACGCTTACTATATAAGGTCTGGCTTGGATGGTATTGGGCTTAAAATTGCAAAAAGCTGTGGAATTTTGCTTTTGAAGTAGTTAAAACTCAATATTTCATAGCCTCTATAGAGAATTACCGATATTGTGAAACAGTTGGGTAATGGTTATATGAATGCTTAAACAATACTTATGAAGGTACATAATTTGTTTCTGTGTGAATTTTGCTTATAAAGTAGTTAAAACTCAATATTTTATAGCCTCTATAGAGAATTATCGATGTTGTGAAACAATTGCGTGATGGTTATATGAAAGCTTAAACAACACTTATGAAGGTGCATAATTTGTTTGCAATGCATCTCACTGAACCTTTCATAAAGTAATGAACAAGATATATAAGATGCTCTAATAAAGCATAGTCATATTCTAGCGCTAAGAACGTTTAATCAGCCATTTTATTCCACCAAATATCTTTATTAGCAATTTAGTGTCGAACAAAGCATCAATGTAGTCATTTAGATTGATAAGTTGCAAGAATATATCGTTTCTAAAACTTTAGGCGAAATGAGAGCTCCCCGTGTGTTACTTGGGCAGTTTTCTTCAATTCATTCTTAACCCGTTCTTTAGCTTTAGCTAACCATCTCTTTATTTCTTGGATAATTTCTTCTTCACAGGCATTTTGTGTTCTCTTATTACATTGAACAGCATCTAAAATAGATATACAAGATATTATTCTATGAATAAAAAGAGCCGTAAAGAAAGATTACCCTAACCTAACTTTTTTTGGATAACTTCCCCACACTTCACTATCGGTATCGAATATTCACAATCCACAATAGAGAGCACTGAAGACACACTGATAAAATGTCTTCTTTAAAAATAAACAATTCAACTGGTAAACTGATTGTAGATAACATTTCAACAAGAACATGAAGTTTGCAAAATGGAAGCTTAGCTTGCCACTTGCCACGCACGCATGCATGCTGTGTTGAGTTGCTGAGGCCAATACATGAAGAAGAAGAAGCTGTGTTGAGTGTGCTGCCAGGAAGATTTTAACGAAGTAACAGTTGGGATTTCAACCTAGCCAGTTTGTACTGAATGTCAAGTTGAAAATGTAATATAGATTTCAAAAAGTAAGGTTACGGGGTTGATTTGAGTGGTTGGTTCACAAAAATGTATATGTTGAATTGTTATGTACGTATTTTATGAAACAAATATTCTTTGAAGTATTTACGGGAATGTGTCCCAAGATCCCTAGAATATGCTACAATATTCGTAGACAGATATGATGAAAAGAACATTCATAGCAGTAAAGTACTTATGCTGGGAATATACTAGGGATATTATTTGGGGAATATGAGTTGAAACATATCCTCAGCATGTGCTAGAGTTATGAATATGCTTTTGATTGCTATGTGGGAATACAGTATTCTGCATTTGTGGTTTCTACAATTTTCTCTAATCTTTCTTGTTGAATAGTTCGGTTCAGAAACCGCCACAGGTATGTGGCGCAATGCTTTTTGGTTTCTGCAAGTATGCCTTTGCCTATCTGAACTTGTTTCTGTGATCTGTGGCTTTAAATCACGCTGCTTTCGCCATGGCTGTCATAAGAATCGAAATCATCCATTATTCATTGTGATTCGGAGAGCGATCAATCACAAAGGTACGGTCCTGTATCGCAATCGGCCCGTAACGTCGCGCCTATCGACTGTGTCGATAAACCAATCAGCCCGCGACTGACAAAAATGGCTGGCCATTGTTTAATCAAGCCGTTCCGACAGTCGATTGTTTCGCGGCTCCGAATGGGGCCCATAACACGCATGAAAAGACGTACTCGACCGTTCAGAAACTGTAATTCACCTGACGATTATAAATGGAAAATGGAACCGAACCAATCGAATGTGAAGCAGCCATAACGGGTTGTTTTCGAATGATAAATATTTGACGGATGAAGTGGATTATCGGATACATGATCCGAGCTAGCAGAAAATATCATGGATGGATGGAGCCATTAGGATTCATTTTGAGTTTTTAGTCGGATATACCAATGGATTCTTTAATATTAGTCCGAAGGGAAAGTTTTCACTCAAAACAATGCTATAGTTCTTCTGGTAAACACATTTTCACCTCAACAGGGTCAAGTTTGTCAATATTCAGATGTCAGGAATAACTATTCCTTCAAAATCAAGTGTCTCGATGCTAGGAATTACAATCAGTGATAACGTATCATGGGAAAACCATGTGAGATCGATCGCTAAAAGTGCTTCCCAGAAGAAATACTTCACTTCTCGTCATCTTCTAATGATCTACAAGGCTCAGATACGACCTGTCATGAAAAACAGTTCTTATGTGTGGAGTACGGCACCAAAACATTCATTCTATTCAGAGAAAGGCAATTCGTCTTGTTGGTGATTCTTCGCTCACAGACTCGCTCACTTCATTGGAACATCATATAAGGGTCGGAGACTTGTCCCTCTTCTATAGATACTTTCACGGTCGATGCTCTTCCGAATTGCTATCAATCGTTCCACCCCTGGCAATATCTACAAGAATGACTCGACGAGTACAGAATTTCAACCCCTTTGTTGTAAATTTGCTAAGGAATCTTCCTTCAATAGAACAGCTGAGCTTTGAAACTCCTTGCCAAAAGAGGTTTTTCCTGAGGTTCACAAACTTCAGAAATCCAAAGTAAATGTTAATTAGTATCTCCTCTCCCTTGATTCACGCGGTGTTCTTTGAACATTACAGGGCTTCCCTTTCGTGTGAATCTACATATAAAAAAAATTAACTCAGAAGAATTCAATCAGTCAGTCTCAACTACCTGAGAAGTAAATTGATGGGCTAACTGCCACCAGGAAACAACTTCCCTGGCAAATACCAGACAGTGCTTTGAAAAAAATACACCAGGTGCCAGTACAGGGCTCTTCACATATATTTGTGGTGATACAAATGTCGAAGTCTGTGGATAGATGGCGTGAATATGGCTTATTTTGCCCATTCTGCTATTCCTAGGGTGTAATACTCGTGCGCAAAAATCATATATGGGAATGCAACGTTATTCGATTTGCTGGTGAAAACTATCTTGCATTGAGGAGGGGCCAATGAGCCCGAAACCAATCTGCAAGGGTGCCCGTCTGAATAATTGGAAGTTGCACTTGGATCACAAAATGCATATGTGAAAACTTTTTCTGGAAAGAACCTTGCACTGACCCCCTGTTGGATACAATTCAACGTGGTTCATTCCAGAGGAGTAGTTATTTTCTGACCCGTATCATATTCTATTAACTCACTGTGTAGGTTGTTAGAACAACAATTTTAGGTAGTTCAGATTGGTCAAAACGATTTCTTCAAAGATAATAATTAGAATGGTGCTATTCATCAAACACAGTCACCCACCACGTCGTGAAGATATTCAGAAATAATCTAGAACCCAGTGTGAAAATTTAAAATAATTTGAACCGCTACATTCATACATCATTGTATTCGTTAAGGATTGATTGAGGACAATCATAATGTTATATCTACCAGAGCGCCATACCTGCTGTTTTCAATTGCACTTGATATTCACATTTGATTACTTTCGGCATCAATAACTCCTGAAAGTGCCTTCATTCTGCCGACAGAACTATCTATAGTCAAAAACGACGTTTCATATCATACATTAATCCTCAGTGCTGGTATTCCGCAGAAAGATACCAATATAGATAGTACTTTCATATCATATTTGTTGGGAAGCTGACACATGCACTTGTTTACTAGAACCCTCGCAGATTTGTTGCCATGATTTGTGTTTGTTCATCTTCTTGATGGGACTCCATTGCACATTGTAGCCTCTTGTGTCTCTCCTTCACTCATCATGACCTGTAGCCTTGCACTTATGCTTCACAATTAAAGGGCCAAAGTGAAGTTGTTTCCTCTTCCTCGTGTCAGAATACCAATGGAATCCTTCTGATGGACGTTATGTTCTCATATATTTCATGAGCTGGCTGATTCTACATTCACAACTTTGCGATTGTCATTCAATAGGTTTTCCCAATAAATAGACATGAGTTCTTGCTTTGATATTTTTTAATGCTTCTGCTAACTTCCTGGAGGTTTCTGAATATATCATGGTCTAAAATGCTTTTTCACGGGATAAAGCATCAGCTTCATTGTTACCCATGTGAAATTCATATGCTGGTGCTAGGGCTAGGGTGTCCAGTTTATTGAGAACACAAGGACGCCTCCCAATAAGTCTTGAACAAAGTTGAGCGCCAATTGTCACTTGGCTGCGGAGATTGGCAATGGATGCAACTTAACACAATAAAGTGCCATTTTTGTGCAATAATTGGGTGTATAAAGAAATGAAGAGACTATGAAGACTCATATTGACAGAGACGGACAAAGTCAGAACTTTGAGCAGAATCTCCTTTAAATTTTTCTACTTTCAGTTTCAGATTCAAACCATCTCCAGGAAACCAGTATGTTGTTGTTAATATGACAGATAAGTATTCAATGGTCATGTTGACAGAGAAAGCATATCATAAGGAAGATTTCGAATTAACAGTAGTTCGAAGGTCTGTATTTTCAAAACTGACCTTCGTTGTAGTATGAATAGTAAAGTTGGAAGTCAATAGATACAGCGTGGAAAATTGGGATGTCAAAGAATTTCCTAATTTTGAGTATATCTCATTGAATTGAAGCATAAACGACAAACGAGTTTATAATTCTTCCAAGAGTGGAACAAGATCTGCGTTCATTACTCATTGTTTTTCTAATTTCAATTTCTGAATTGAAAAGCAAGCATATGAATATTGATGGTAGAGTTCAGGAAGTTGTAACTTGTATGTATGCAATTACTAATTTGCTTACATACAACTCTTGCAATATTTTCGTATGGTTATTCAGTTATCTTCAGAAAGTTTCTAGATATTATTCTAATGACACCTCATTCATAATTCTCAGTGAAAGTGAACGGAAAATTGTTGAAGAAGAATTTTCTTCAGATCGACACTGCTAGTTGGTTGGCTCAAAATTATGTGAGTATAAACCAACGTAATCTGACGTTTTATCTTGATTGACCTGCCGGGGAGACCAGTCATTATCATGGAAGTAATTAATACTCACGAAAAATCTCACTATAATGAAGATATCGTATGGAATGTATTCCACCTAACAAAACTAGCCATCCATGCAACACCGTTGACGTGTTTACACGGGCTGGAGTAAAACAAATGAAAGTATATGCGTCCATTTGATTAAGTTCCTATTTTGTTTTACTTTGTCGGCAAACTACGGACGTGTCAACAACAGTCAGGCATAAATGAAGAAAAAGCGGTGTTGATTAACTCTCCGTTTTTAAAAAATCGTTAGCCATTATTCAAATTGAAAGGGGTTTTATCTTGGGCTATCAGCTATTTATAATTCAGAGAGTTATGCGAGTGGTGATGTAAATGTAAATAATCGCATGTCATTTTGGTAAAACATTTGTTTCAGCGGATACACTCAGAGTGTGTGACTGACGGTTATAAATATGTACAAGGAGACTCTGAATTAACATAAAGTGATTAAGACATATTCCATTGCCAATATCATTGATACCAAAATCTCTTGAATTAAAATAATTGAATAGATGTTTCAGAGTAATAGCATTGTTAACAGAGATTATAGTTATGGAAATATCATTTGAAGGGATGGATACTACTGGTAGATGACACTAGTTATGTCGTTTCCAAGAATATATATATGTATATATATATATGTTTCCAAGTCATGTCTTTTCTTTCGTTTTTCTCACCGACGTCGTAGCCTCAATCACACATTATCTTGATTATTCATACATAATACCGAAAGATGGCAATCAATTCAGAAATAGAATTGATATTTTTTGTCTGTGTCATAGATCATTCATGTTTTAAAGATTATTTTGATACATACACTTTCATTTCCTCCATAAACTTTGATCGTCAACTCTATTTTTTTGGCTTCATTATCATTCCTTCAACATTTCAGTCGAACTGACAGACATCACTCTGCACCTATTTTTCCCTTCAGAGTAGGAAACTTTGTCCTGTATTGTCAAGTGAACGGAAATATCGACATTATACTGTAGATGGCGAAACAAAAAGGCAAATTCTTTCAACACAGACATTGACTTATTATATCTTTAAAAATAATGGTAATAGTGGGCCAAGTCTACAGGAGCGAATTTTGATAATACTCATTTCGAAATGGGCATGAGTCATTCAAACATTGTTTTACCAATGATGAGCCAAATCAGATTGAACCACGTATAACTAACCAAAACTTTTCACTACACAGATAATAATATATTCTCACAAATTTCGTAGGATGATGATGAACATTCATGTGTTCTTTTGGATATACAGGTTTTTGGGTTTGTCAATAGAAAGCTCTTCCTATACAATTCCTGAAAGCATATTTTCCCAATTGAACTTCAGTGGTGAGTTTTCAGATGGAAAGGGCTTCTTACAGTGACCTGATAAGGACTGTATTCTCAACTCTCATGGAATATTTTTTTATTGGGCCAATTCTAATGATTCAAGTTGTTGACTGACTCTGTATTTTTTTTAGGAGGGTTGTTTTTGGCACACCAACTTCTCAGGGTAGACAGTCTGTGTTCTTTCACACTTGTATCGCCTTCTATTCATATTTTAACTGTGGCTATTTAACCCTTTCAAAGTTTTTCAGTTCGAACTGTGATATATCAACATAAAATGGCGGCTTTCACTATGAATAGTTTATAGTGAAATAATCACCGAAGGACAACAGTACGATGTGAAATGTCAGGAAGTGTTATCTTTCGAAATTTACTTCTGTTACAATTCATTTAAAACAGGAAATGAGACGTGATACGTGTAGGTGAACTTGTAAATGGAAATAAGTGATTTCTTATTCATGAAATTTCCATAAAAGTCTAAAAATAAGAGGGGGCTTAGGCTGAAGGACTTCGGTCGATGGCCTGTTTGGTGTTTGCGCTCAATAAATAACGTTATTTATTTATTTATTTATTTAAAAGGGTAACAATGCCGTAAAAGGTATGTGATACTCATAAAGAATCCGTCCTGTTTGGCACATATTTACCTAGAGTGATTTTTATGAGGCGCCGTTTGGGTCAAAAGTGTTTTTGCAGATATATGCAATTTCATGTCAATATATTTATTAACTTTGGCAATATTGGTTCCGATATATTTATTTTCTACCGAACATAATATATTTACATTTTGATTGTCACAAATATATAAAAATGAGAATTCCCATATATTTATAAATTCGATCTATTTTACGTCGTCAAGAGATGGCGCAATGGCGGCATTTTGTTTGTTTGTTCACGGAACACAAAATAAAAATATTGCTAAAGTTAATAAATATACTGACATGATATTACATATATTTGCAAAAACACTTTTGACCCAAACGGCGCCTCATAGATTTTGATGTCTTGATCAACTAATAGAATAATGAAAATGATATTTTTGTAGATGGAATGGATAGAAAGCGGCTATTGACTCAGAAGGAGTTATAAAGTTTCGCCGAAGAGTCACTTTATGCGTTTATGGATGATTTCAATCGAAATCATGATTAGTTTGAACCTTCTTCCGATTATTCCTCGGAAGATCAAAATGAAGCTGCAAATGATATAATGTCCGATGGTGATGAAAACTCTGTCTTTCCAAATTCACTCTACATTTATATAGCTCAGTGTACCAATGAGCGAATTCGTATTTACCTTCGATTTCTATGATTTTTTCAAAATATGGCCCATGAGCAATATATATATATATATATATATATATATATATATATATATATATATATATATATCGACTCCGAGTCGACTTCGCAGGTCGAAACTCAATCATCACCTAGAAGATGGCAAATGAGACTTTGCCGAAACGTTGTGACGATTATCCTTCAGAGGATCAAAACCACAGAACACGGAATGAAACTCGAAAACACAATTCATCATGAAGGAAAATGCAAGATTGATATATATATATATAAAAAAAATGGCAGATTGATATATATATATATATATATATATATATATATATATATATATATATATATATATCAATCTTGCATTTTCCTTCATCGTGCTGTTAATAAGTCAAGAAACACGTATACTTTGCTTAATAGCTTAACTCTAATACATAATCATGACACAAGACAAAAAAATCATATAATTTTTCCAGTCAATAACAGTGAGAGGAGTTTATTTTCATAACGAACATGCAATACATTTCAGATTCCTCAACTCTGAAAAATTCAAATCCCACTTTAAGTACTATTTACAAAAATTGTTCTAAAATTGTTCGTTTCCGTTGACCAACTGACGAACGTCAACCCTCAGAAGTCGAAACTTGTGCGAGCAATGGATCAACGAGGCCTTACCTTTTAACGTGCGATTACCCAGCACGGTGGCCTGAATGAAAGAATCCACTGACTTTCTGTATAGTGGTTTCATGTTAACTTTCTTTTTATATAAGTATTTGCTTTTATAGTTGAGTATACTTAGCACTGTTTTCAATATTGTAATATCATATTTATTATTTGTGTTTTATGCGTATATTCATCGATACTTAGATACTGTATAATAATTTCAAGTATATAGGGTGGGCCTACATAGAATGCTGTAACGTTCTCTTGATGCAAAAAAAAGAAATAAAAATAAGCAAAAATATCAGTGGTTCAAGTAATCAGTACTCACTAGGACTGCTGTTATTTATGTGCAGCTCCACCCCTTTCGACCCCCATGATCCTGAAATGAAAATTTCATCCTACATTTATGAAAGCCGTGTCGAAACGGTTAAAATATCCAAATGAATAATCAACCACAAAAGAGTTATTCAATTCGCAACATTTTTTTTTTAAAATAAAACATGCAATTTGGACGAATCACAAAAACTACGCCTGTCGTCTGGCTTCCGAAAGAATCACCCAGAAATAATTATAGCACATTTGAGTATAGAAATCGCAATTTTTTCCACTAATTGAGTGTCTCGCCCGACAACACCGCTTTGTCAAGACGTGCATTCACGTTAGCTCACACGAAAAAGAAACGAAAGAGCAAACAAAACGAATTGGAATGGAGCCAGGAATGCTAGTCCTAAGGCTCTCTCGTGTGGGTAACTGAACCTCTAATCACCTTTTTACTTCGCGAATGGCCATTTAATTACAAAAGCCGCGGCAATGAAGTAATTTGGGTGTTTTGGTTCCATCACGAACCTAGATGGCAGCTGATAAGCGGCTCACAATTGAGACATCAACTTCGAAGACGGCCCAAGTGGTTACCCAAATGAAATATAATTAAAACCTATCTCGGTTCGAAATCGCTGGAAACACTGGAGCGTAGAAGTTAATCTGTTCTCAGAACTGAACGTTTGGTTTGTCGCATTGTGTTCTTGCACTGGATCATTGACATGTCTCAATATTTTCTAGGAATGAAGTCAGGTTCTGGAATTCATCTTTTGGGTTTTCTCTTTCTTAGAAATCGAAAGGGAAAAGCTTTATGTTCTTATAACGTGTTTGTTCTTTCAACGTGCTGGGTAATCGCACGTTAAAAGGTAAGGCCTCGTTGATCCATTGCTCGCACAAGTTTCGACTTCTGAGGGTTGACGTTCGTCAGCTGGTTAACGGAAACGAACAATTTTAGAACAAAAACGAACAATATATGTGTTTTGGGTAAATTGGTATATCCGCCCCGATACGTACCTGTAATATTGAAAAGATGCAAAATTGAGTGACTATTTTGTCAGTTACGAATTTTTATGAATTCGGACATTTATATAACAAATTTATTAAAAAAATGCATATACTTTTCCTTGGCGACGTTTCGAGAGGTAGCCTGTCCCGTTTTTTGAGCCAATTTTGGAAAATTTTTAATAGAATTGTAATTTTTGGTATTGTGTGTCAAAATGTGACATGGCATGACTCATTCATCTAGGGTGGCTATATACTGGTGTTTCCACTCCATATAAAAGATTGTCAGCAAATCAGACGACCGATCTGGCTACTTGATCAAGAATTGATGACGTAGACGGTAGTGATAACTCAAAAAATTCGCCAGGTATCGTCACTCACGCAGTTGAGATGACAGTCATGTGCACGTCCTGTGTTGCCAAGTGGCTATGTCGTTGCGAATTCTGGTCTATGTGCTGAAAAAAATTGTTGATTGTTGATATTTTCATTTGAGCAATATAATATTGTGATCTCACGTCAAAAGCTCGGTTTAGAAGTAGTATCACAATTCAGCCGAATATTGTTCACGTTAATGCGTGTGAACGAATAGGAGTGAGAAATGTGATCAAATTTTATTGATATGTGAAGTGAGGAAATGCCATTTTTTTTCTGGTGAGTGAAATCATTATAATTTTTTATAATCTTCTGGGTTGAACTGAAAATATCTAAATCACATATCACTGCATTTATAGAATATTTAGAACGCGTGCGCACTCTAGAATGTTGTTGCCAGCAAACTTCTCTTGTGTTTTTATATGACCACTACGAAATTTTTAAATGGTTATTGAATATACTAAAACGTAAGATTATTCTTGGAAGTAGGTCATTGAAGATGAAGTTTGTTTTTATCAAACGTCAGATTGATCTCGCGATCTGTTCTCTGTTCTAACCAGAAGTGATCTGTATTGGCAACAACTTGTTCCATGGATCGAGTGATCTCGAAATTTTTAAAAAATTTCAACCACAAGCACACCCTTAAGGGATAATTTTGAACAACTACTACAAACCTGTAGACAGGGTGTAGTCTACACCCTGTCTACACGTTTGTCTGAAACAATATTGCAACACTAAAAGCACCAGTATATAGCCATCATACATTCATCCATTGCTATACTTAGTGCTGATTTTGACACAGCCTACTTCGAATTGAATCTTCCCAGTCCAACTTCCCTTAATGAAACCATCCAAAAATTCTGGAGAGGTTCGTAAAGAGCAAACACCAATATTCAACAAATTTCTTATATCCAAAATTTATCGGAAAAAATCAAACGTATTGATAGATTCAATTTAAGAATAATATTCTACTCGGAGAACACGATCAGATCCATATTAATGCGAAGCAGAATTAAAAAAATTGTGTTTATAGTATCCCTTGTGCATATGACAGTGTTTATACTAAGCTGAATATAAAACAACTTGAGAGGATGTGAAATATATAATTCCTAATTAGCTGGAGACACATTATCAACAAATGGTACAAACATAGTCGAGTGTGGTAACATCAATCGACTTATGAAAGAACAGAATGGAACAAAAAGAAAACCCAAAGAGGCTACTTGCAATTTGTTAATCGTAAATAAAGAGATTGCTACTTGTTCATTGAGTATGCATCAATATTAGATGCCTCTCCTGAAAAAGGGGTTGAAATAGGGAGATTCATTTCGAAGTAGGTTGTGTCAAAATCAACACTTGATAGCTGTTTTTTCTTGAAGAACCGTGTTCAATGCGTTTTGAAACCAAACATTTTGTTGTTGAATCAGTGACGTCAAAAATGAATACGGTTCATTATGTTTTGAAAGCTTCTATAAGAACGGTTCGGTTTATTTTGACACTTTTATCATTTAGTTTCAAAATGGTATGTTTTCTTGAGTACATAACAGTTTACGTCACGATTGAAAGCGGTTCGAAATCAAACTTGAATGCGGTTAAACAAGAAAAAACAGCTATAGTTATGGATGAAGATAACTCATGCCAATGTCACATTTTGACAGTACGTACCAAAAAATACAATTCCATTAGTAATTTTCGAAAATAGTCTTGAAAAGTAGGTAGACTAGCTTCCGAAACGTCGCCAAGAGAAATTATACGCTTTTTCTCAATGAATTCGTTATAAGAATCACTGAATTCATACAAATACGATACCTCACTGACATAATAGTCACTCAATTTTGCATTGTTTTGAAATTGAAGTTACCTATCGGGACAAATATAACAATTTGCCCAAAAACATGTGACAAGAATTCGAAGATTTTTCCTCTTTATTTCTAGCGGAGAGAAACCCCAAAGAAGGGATTCCAGAACAAACATTTCATTCACACATTCGAAAATGTTCTTGCGTCTTCCATCTTCACAATATTAATAATGTTTGTTCTCCTCATCACAAATTTTTTCAATAAGTTTCAAAAGGGAGCGTATTTTTTTAAGAGACCTCGTTAAAATGCATAATCTATAAAATAATGATGAGAACTCGGTGGAGTCCAATTTGTTTTAGGGAGGTCCCCTTTTCCCCCTTTCAAATATTTGTTTTGCTCGAAGCAACTTGAATGTTTTTCGAAGAGGTAGACATTATATGAAACTGAAAAACAAAGCTTTGAATCCTTGAAATATCTGTTTATCATGAAAATTGAGAACTTTCACTCATCATCATCAACGTTCTAGTTGAAGAAACCTCTATTGAAACCTGTTGCTGAGAACGAAAGGATAAAAGTACAAATCGAATAAGGTAATCAAATCCAAACGAAAGGTTGAAATGGATTTTTTTTTCGTAAATTTTTTCGAAAGTTTGATTGATAGAAGGAAAAAATGTTCTGGCAAAAAAATTGAGATATTGAATGAGAAATATTAGTCAAAAAAATGTAAATAAAGAAATAAATGATGATATCATGACAAGAAAATTGAGATATCAAATATGAAATATTAGTAAAAAAATTAAATAAAGAAAAAAATGAAATAGTATGAATAAATGTTGAAACCAAGTTTCAAGTTGAGTGTTCTCACGACGTTTCGATTGCTGGTATCCGCAATCGTCTTCGGGTGACAATATTCCGAGGTATTATCTGTTATAAAGACCCGATTTCTCTATGGTGGAAAATGAGGCTGTACTAACAATGAGGCGCACGGGTGCTACTAGAAGTACGTTGATCGGTTTATAGCGGGAAATGGATGTATTGGCGCGAGATTCTTTTTCATCGCGCCGAAGTTGGTCCATGCCTTGTATAAGCGGCCTCCGCACATTCCGGATCTCCACGCTGGGTGACTGAATGCGTCGTTGTTGAGGATGTAGGCGGGTTCCTAGAATTTCCTCTTGAACCAGTGCTCTTGCTTGTGTATGAACTCGCTCAGCTATTCCTGATTTCCTGGTAATAATATGTTGTTCCAGTATCTCCTTGGTGTTTCTCGAGTAGCCTTTCTTCCGAAGAACTTTCCTTATGTTGTTCAGTTCCTTGTCGAAACTTTGGTGCTGCAGAGATTGGGTACATTCAGGAGGTCCCAGCAGCTGAGACCGCTTAGTAAGCGGTCTATCTGAATGCAGCGCTGCTTAAAAGCTGTTCGACAGCGGCTGAGTGTTTTGCTCAGCGTAAAAATTTGTCGCTTTCGAGAAAGCGGATCGCGATTTTGACATTGACATGTCATTTTGAAATTGGGTTATGTATGTTTGTGTTTATTGTTGATGTTGAGATGAGTTGCCTACATTTTTTTAAAATTATGGTTTTCTTTTACTTTAAGAGGTTCAGGATACTCATCGAGGACATATTCTCAGGTTCATTTCTCAAATCCCATGCCCAACTCTCCGGAAGCCCTATATAATGCAGCATTATACCAGAAGCGCCATTGAATGTTGTTAATGGGTTATTGAAGGCACGATTTCGGTGTTTATTAAAACGCAGGGTACTCCATTACAAACCCTCAAAAATAATAAATGCTTGTGCAGTCTTGCATAATTTTTGTGTAGAACACAAAAGTGATTTGCCACCACCTGAAGAAATAAATAATGTTGATTTTGGGGTGTTTCATTTAGATCATTAAGAAATCAACTGGTAGGAAATTATAAAAGAGAACTTCGAGTCTGAAAAAATTCGTTGGTTAGAAATCTTTCAGTAAAAAAATCGATGCTTTTCGTGAAAGTGATTGAATATGTCCAGATATAATTTTAAAATAAACCAGTTTTTTAGATCTTGGAGTCCTCTAGCCACAGTGACCATTTATCTGTTTACCAATGAAACACTCGGTATGCACGAGGTCAGATATATCTAGACTATTTTTAATATATTTTCGTTTCTAATCTATTGAGTTGGGTGTAAGTCACAATACTTGTAATTACCAAAGATATTTTTGTAAGGTGTAGCAATAACTGAAATATAGAATATTTTGAAATATTTTTCAATCCTAACACCTATATATAACTAATAAATAACACAACATAAATAAAAACTTTATGTTCATTTTGTTGAGCTTATAGTAAACCAACGAATTGGTGAAAAAGTTAATAAAAATGTAACATACGTATATCATTCTTGTTTAACCTTATTAAATACCTTAATAACAGTACAAAAATTAAGTCACATTCTCGTTTGAAGTTAAAAATAACATCCAAACAATACACACATAAAAATCACTGTTACAACAAAAAAGTAATAATTTCTGATTATTAGATGGGCTAAGCCTCTCAGTTTTAATGCAGCTGCTATTTCTTTTTCAACTACGTCTTCTCTTTTAACTTGTAGTTTTTCTTGTTTAATTCGAGTATTTTCTTCTAAAATTTCAAATCTTTCTTTGTAATAATCTCTTTTCAGCCCAGTTTCAATTGTATTTCTTGAATAATCTTGTAGTGTTTCAGTTAATCTTTTGGATTTTGTGGCACCTTTTACTGAGGGTGTCTGAATATTTGGCACTTTTCAAGGGCCCGTCACGTTTCCACAATCTATTATAGATTCTTCATTTTCATCTTGAACTTCGGGTTCGTCATAAAATTCAAATAAACTTGAGAGAAAAATTATAGTCTCCTTCGATTATCATGTGGTCCAACATTTCTTTAATTTTTGCTCTGTAGTCTGATGTTTCTGGTACTGGAAGAACTTCTGTACCGGTTTCATATTTATTCATCTCAGATACTTTTTGATATTGCTCTTCAAACCAAGCCATGTCTGAAATAATTTTTTATTTATTTAATGGTATGGTGAAACTCATCGAAACACTATAAAAAAAAAGTTATATCCTGATTACCTTTTTCCATGTGCATCTTTATGGGTTCCACCTGTAACTTCCCTGATTTCGAGGTGGGTGGCCAACTCTTCCAATCGATCAGCAATAATATTCTTCCTTACTTTATCAGTTAGTTTTGGTGGTTGTTTTAAAAGAGATTTATTTTCTATAAATTCAAACGTTTCCTTCTGCTGTTTATTGACAAAAATTTGTTTACTACAATCAGCCATCACTAAAAATTACAATAGTTGTTTGATCATATACTTAGTGTATATCAAAGGAAGGTAATATTTTATTAACATTATTGTATCGAAATGCTGATATATTTATAATTTACCAAGCATGCATAAGACTAAACTTTACCTGTTAAGAAAACTCTTAGAAGCCAACCTCGAAATTTGTTCCATGTGATGTGAATCATTTGAACTTATTTGATAGATATGCCATCGTTGCCAAAGTGTATCATTCGAATTAAATTCATTTAAGTGACTTTTTGAACATTTCATTTTACTACAATCGAAAACTAGGTATGTATAGCATTTCGGAGGTCAATTGAAAATCGAAATATTTCAAAGGTGAATTGACTTTCACTTATATTCAAAACTAGCCTCCCTGGTCTTCCTGATATTAATATTGGTTGCATGATTACATCTTTATATTATTTTTCATAATATTTTTGTGCATTGTGCATAAACACCAAACAAAAAAACAATTTGGTTATGTTTTTGAATGTTTTGACTTTTGATCGGCTGTCGCTGTCAATGAGCGACGCATTCAGACGAAACGAAGCCGCTGAGTACAGCGGCCACAACATGCTGAGTGGCTGAACTTAGCCGCTGGGACCTCCTGAATGTACCCATTGATTGCCCGATCAATCAGAGACTTGACAATTCCCCGCTTCATAGATCGATAGTGATTGGATTGCTCATTCAGATATTGTCCAGTGTGCGTTGGTTTTCCTGTATACTGATGTTTCTCATATATTTTTGGTCCTCTTCACTTCCACTTCGAGACACTGCAGTTTGCTCTGAAATTCTTTTTCCATTGTGAATCTCATGGGGGGCCTCACGTTGTGCAGGTATTCTAGAAAGGCATCCAATTATGCATACATTGTCAACCACATTAAAACAAACGTGAAAAAAAATATTATCGAAAGTCTAAGTCAGAGCTGAAATCACATCATTAAATCCAGAGATTCGAGACAGAAATAAAATCCATGAAAATGTACCCAGAGAGAATGCCTATCCTAATAAATTCATTGATGAACCATTCAAAAGTTTGAGAGGGGCCGTATAGAGATAATGTAAGAACAAGAGTCGTATCAAAAATCATGATTATTAGATCCCTATTGAGTCCAAAACAAATCTTCAAATACGGAACACAATTTGAAAAAATGTGTTTATGGTACCCAAGTGTATGTGGCAGTGGTTGATACTGGTGAAATACCATGAAAAATAATTATAAAAACAATCGGAGGAGGGGAGAAATAGATGCGTTGAAATAATCTCAATACATTATCAATATTACTCATGACAGAACAGAATGGAACCAAGAGGAAACCCAGAGACGCTTCTTGCATTTTGTTGAACAGAAATCAAGAGATTGCTACTTCTTCATTAGGAATAGATCAATGTTGAATGCCTCTTCTGAAATGGAAGATTGAATATCATCACAAATTTCTCAAAAGGCTCGAAAAAGAATGAAGACTAGCTTCCAATACGCCGCCAAGAAGTACAAGCATTTTCTAATATAATTCATGGATTCAGTGCCCAAATTCATTAGCATAGGTAACTGACAAAATAGTCAAAATGGACAAAATTGTTTGACTTTTTATGTCAGTTACGTATCGAAGCAAAAACAAATATAATATGAATACCTATATACCTTATGTCCCTCCATCGTCGGAAAAGATAAAGCAGATAGGCAGCAGGTATAATGTCAGAACAACAAATACTTCACAATCAATACTAACACACACTGAACCAACTGATATAACAGAAAACACGAAGAATTGTATTCATCAAATTCCTTGTTCGTGTGGTCAAAATTTTATGAGTGAAACATCCAGACCTTTGGAAGTGTGAAAGACTGAACACAAGATGTACATCAACACCAGACAGATTGGTGGTTCTGAATTAGCAGCACATTCTCACTGCCGATGGATATCACACAGTAGAATAGAATGACACTCAATTGCTGACAAAGTATAGCAATAGCAGGAGACGAAAGTTCAATGAATCTGCTTTTATCATACTTCCTGAGGATACTTGCATCTCAACCAGTTCTGTTGATGAAGTCGAACATTGCTATCCCTCTCCAAAGACAAACTATCAATTCTTTGACAGATTTCCAACAACTAACGAGAATATTAATTCTTGTTTTTCCCGACTGTGCTAGGTTAAGATTCCAAAAAACTAAGTAGAAAGAATTCATCTACCACAAAAAATAACTTTCAAAAAGTAATTTTGAGATCAATTTCAGCGGAGAGGAGCCTTCAAATGGATTTCATTCAATAACACTCTTTGGTAAATACTTTCAATTGCACGATGAAACACACCGTGCTGAATATTCTCATTTCCTCCCCGCTTAAGAGTTTCCTCATAGTTTTTCCTCCGACCACCATCTCACCATCCCAGTGATGAACCGATCTCCCAAATCGACATCTCATCCCATCAAGAAATAAACGAGCAACTGGAACTTATTTATGGCCAACTGGTGGCCACTCCAAACACTCATCCGGCATACACCGCTTGGCACCGTGAACTACTTGATTTAATATTGTGATCGTCTTGACCACTTCTTCGAGGGCCGGCAGCTGCCCTTGATTTATAATCTTTACTTTTCATGAGACGTCTGCATTTTATCGATTCTGTATTAGGAGAATTGATGATATCTGGGGTTGGGCTCATTCATCGTGTTTGTTTTCTCCGACGGAATTACGCCCTAAGCACAAAAAGCGTTGTTCTGATTCCGAAGAGAGATTATTCGTTATTGGATTGCTGGTTGGTGTTCTATTTGAAAAAGTATGAAGGTTGAAAACGTGTTGTGAAGAAACTGTTGTTACTTTTTCCTTATCGCTTTCACCGCCGCGGGCGTCAAATTTCCAAAGGGATCACATGAGATACGGGATATGATGTTTTCTTTGATATATTCATGGCCTATTTCTGCGAATCGTAGTTCATTCATCATAATACCACACCAGGGAGTTGGTTTGTTCATACAATTCTATTAAAATATCGAATAAAACACTACTGAAGTATTGAAATTAGTACAACTACTGACAGAAGATGAAAACGTAGCAAGAACAGAATGAATTGATGAAACAATATATTTGCCATATGACTTTCTGAAATATAAATTCATCGATCCAACAATTTATTCCACACCAACAAACAAAAGGGACCTGATAGAAGTTATCTCGAAACGAAAGAATAACTCTGCTTCTAGGTGTAATGGAAAAATTCACAAGAATACAAGAATTATTACTTCTTTCAATTGAGTATATCTCCAAGCACGTTATCAACACAAATGTGAGAATCTTTAGTAGGAACCATTTTCAAATCAGGAGATAAATCTGACTGAGATCCATCACCTAATTGATAACTTTGACAATAAGTTATTTGAACACATTTTTAAAATTAGACTAGAAGTATTCTTTCAATTGAATGAGATTCCAACAGGCAATTTAGGTGCATCAACAATAAGCAGAATCAGCAGTTCTTTTTTGAAAGCGAGAAACAAGAGAGGTCTTGGAAATCTCCGAGAATTGTATAGTAAGTCATCCTGGCTTAGGCCAAGGCATTTGACAGCATTTCACTTGGAATTTTGCTCCATGATCCCAAAGAATATAGAATTTAACTACCCACATATGGTGGACTGCAGGACCATCCATTCCAGAGAGTTTAACGTGTCGAAGTGGGCAATGAGAAATGTATGTACCTTAATATCCCATAAGAGGTCCCCTAGGGATCTGTCTTGGGCCCTATACTTCTACATCAATTGTATTTCACTGATCATCTTTCATGCTGATGAAACATTATCAGTGTTTATGGGATGATATGCATAGATAGAGAAGAATCTTATAGAATTAAATTTGCTACTTGAGTAACCAATGAAATGATATCTTAAATTGTTGTATAGATGGATTCATGAAGGTACGATTTCCATAAATAAATTGATTGAAAAGATGGAGATCGAACACTGGAATATCATTGGCCATTTTTCAGTTATATCCTTTCTCATTTGGACGAAATTTGCATATTTCGTACCGACATGAACTCTGTTTGAAAAGCCTGCCCACGACCTGTTTAATGTTGATTTCTCTACTAACTCTCAACAATCGCTAAAATTATTGTTTAAGTTTCACTATGCTTCGTATGATGGTCGAATTAGACTTGTAAAATACCAGTTAATCTTCTGCCTTAGTATTTGTGGAAACAAATGATGTTATTAGTTGAAAAAACACGTGTAGGGTTAAACAAGTACACATATCAGTCCCAATCTACTAGTTTATTATTCAGAAAGCCAAATTTGTCAGAAATGGAATTTACCAGTTGTGCTTTACTTGTCATAATCATTGTTGAAACATCACACCCGTAATTCAAATAAAAAATACCCAAAGGATTGAATTGATAAACTTGTCAGTCATGAATAACCAGTGTTACTTGAAACCTAATTATGGTGGAATGGTAGATAGATGGGATACGTTAAATAATATTCAGATCTAATACATATAAAAAAGTACTGCATAAAAACAGACATACACAAATACATCATGATCTTAGATTCACATCAACATCAGTCAACATCAGTCAGTACATGATAAAATGAAAAAAAAAATATTGAAAAAAAAAAAATTTATCATTATTATTATTAAATAGTAAATCACAACTGTCACAGTAGAATTCAACCAATATTAGTTTCTTTCTGAAACTGGCCCCAAAATGATCGTGCATTCACTACCATCTTCAACACGCGCTGCCATCTAGTGAATTTAATCCAGTCAATGACTTTGAAAAATATTTCAAACTGTGTTTTTATCCCAAACAGCACCGAATTTCATAAAAATTTTGATATAGGTTCTACTTACCATCTATTTCAAAGTCTCTTCTCAGAACGTATTATAAGAAAATGAATAAAGTGAATTGTGAAGTGGCAACGATTTTTATTGAATGGGGTGGCAGAGAGGGGGGGAATTCCACATTTTTTTCAACGAAAAAAAAGGAAAAAGGAATCTACTTCATTTCCTCCATTACTCGCTCAGTTTTGATGCTAGAAACTTCCATAAAGAATGAGAATGAAGATTTTTCAAAGAACTCCAAAAAAGGCTTTCCTCAATGAATGCATTGTTTTTTGGTTATTTTACAGAGTGACTTTTGGCGTTTTAAATTACCAATCAACTCTCAACAAGCCATAACTCCGTTTGTTTTAGGTTTGCATGCATCATAAATACAAGATTCTCTTTTTTTTTCTCATAAGCTCTAATTTTGTTCTTGAAAGGTTTTTCGATTGATTATTTCCCTCAATGCGAATAAACGATTAAACAGTTGAAGGCTAGACTGCTTTTACAGAGTTTTACAGCGATTAAATGCACTAGACCTTTTAACCGATTAAAATGTTCGAAATAAACTGGGCGTATGGTTGACTTTTCAGGTACTATCTCTGGTACTATATTGTTCCTGTGTTCGATTTTGATGTTTCCTGAGTTTACATGTTTTCTGGAAATAATCTAAACATATATTCCTCCTTCACCAAGTTCAATCGACCAAAATGCGTGCATTTCCATGATTTTCAAAATTTTGCTTTCAAGCAAATGCTTTCGTGTATAATTATTTAAAATAAAATCCCTCGACTTGCGGTCTCGGGATTTTATCAAATTATCATACATTTAAGTCATTTGCTAAGCGAAATTATTCGCATTGAGGGAAATAATCCACCAAAAATCAAGCAATCAAGATTTCGTCACTTCTATCCCAAACTTCTACAGATATAAGTAAACACACCAGGGTTTTCAGGCATCCTAAATAAGACTGTAACTGATGGAAACGGTAGCTTTCTCGGAAATTTGAATCGAGGCGCCAATAACGACCCCATCCCCTATAAACACTCCCAAACGTTCAATTCGCTCGTACGTTAATTATCCGACGTTCCACGCTCATGTTACCGTCGAACGGAAGGGCATGCACCGCGAACGTAGTACAAACGTCGCCGCATAATTGGTTCAATTCGGACGAAGCTTCATGTTGTCCGGAAACGGCTCTTGTGGCGGCTAGATGCGGCTCGCAGCAGACCGGAAAGCTACGCCTCCTTCGACTTAATCCTTTGTTACATTACCCCTTTCGTCTTAACGAAATTTTCAATGGAATCTCGGGCAATCAGAACTTCGTACAGGGCGAGACTTTAGTGTGGTTGGCGTGGAGCTATCAGATTGTAGTAGCATCTTCACTTGCACTGTTTGATTTATAGTTCTATCATGAGAAACCTTTTATTGTAGGGCTATCACAAAGAATAAAAACATAAATATGGTAATGATGGAGAAGGTATTTCAAGAAACTAGCGCATAAGAAGGTACAGGATCGAGGAGATATTGAAATGCAACAATAAGAATTATCGAAAGCCATATATCCTCTATCCCCAGTTTATCAGAACAAAATGTATGCTCATCCACAGTTTTCGGAATTATACTTATCGACCGACTTGATTACACTAATTTGAAACTGCTGATCAGCAGATTTTATTTTGAAATATCATGCTGTAATATAGTAAGTAATATTTCTTATCAAGTAACAACGTCACATCATACATAATTGACAATATCTGACATTTTTACATCTAACCTGAATTCACAATACAAAAATTAATTCTCTTCAGTACATTACTTTCTACCTGGGAAAGTTCAAAGTCTTCAAATATTTCTGGGAGCCTCCTAGTTCTGGAAGACCTGCTGTGTTCCGGTAGGCGGGCAGGTCTAGGTGATGATCCATTTGCGAGATCAGAATGTTCACACAACAAAGATTTAGTGGATGGGATTCCAGAAAATAGGAATTCAGGACCTCCTTTCTCTGGTTTTTAGTTCCTTTGGGTTCTCAACCAATTTATACAAGAAGTGTAGGAGGACGTTAATTGAAAAAGAGTTTGCTCTGAACGGAATACGTTCTATAAGTCAACAACTTCTCGTATATCTCGGGTTTGCCTAGAAAAAAATAAAAGAAGTAATAATTATCAAATATTTTTCGTATGTCTTTGTGGAATACCTGCTTTTGACTTTGCTTCGTTTCTCAACAGAACTTTTCATAATGATAGTTCTCGTGACAGCTGGCACACATATATCCCTTTGCTGCACATAGGCTATCTTTGGGATGGGGCCAAACTTCACCATAACTGAAACAGGGTTTGTGTGTGTCGACAAGGGTTTTGAATATAAGGATTTCGTTGATTTGACCTGTTTCCGTTGAACCATCTACATGACTAGGTAAGTCACTGGATTGAGAATCAGAAATATTCTCATTGTGACCGAACTCGAGAGTAGTATTCAAAATGTGTTTTCTCAACTTATCACTTCGAGTGCACATGAGAAGCTGAACTGTCAGCTTAAAATCAAGATAATTACCATAGTTGCATAAATGTCTCAAAGACGTAAAATAATCCGAAATTGATTGCCCCTTTGCCTGAACAGCTCTTCGGAATTTGTATGCTTCAAACAAGGGTTCGATTTGGGTTCGAAAACCTCGTTTAGAGCATCGATAGTATCCCTATAGGAATAGTATTAAAGCATTTTACTGCGAAACCATGAAGTAGTCCCGCAAAAAATCACCACGTACGACCAGAGGGATATCATTCAATTGGGTTGAGTCGTATTTATGTAATGAAGACCTCTTGAACCTTGAATGAGGTTTATGTGAACTGCAATGTTCCTCAGGGTTCAGTGCTTGATCCACTGCCGATTTGCTCGAATGTCCATGATTTCACCTCAGTCGTCATATTAGTAATATTGATCTTCCTGAAGATGACACCACGATATCATCTCGTGAAATAACCCATCGAAAACTCCAAGTTCAGAAAAATATATTGATACCAATTGTTCTACCCCAATACCACAATGATGACCAATGAACGTCTTCCAGATGTCCATAGGACGTTCAAATGTGGTATGGTGTACGTTCATAGGACGTTCGTGGGAGGCACATACCTTTTATCGACAATGAAATAGATATAGCAACAAAGCATTTTTCTGTGAAATCACGAAGTAATCCTGCAAAAAAATCACCGCGTAGGACCAGAGGGGTATATCATTCGATTGGGTTGAGTCGTTTCCATGTTGTGAAGACCTCTGATATATTGAATTAGGTTTATGTAAACTACAGTGTACCTCAGGGTTCAGCGCTTGGTCCACTGCCGATTTGGTTATATATGATTTCACTTCAGTCGTCATATTGAGCAAAATTGATCTTCCTGAAGATGACACCACGATATTGTCGCGTGAAATAAATCATCGAAAACTCGAAGTTCAGATATAGATATCAATACCTATTATTCTATATTGTAAACTCGCATAGTACCGAGGTGATTGATACATAATTACATTTCTTTTCACGCATTTTGTTTACCTCTATACTTGCATGTTAAATCCAAGTTTTAGCGTGATACTCCTTTAGAAATTTCCACAAGCCACGGCCATATGTGTGGCTTTTGAAGGACCACTATCCTACCCTTCATATCAGGATGACCGCTACCCCTGTAACATATTACGGAAATTGCTTCAATTAGTTATATGAGCTTGATGTTCTACTCTGATGAAGCTGGTGTTGAACCCACCCAACCAATCAATGAAGTGACTCCTATCAATGAGCACCAGAAACGGTAAGTGGGCGTATATATCCGAAAAGGGGATCATTTTCTGTCCGTGATAAAAATTATTCCATCACACCGACCGGATGTTAATTATAACGGAGCCATTTTTTCCTAATAGTGATGTTTGTATAAGCCGGTCAATTTCACGAAACTGGAAAATAATAATGGGTTTGATGATTTAACTACTGAAATATGCGTTGATCGAGCTTGCTGATAAAACTCGTTGGGTGATTCGGAAGCGATATAGTGTAATCGGCTGAAGATATCTCGGAATGATTGACTGTGAACACACAATGGACGGAATTTATCGTTCTAGTAATGACATAATGAAATTGCTCTATATGCAGTGAACGGTCTTTATTTTAATGGTAACTTCGTTCTCTGGTTTCAATTCGAAAGCAGAAGTAGTATCGAATGGCATGGTGAACAGGGCTTTCAAAGTTATCGGGATCTCATATCCATCATGTGATAAGAAAGTAGTTTTCAAACTTGAAATAATATACAGGCTACTCCAAGGAGTTACGAAAGTGGTCGAATTCTCAAACTTGAGTTTCATTTCACACACAGTGAGATGCAAGAATCAAAAACAATTGGACATAGACTTTTCGAGTAAATTACCTTTTTTATAACAGAATACGCAATGTATAAATTTTTTTCTAGTAGAAAATGATAAATCAATTATAAACGTCTTATGATTTTTTTGTTGAATGAAAAATAGGTGAGTAGTGAGAAAATGAACATCAATTCTTCAAAATCTATCAAATCATTACAAAACGGTTCCTTTCTCCTGAGTAGGTGTTCACGGATGCTACCCCTTTCCTCGCGATATTTTTGTGTCTTTTTAGCAGGGTCTGGTCGTCAATAGCTTGTAACTTTTCGGTTATTTTCTCTTGCATTGTATTGACACCAGCAAACTGCTGTTCATAAAATTCTATTTCAAATTTCTCTAAGTCAAGAAGGGTGAGGTCAGGAAACCTGGGAGGCCTTTGTACAAAACAATGAGTTCCAATCCATTGATAATTGAATATAAGGACCAGAAGCTGGTTCGTCTTCTGTTGGAAAAACTAATTCTGCCTACTCATATGGTTGAGTTCATGAAGAAATAGGAATGTCAAACATGAGCTTCACATATCCCGGACCAACAATTCGTGATCCAATTATTTTGCACCAAACATCTGTTTTGTGTTGTCTATGCGGGGAAAATTGAATTCATCAGTACATAAAATACTACGGAAATTATACACATTTTGT
This sequence comes from Zygogramma bicolorata, assembly GCA_032362365.1. NCBI lineage: Eukaryota > Metazoa > Arthropoda > Insecta > Coleoptera > Chrysomelidae > Zygogramma > Zygogramma bicolorata. The sequence continues at coordinate 15,345 of JAVJAQ010005687.1, read as the reverse complement.
CGATGGTATTTGATGTACCGATGACAGAGCACAAGTCTTTTTTTCTGGATGAGAGTTTGTCATGTCGCAACATTGACATACATACACACATTCATTGTCATGGGTTGATTCACGTTCAATTGTTTTGACAAATATCTTATACAGCATTTTGAATGATTAAGAAATAAGAAATCAAAAGATAAAGAAAAATGTAATGAGTAAAGCCATTCTTCCCTCGGGCATGTAAATTCAAAGATGTTGTGTGTTCATTTTGTAAGTGTAGGTTTTAATGAATGATTGTCGTTTTTGAAGTGAATGAGTGATTCAATGAAGTTTGTGTTTGTCTTTCCAACAATTAATTTTTATCCTGGTCATCACAAAGAGAATCAAATCTATTTATCCAAATAGATACCAACACGTTCTTACTTCCCGACACGGTGGAGGCGCCGGGTAACTAACTAAAACTATATTGAAAGCTGTTATAGAAACTCATAAGATGGATCTCATGCCACTAACGCCTGAACTATTTTGTTATTTATATAAAACAAGTTATGATATAATTGGGATCCTTGACTAGGTCTCTGGGGTAATTTTCACGGTAGGCTTCAAAATAACCGAAAACTACAATTTTTATAACCTCGCTAATAATGAAATTCTTCCCCACTCTCACTCAAACGAATAGTTCTATTATCCAAAATTTTCATTAAACTCTGGAGAAATATCGTTAGTCCTGAAGAATTCGTTCAGGTTACAATCTGTCATGGTATTCTAGCGCTCTTGATGAACATTTTCTGCTAAGAGATAAGCCTCTAGCATATCACATTTTTTTGAACGAGAAAATGAAATTCAACAATGTGAGCAACAGCACCATACATAATTATTCTTCAGTGGTATTCTGATTTTTCTATTGAGAAATTCTGCTTAGGGCAGTACCGAACTCGACTATCAAATGGAATCAAGGAGGTTGATATAATTTTTCTCTCAACCATGACTTGCGAGTTGAATTACACATTCCGAAAACATTTCATAGACGTTTATAACTGCATTTTTTTGAAAACATTGCCCAATCGTTTTTTGATTGCATTGCAGATTGCATCTGAGTATGTGTGAAAAATACTACTATAGTGTAGCCGCTGAAAAAATAGAATGATCACGTGAACGGCACGCACTCTTTGAATGTTCCTCTCCCCAATGTTACAAGTCCGATTTACACCACGCAACAAAAACGTCGCCACATCGTCCTCCCATCAACTCTTGGGATGCTTTTTATTATAAGTGTTCATTATTACACCTTTTTCCTCTATAGTTAAATGTCTGTTTTTGATCTTTTTCTTGGAGGTGAAAAAGTGTTTCCATCCATATTATTTAATTAACGTAACACTCGTAAATAGAAAGTACAAATGAGTACAGTACAGTGCAAACAGTTCTTCATTTATTTCAGTTTAGAAGGCGTGGCTATGCAGGCATTTACTGTTTACGCGTCCTTGAATTCTATCTTTTGAACAGCCCGACTATAGTTTTCCATTTCTCCTGATTTCGTATCTGCAGTAATAACAAAGTTAGCAAGTGCAATTTATTTGGATTATTTTGTATACAGTGGCTCATTATCTTTGGACTCAGTATTTGAAATATTTTTACCTAAATGAGACAGAGAATCGGTTAAGAAAAGAGTTTGCTCGAGAGTTTAAATGAAACAATATAAATACTTTGAAACCATCCCACCAAATATTCATCGAAAAATATTGAATAGTCTACAGGGTGACAACAAAATCATCGTACACGGCGTCATTTAATTGTTTTTTTGTAGGATTTACAATGGATTTCGAGTCAAAATCAAATGAGGTTCAGTACTTCTCTTCAGACCTGATGATGTATCATAAGATAGTGTTTCAGAAGATACAACACAAGTGGCCATCTATTCAAAAAATGGCAGTGGAGGAGTAATTTTTTCCAAGTTGAAAAAACTTGAAGTGAGAAAAAAAAGACATTATTGGCTGAGTTATTGACGAAGTGAGAAAAAAAATTGCTTCTAAGACAAGAACTGTCAAGAAGTCACAAAATTTTAATTCCCGACCAAATCACATACATTCTGGTATTTTTCTCACATCCCATTTTCAACCTCAACCCCCTCAAAATATTTAATGTTTTCAATTTTTACCATGAATTATGAATGTTTTCAGACAAAAATCAGATAAAGTTTTTTTTACCAGCACAAAAACAATTGACACAAAATACTGCAGGTGAAAACCCCACTAACAATATGTCAACAAACACGCTTTGTTATACAAAAGCATAACATTTTATATAAAGTATTGTTGTTGTTTAAAATTGTTCTAAAATTGTTCGTTCCGTTAACCAGCTGACGAACGTCAACCCTCAAAAGTCGAAACTTGTGCGAGCAATGGATCAACGAGGCTTTACCTTTTAACGTGCGATTACCCAGCACGGTGGCCCGGCGAGGATTCGAACCCCGGCCTTCCGCTTGATAGGCAGATATGCTAACCACTACACTACCGAGACCACAGTATATTTCTATATTACTACCTATAATTTTCTATTGGGAATAATCATTTTTGGAATGTTTGTGTTGGATTCATCAACAATTATATTATTCAATTCGAACTTGTATTTGACCTGGTAAAAACACCCTAAACACCAATCAAAAATTGAATAGTCATATCCTCAATGTACAATATAATGTGATTCTTCGGTGAGAGCATCGAACATTATTAATGTTTTTTATGAATCGTGATTCACACAAATTGACTTTGTTTCATCCATTTTCGGTGTATTTAACAATTCTCACTAAAACACATTCGACGTCAGTTCCAATTCCAATAATCAAACATCCGGAATTTTTTTGTTTTTGAATCTCGAATGGATTACCGCTAAAGAAGAAAAGAAAGCTTCAACTTTTTCATCTCTGCTTTCACGTGATATGAAACAATTTTCCACGCTATCACCGAATGTTCGTGAAAAAACACAACATTCAAAGGACGCAATTAGGCCCTCGGAAAATCGTTTCCAGGTGTATACCGTTTGAAACAAGCAGAAGCTTTATAGCCCGTGGAGTAGTAGTAGTAACTCGCTCGGGAATTTCAACGTCACCTCACTACGTAAAAATCAATTGCCGGCAATTTGTCACATAAGTCGCTCTTGACGTTGGATTTTCCGTTATAAAGAGAGTTTTATAATTAAAATCGATTTCCATTACTTCGAACGTCTATTTTGCCGGTAAAGCTCTTTCCATTATGTCGCCCAAAGCATAAAATACCGTTTTCCTGCACTACCTAGAAGTTAGCTAACGCTAAACTAACGACTTTTCGGGGTGGGAGAAAGTGGAAATATATTTCCTCTTCTCCGGAGTAATTGGTTCGTTTCATTTTCGATTTCTATACAGGCCTCTTCAATGAAGTTTCTGTATTTTTCAAGGAAGCAACGGACCATTGATTCAGGGGAGAAACGTCAAGTGGAAGAGAGCAGAAATGTTTCTTTTTTCCAGTGGAGGAGGAAATTACCAAGAAAATGATTCACCTTGTTGATCATTCCAATATGAAAGAATATACGTAAAATGAAATATCTTACACCCAGGGCGAGCCGTGAGCTATTATAGCAAGTACTGGAACAACAACATCTTCAATTGATTAAAATTTTAGTTTCTACTGAAGGATCAATGCCATTCACCATTTTCGCTATAGTTTTGATATATCAAGTAGCCTAGGAGTCCAGTTCTCAAACAAACTAAAACGAAATTCTGTCTGAAGGAAAACGCTGTAATAAATAAAATTCTAGATGAAATTGGCAAAAAAAGAGTGAGAATTTGAGTAAGAGTCATTTTCTCACGGAAGAGAAGGTGCCAATCGATGCTAGTAGTGATTTGTAGCCATAAAAATCGAAGCGACTAAACAATTTACTGTGGAGCCTGGTTATCCATAAAATTATTGACTGACCCATTTCTTTGTAACCTCAGAAACCTTTTTGCATTAGACTACAGGCCAAAACTATAATTTCATGGGCTTATAGTCTATTAGCCGTTTGCACCAAATAATGTACCTAATTCAGGATCAAATCCTCATCAGCCAATTTTTATACTGCACCGTTTTTAATGTAGGAGCAAATAACACTACCACTAGATTGAATTAATCCCTAAGATTTGGCGGATTTAAGTTTACTTCAAATACTATAACCTCACTATCATCGAAGTTCCTTGTCGAAATGGATTCGAATGGAAGACGGAGACATTTTCAAATATGAAGAAAACGATATATTGGAATGAATGAATTTTGGATTTCCAAATAGAGTACACCAAAGATCAAACTATGGACGAGTTTCCATTCCTCCAATGATTCAGGATGTGTAAATGAACTGTGTTGCACTTACCCCCATTATTGGAAGAAGACCCAGTATTTCGAAATGTGTATGTTATTTAAAGCTTTCTTTAATTCAAGTCAAGAAATTGCACTGTTGAAGTTGTTGTTTTTTCAACAGCAATGTTTATGCCATCAATCAATTATTGGCAATTGGAGATTTTTGACATGGATGGAATAAACGATGGGATTGGAATGTTTGGTATGAAAGACGAAACTTTTCTAGCTATCAAATCCCCTTACACCAAACTGATATTTTTGCATTCGACTCGCGTTCCGCCTACACGGCTAGCATCTTCAGGAGACGAAAATTGATACTACTTCTCCTGAAGATGCTAACCTTGTTAGCGAAACGCGCGTCGAGTGCAATTTTTTTTTAAGATATTTATTCCAGACCTCAGATCAGTTACAGTAACTGGCACCGAGGCCTTATAGATAAATATTCAACAGATAACAGAAAATAAATAATTCAAATTATAACAGTTTCTGGTATTTTATTTTATGTTTGTACACATCGACAAATAGGAGAGTCTTGTTATTTTTTTGTTCTAGAATAATTGTTTCTTAGTTCATTTGTTCTCAGGTTATAATTGTGTAAGTCTTCATTTTGTTTAAGTCTAACGTTAGTCCTTATTAAATTATTATTTATTTTGTAGATAAGTTCAGCCTTTTCGAACATTTTCAGACAGTCAATCTTCAAGTATGGATTGTCTTTATAAAGCGTTTCACTAGCAGTGTTATAGTTGAGACAAAAAATTATTTTTATTGATTTATTTTGTAGTATTCGAGTTTTATTTAGATCACTTATATTCGCATTACCATAACAGGGCAATAAGTATGTAATGTGAGGTTCAATAAAACTGTTATACAACATATATTCAGAGTTTTTATTTAACAAATTTTTTCCTTTAAGGCTGATACAGTTCTGTTCAGTTTATTCGCTATTTTGATCATTATAAATATACATGTTTGTGAGATTCCATATGACATTCGTGTTTTATTCCTACAGATCTCAGGAGGCCACCTAAGCGCTCAAGGCGCTTGTTTTGTGAATATCCACCCTAAGATCATCTGGAATATTCATATAAATCGACTTCTTGTATAGAAACTTTCAGTTCAGTTAACTCGAGGTGATATGTATATTTCATATTTTAACATAAAACTTGTAGCTATGGAGCAGGGAGGAGGGGAGAGTATTAAAATCTGGAAACTGAGAAAAAATTCATGAGGAGTGGTAGATTCTTGCGTATGAAATTTTTGATTTCTTGTTTGAATTTGTGTAACGATGTTGTCTCTTTCACTGACCGCGGTACCATGTTATATATTTTTGGACCGTAGTAAAGAATTGATCTTTGGGTGTGAGACTTTTTGAAAATCGGAATCTTAACATTATAGTTTTCAATAGATCGGGTATTTTCAATTGTTTTTATAGGATAGTAAGATCTATTAGAATACATCCATAAAAGTGTATTGTAAATAAAAAGACCTCTGACATTGAAGAGTTGTGTTTCATCGTAAAGTTGTTGAGTGGAAAAGCGTCTATTTTCCATAAGAATTATTTTAATTATTATATTTTGCATTGTTTGTAGGCTACTTAGGGTGCTGTCAAAAAGGCAGCCCCATATACAGTGATGCAATACCTAATTATCGTTTCAGCAAGTGATTTATATATAGTGACAAGGTTTTTCCGGTTCATTATTTGTCTTAGGGTGAAGTATATTCTCATAAGCTGTCTGAGTCGTTTAATGACAAGTATTATATGTTCATCCCATCTCATATGTTGTTCAATTATAATTCCAAAATATTTCAGTTTAAATTCTTTGTTTATGATAGGGCATTTGCAATGTTGACCTTGAACGCATTCAGTTTCGTGAATCTTCAGAGTATTCGAGTCTGGTTGATCATTGTTGAGAAGTGAGAAATAGTTGCACTTTTCCAATAATATAATTGATATGCGAAGACCAGGTAACATTTTCAGTTATTATTAAACCTAGATATTTATATTGCTGCACTTTTTTTAGCACAGTGTTGTTCAATTTGATTATGGGATTCATGTCATTTTTGCAATTTTGATGTTAGGCTAATTTATCTTTACAAAAGTTTCATGGAATGAAAAGGTCTAGAATATTCAAGATAATAAAATCACGGTGAAAGTGCGTTAATGCTATATAACCCAGTTTTGAAAAAATCTTTGGACCAACTCACGTATTTTGAGCCACCAAATACGAATCCGAAGTCGAAACCGACCGTATTGCTTTCCGAAATTATGGCCCATCAAAGCTCGGTTCTTATTTTGCAAAGAAAAAATAAGTCGCGGTTTTGTTCGTTAGGTGCCAGGTACACATCAATTCACTTTCTTCATCACTTTTGACCGTTGTTCAATACAAAACTCGAAAAAAAGATTCCCAATGAGATTTGGTGGTTATATTAAAATGAAAGAACGCGCATCGCGATATAACCTGTGGATCATATCGAGAAATTTCTTTGGAGTTTTACATCGAGAAAAGGGGAAAAAATAGATAAAAAAGGTTGTTTGTTATAAAACCTGGCACCAGATCAATGGAAACGTGTGTGTTTCCGATCGTGATATTGTACTAGAAAGAAGGAGAGATCTCCCTTCTTCCGAATTTCGAAGGGTCATAACTTCGGAAAGAAGGGAGGGCGCTTTGGACTCGTGTTCGGCGGCTCCAAATACGTTAGTTCAAACTAGGTGTTGTGGCATAATCAAAAAGAAACGTCAGACTCTCAGACAAACAGCAAGAACTCTGCTGAAACTGAAACACTCTAGGTTCGGCAAGACACCCTGAATTTTTCAACGTTGTCTCGTGAATTTACGAAATAGTTGATCTCTTATGTTAGATATACGGTGCACACGAATATATTTAAATCCGAGAGTATAATTTAATTTTGGCTTACTTACCAATGGATTAGATGAACAGTCGGTGCACACGACAATATAAGTTATTAAAAAAAGACTCATCGAAAAAATATATTCCTTCAATATATTGTTTGAACGTCATTTTTTCTGTGGTGGATCAATATTTGTTCCGTAGTTTTTTGGGATTGTAACCTACCAAAATCTGAAAAAAAAAATAATATTGGAATCTATACAATTGTAGAAGGGCAGATTTTCAATCTACCCCGAAAAGTTGCTGCGTCTATTGAAAAACAGTTCTTTCTGATTAGAAAGAGTCCAATTAGTCAGCAACTTCTCGTATAACTCAAATTTTGCCCATCAAAAAAAATAATAAGAGCTGATACATATGAAAATACTTATCTGTTAACGTTTCGGAAACTAAATCTGCTTCCGTTCTCAAAACTTCAAGGCAAATTCCTTTTCAAATGCAAATACCTGGTAAAGACAATTTTCGTTATTGACATTTGTCGAATTATTTCAAATTTGACATAACATTTTGTCCTTCAAGAGGGGCTGCCATCCGCGATCCATATCAAGCGAACTCATAGATATGCATTCTTCACCAGACAGCATGATGAAAGCAGATTCCTTCAATTTTCGTTTCTTGCCATTACTTTCTTTCGTTATAATTTTATTGTCGTTCCATTCTTCTGTGTGAACTCCTTCGGCAGTAAGAATGTGTTCTGATAATATAGAACCACCTATCTGTCTGTTCCTGATGTACATCTTGTGTTCACTCTTTCGCACTTCCAATGGTCGAGACGTTTCACCGATATATTTTTGACCGCACGAACAAGGAATTTGATAAATACAATTTTTTGTGTCTTCTGTTGGGTTATTCGGTTTGGTATGTGTGAGTATTGATCTTAAAGTATTTGTTGTTCTGAATGTTGTTCTAATATTATACCTGTTGCCGATTCGTTTTATCTTTTCAGACAAACGAGGGACATAAGGTATAATGTTTAATACAGGTTGTGTATTTTTTGTATGTTGTGAGTCTTCATTGTGGACTGTGTTCGGATTTTCAATTTCTGTCAAAGTTTTTTCTATGAATTTTTCTGGATATCCATTTTCTTTTAATACTGATTTTATGAAGTTTATCTCATCATTGATTTTTTCTTGTGAGATACATACAATTTTTGTTCTATCATAAAGAGATTTTACTATACCTTTCTTGACACTTGTGTAGTGGTTTGAGGTGTAGTGAAGATATTTGTTGGTATGTGTTTTCTTTCGATATACAGTTGTATCTACATGGCGTGTCGATTTCTTTATCATTACATCTAGAAATGGAAGTTATTAGTTTCTGTTTTTAATGTGAATTTCATTGTTGGTTCTTGGTTGTTAATATGTTAAAATCTGTCAAGTTTATTTCGACCATGACTCCATATAGCAAAAACACCATCAACATATCTCCACCACACCTTTGGACCGTATGTATCTTGCTATTCCTTCGATATGTTTTCAGAATAATGTAAGTACTTACTCCTTTCGTTAAAAGTCTGTAGTCAATTCAAACATAACAGATGAACACGAAATCATCGTGCTTCTGCCTCGCACCTCGATGAATTTGGGGTATCGAATCTGCTACCTATGTTATTAGTGGTATACACTCCAAGGGTGGATAATAATGTGAAAGCTGCCTCGGTAGCAATCATCGGCGTATATATGAAATTATGATGACTTCATGAGAACTCTCAATAACGTCCAATCGAATCAGCTGGCCTCCACGTCGAGTATGATGAAGTAATTTCGTGGTTTGATGTATGCAGTAGTCTCGAGGGATAATGCCGGTTGGGCAAAAGGAAGAAAGTGACCAGACTCGATGATAAATACGAGGCGGTTTGTGAAATATTTTATTCTGGAAATCACGGGTATATTTGGGGTTATCAAAGTGGAAGTCAAGAATTCAGAAATAGTTATTTATGATATAAGTATATTTTATTTTGTGAGAAGGGAAGTTTGGGACACGACGCCGAAGGCCAAACAAAATTAAATCAGTTTTAGCAGGTATATCATACACTATTTTTTATACAAACACCATTGAAAGTCCAAATTAACGCATACCTACTTTACATTAATCAATTGATAAAATAATAGCCTCGAGATTATCAGTTTTGAATCCAATTTCATCTATCTATTCATGAAACGAGTTGCCTAGGTAATCAAAAACAGAATTTGTTGATTTGTTTTTGTTGACAACCAACGTCAAAAAATCACGAATTATTCCTTCTCGTTTCTTCATTCCTCGATGGAAAGTGATCCAGAAAGTTAATTTCTCACGCCGGAAATTGAAGAAGCTGCCAATAAAGCTGCTTTTGAATAATTGCCTAGTAAGTCAAAGCGACAGTACGAGTTTTCATACTATCGTTTCTTGAAATGGTGTGATCTGAAAAATGTCAGTGGCAAGGAGGCCAGTGAAAGAGTGCTTCTTGCAAAAGTCCAAAATATGGAAATCGTCAACGATTTGGTCGAATTACTCTTTGTTGAAGTCGATGATGAACATAAATAATCATGACATAATCAGATATTACAAGCTTGTGGCTTTTTTGAAGCGAAAGGGTGGAGGATATCGACCAAAAAAATTATACGTATTGACAAGGGAACAAATCGACAAATTTCTCGCAGAAGCCCCGAATGAAATATATCTAACGTAGAAAGTTGCTGTTTTTATGGTGTTTCTGGAGGCTAACGTCAAGAGGAACTGTGCGATTTGACATTAGCTTTTTGTTGCACGCTAAAATTGGGAAAAAATATCCCCTTGTTGCACGAAAAATTGAGAAATGACCGTTGGCTAATCAGCAGAAAGTTCCTTTACTGACCATTTGCCGTGTTGCCGAGTGCTATCCTTAATAACCTGATAGCTCCCGCCATTTCTCTCATAGAGGGAAAACACCAAAGAAGTTCATTATAGTGAGATAGATGAATATTTCAGCTTCAGCACATCAACAGAAACATTCGAGACATACATATATGTACCACCATGCATCAGTCGAGGCAGACTGGGTGGTACAACACTCGTACCACAATGCCGGAAAGAGTTTTAAATAATATCGAGGATTCCGGGACTTCACTAGTTCTGCATATACCAGACACAAAAACTAATGTGCCACGCACCTTTGTTGTAAATGGTACATTGTTCATGAACTACTATAAAAAGTACATAGCCCTTTGTCCAGTGGATATTAGTCATTCAATAGTTTTTATAAAATGCATTAAAAATAAATGTGCCAGGACTCCAGTTGGAATCAACACATTTGGTAAGAAGCTTGCCAAATTTGCCTGAATTTCTAAATTTGCCTGATTCCCATCTTTATACTGGACATTGTTTCCGACGTTCCTCAGCAAGTTTGTTGGTAGACTCTGGTGCTAGTCTTACTATAATTGAACGACACGGTGGGTGGAAGTCCAGTACAGTAGCAGAGGGGTTATATAGAAGACTCGCTACAAAGGGAATAGAACATTGTGGATCAAATTTTGTCCAAAACTTCCAAAGTAAATTCTGTTACATCTACCAATGAGACTGGCCTAGGTGTTTCTTATCATAATTATTGTAGTTTAATTGAATAAACACTTCATTTTGAATTATGTTTTTATATTTCCTTTACAAATAAATGACCTTTAGCACTAGTGAAAAAAATGATTTACTTTTAACACCAGTGTCATAAAATGACATTTCAGACACTGACAGCATGCGTCAAAAATTATACTTTTACTGACGTTTGTTGAAGAAATTAATTCGATATAGAAATCTATAGTTCATAGGGTATGCTGTAGAGGGTATGGTAGTTTGTACAAGAGTGGATATGGTGGCATGGTGGCCATATCGCAAGAGGAGGAAGTTTGAGCAAGATGCCGTAGAAAAAAACTATATTGAATTCAATTCTGAACCATACAAATTGAATTAGTAATGTCGATTTGAATAAAGTAAAAAAAATTGAAAAACTCGAACCAACGACTATAAACTGGACGCGACCAACTGGGCCATTTGGACGGAGTGATTTCCGTTAATTATTGGTGTGAACGGTAGATGTGAGTCCTTCAATTCCACAAAAAAAACATCAATTGTGACAATTCAAACATGACTCAATGAACTAGAATACATTTTAGATATGAGTACATTTATTTATGCTCATATGAAACAACTTGGGTTGCGTATTTGAAAGTTGACAGATCAGAATTGTGACGTTTCTACAAGGTTGTCCCTAGAAATCAAGTATTTTGTTGTCTGTGATTGGTGGATTTCATATCCTACCTTGTGTGGATGTGGAATCATATCCATTCAGTTGACTGGAATCGCCCTCTCATCCGTTTAGTAAAACGTTTCCTGCCTAATCAGTTTTATGAAATGCATCAAAAAGAGGCAATACCGGCCTAACCAACAAGATATGGAATATAGTAAATATTTCATTATATTCTGAAATTCCAAGTTAAAAAAAAGTGCCAATTGAAGAGGGCAATTTTGTTATGCTCGTGTTCAGTTGAAAGTATACAAACATAAGATACTGAAACTAATTTGGATTATCATCACGAATTTGAAAAATTCTTTTTTTGTGTTTGAATCAAAACGATTGAAGTCGTTTAGCTTGATGTAGAAAATCATTACTTCTATTCATCAAGAGTTCTATAAAAATCTGAGAAGGACTGAAAATCAAGTAGATGATATTTATTCTGGAAGCGATTGATGTGAAAGCGATAATTAGCTGATAATTTGTTGATTTTCTGAGGGACCAATAAAAATCCTTTTTTTTTCTACATTTTGAATCATTCCTATCTGTCCAACAATTGCTTCAACGAAGGCGCACCACAACAATCCAATTGATTATTTTTGCAAAATGACAATTATCATTGATGTAAAAGTAGCCTTACCCACATTTTCTGACGATTATCATCAATGTAAAATTGCTCTTACCCACGTTTTGTGAAATCTCGTTTTTGGTTAAAAAAATTACGACAATAATTAGGACACCAACTCTGAATGATATTATTGAAATGAATCGAAAAATATTGAGAAAAAATCACAAAGAAACAAAAAAGCAAAATATAATTCATTTCGAACGAAAGTATCATTTTGAATTGGACCACTCTTGCTCTAATTACCTCATTTTATCATCGAAATATGACAATCAAATTAGGGGTTGGCGAGGAACTGAGGGAATATGGTGAAAATCTTAATCTGAAGTTGTTCTATATGCTCATTCATAGAATGTTCAATGGTATCTGAAAGTGACAAGGTGAACATTTTTCATCAAAGATCGATAGCATAACAACAAACTTGAATTCTCTTCTGGAAACACACCTCGATAAAATGTTTGAATTTGGTTGGTCTTGTTGGGTTAGTATTGGTTCAGCATTCTATTGCCTATATAAATTGATTTGTTGAAATTTTTGGAACGACTTGTCACGGCTATTAAATGACATCATTCTCTCAGTTTTCATTGCCAATTGCGAAAAATAGCACTGAATATAACTATGATGAACGCCTGCATTGTCACTAACTAAATATGATATCATTAATTTTCGTAATAGTACTGAATTTAGCTTTTCTTGATTCTTACAGTTTCAAAAAATAAAAAAATATTCGAAATTACTATTCTCCACATTGATACCACCACATATTTGTATATTAACCGTGAGAAAAAAAAATTGTAAGAATAAAAATAAATTGAAATAGAAATGTAAAAAAGGGTCAGAAATAAAACGAAAATAAGATAAGAAAACAATGAAAAATATTTGATTTTATAAATTAGTAGTTTCAAAGGAATAAAATGCATAGTTTATAGTGAATCATCTTGATATTAACAATTAGAACAAATAATTGAAACATCAACATTGAACATTGAAATATGAACATTGAAATATGAACAAGAATTTGAAATAATCATAAATGAAAAGAAATATTATGCGTGGTTATGTGTAGCAGAAAACAATCGAAGAAATAATTGAAATGATTTGTGAAAAACAGCATTCGTTCAGAGCGTGTTGCGTGACACTGGACTTTTTTCACAGCATACTCTGGGTTATTATCATAGAATTGGTAAAAGCAATCTGAGACTGATCAAGGATGCAAACGCTGATCGATGCATTCGAAAGTCCAGATAAAGTAAAATGTGAAAATACTTAGAATGATGACAAAGATCCTATGCCTTTCAGCGCGCTATCCACTTCAATGGTGGGAAATAATTAGAAAAAATAATAGACGAAGTACATGTTGGACCAAGAAAACCTCTGCAGGTACTTTTTGTCCGCATCACATTCGATTATAAGATATATATATATATATATATATATATATATATATATATATATATATATATATATATATATATATAAATATATATATATATATATATATACAACTCACCTTAGGCTTCAAGTTGAAAAGATATTTTCATTCATAAATCTGCAAATTTTATTGATTTTTAGAAGGAAACTCCAAGTGGCTCTAAATGTTTGCATGAATTGTGTTCGGGACTGAATTTGACAGAATTTCAATTGAACAACACTTCTTCATTGGTTTGCCATTGCCAACACAATGACATTTTGTTATTGAGAAACGATCAAGTAGGGAAAATATTCAAAAAACGACCCACCTGGTCTCTCGTTTCCTATCGAAAACAAATGTCAGGAATGAGTATAAAACAGCTGAGAAAGAGAAGGCATAAACCATCCGAACAACCAATTTCTCACTTCAATTAATAATTATTTTCCGACTCGTCTGATAGAAGATTACGCCAAGGCAGCTCCGCCTTTATTTTTTCAAAGCTCCAACGAATTAAGCCCTCACCTGTCCAAACCAAAACGGATGAGCTTGATTAACCACTACGCTTTATATTAATGGTTCGGGAATTAATTTGTGGTTAGCTAGTTTTAATCTCTTGCTTTCTCTAGCTTCCGGGCTCTCGTTTTTCTACCTAAGAATCGTCTACAAGGGGTATTGGAACTGGTAATTGATGGTTGTATTTCAACCAGTGGCGGATCCACGGGGGGGTTTCGGGTCCGGACCCCTCCCCCCCATTGGGAAAATAAGAGATTTTTTTTTCAATTTTTATCGGCTCCTAATCTCCAAATTTTGTTAGGGAACGAAAAAATGTCACATGTGCAAGACAAAAATTAAATAGAATAAATTTTTTTGCTTTAAAATTGTAGAACTTCAATAATTATTATTACATTCCATTGAAAACTAAAGAGCAGGCTACATTTGAACTTTAGTAAATTTTCATTTTTCAACAACCAATTTCATCAATTTATTTAATTCAATAATCTTCCATTTTTAAAAAAAAAATCTCAAGATTTAAAAATAGTACAAACAAGATCTGGATTGAATGTTACCCAAACAAACAAATTTCGCTTGAAATTTTTGGACTCGCCGATTGTTCTTTCCTTTTTTTTTTCTGGTTCAATCGGTTCAGACGCTGGATCGAGCCGAGCAAAATATAAAAATAGAGTCCTCTTCATGTTGTAGGTTCAAAATAAAATGCTTTTTTTTAACTATCAAATTGCAATTTTTCTCGATGACACTTTAAAGAAAATTGACACTTGTCAGGCTTATCGAGGAAAAGTTCGAGAAATTTCTGACAGTGCTGCCATTGGATCCTTCTTGGCGCAGTAGGTATTTGAAAAATTAGACTTTTTACATTTGTTATGAGTATTGCGTATGCCGGTAACGATTTGAATATACTATGTATGAGTAGAATATGCTGTTGATTAGGTTAAATCAACTCGATTCGATTCAAAAAAATTAAAGTTTCGAACCTACTTTACCTCCTGGCTACACCTTCAAAATTTGCTCATGTCAATCTCTTTCACCTTTTTTTTGGATCTTGAATAGTTGTTGCTATACGGTAGCTCATCATTTTCTGTTTTATATATATATATATATATATATATATATATATATATATCTAGTTATAGACCCCCCCCCTTGACCTGATCCTGGATCCGCCACTGATTTCAACTATGAAAAATATTGCACCCGTTAATGGGGAATATATATCTGAAATAGAAGATTTGTGACTGAAACTTTACATTACGTCAGTTACCGTTTTATGCCGAATGCCCACGAATGCATTTGCATCAAAT